>JALBCT010000007.1:0-486916 GCA_030444905.1 Metschnikowia sp. yHKB443 | reverse complement strand
GGCGGCCGCTTTGGGCAGAGCCTCCCCTGCTGTCAGTGCTGCGCACGTGCCGCTGGCGTCGCCGGCGCTCTCGGCCGCCGGGCTCACCCCGCAGCCGCAGGGCCTGGCCAACGCAGGCATTCTCATCGCCATCAACGAGCGGGTGCTGGCGCAGCTCACGCGCGAGGGCACGGTGGACGCGGCCGAGGTCAAGGGCGACTTGAACCTCCGCATCAGCGACCCGGCGTTGGCCCGCGCCAAGCTCTTGTTGCTGCTGGGCGCCGGCGTGCAGTACAAGACCCACCCGAACGTGGACAAGGCGCTTTTCGCCAGCGAGAGCACGATCGCGCTCAAGGACCGCAGCAAGCTGTTCCCCAGCAACGACCAGAGCCTCGGCGTGTTGCGCTGGCGCGCCGCAGGGCCCGCGGTGGTGCCGCTTGTCTTCACCGCGTGGGTCAGCGTCGACGGCGGCGTGGCCAGCGTCAACTTGGAGTACGAGCTCGCCGAGCTGTACCTCGCGGCGCACCCGACGCAGACGCTGTTCAGCAACGTCGAGATCGTGGTGCCCGTGCTGCTGCACGAGGTGTCCTTGGCCGACGACTCGGGCCTCGTCAGCTACGACGTCTTGGACGACGGCGTGCACTTTGTCGTGGCCGAGGTCGCGTTCGACGAGCCCGCAGGCAACTTCGAGTTCTCCATCCCGGCAGACACCGAGGACGAGCTCTTCCCGATGCACGTGCAGTTCGACGTGCAGCACACCGACAACGTCACAGAGGCCGACCGGGCCTTGGGCCAGGTGCTGGTGCTCGACGTGGTCTCCAACGACGACAACGAGCAGTCCTTGCCTTTCACCTTGCACAGCCGCGTCGCCACAGACACGTATACGGTAGTCTAGCCTGTGTACCAAAACAATGAGAAGAAGTGAGCAGATGTTGATGAGAGAAGTAGACTACGGCTCGGCTACTCAAGTACATCAAACTATAAGAGTGCGTGATCGGGGCGGATAAAGCAGCGAAGAGACAGTGCTGATGTTATGTGGGCAGCTGTCTACGGTATGCTTGAGTCACGGCCGGGTTTGTTTCGGCCCGTTTCAATTTCTCGGGATCACACTTGAGCATGCTTGAGCGTTCAATTCGAGGCTCGACCTCAATCTTAAATTAGACACCAAGTGTATCAATTGAGGGTATACTTGTCTGAAGAGAGTACAATTCCAAGACTGCTTGCCTTGAGTAGCCGGCCGCAGCCAATGTTGTGTGCTTAAAAGCTGAGCAGTTATATCCAGTTGTCGGCCAGTATTCAAGAAGTTATTTCGGTGCGTTTGAGTGTAACCAATCCTTATGATTTGTTTATTGTTTCTCGCTTGATGACTGCCCATTGAGTTTTTTTACTTGACGAAAAATTCAAAAATGTCATGGTGTTGGTTGTCATCGATTTTTGCTCTCCTGACTCTCTTCCGCGAGAAGGTAGAAATGAGAAGTGCACTCAAAAATTCAATGAATGATTAATTATTATAGTGCCCACAATAAGCCTCATTAGAACAGCTTCTTCTTGCCAGTGTGTTACTGGTTCGTGTTAATGATCACTCCCTAGGCTCGAGTAATCCATACTTCTGTAGATTAGCACAACTATATTCTGGCTTCAGTAGGTACTCTAGCAATACCCCCAGTCCCAGTAGTCAAACCTAACTAGTTCCTGACTTTCTTGTTATTGACCTATTCCCTCCTTTATTCCTTGCCTTCTGTTACCCTGGTGTTTCAGCAATCTGACCTATACAACGACCGACGCGCCGCCGAGCGGAACAGAGAGCGGGGCGTCGATGGCGTACTCGGCAAAAAGCGCCCGGAGCTGCAGCAAGATCTGGCGGCGGGGATCTCTGTCGTCGAAGGTCTCCTTGACGTGGTTGATGATCACGTGCACGCTTCGTAGCGAGCCCGCCAAGTCCTGGAGCTTGCAGAGCTCCTGCGCCAAGTGGACCGGGTTCATGTGCCCGTGGAGCTCTGTGTCGGCAGCCAGGGCCGTGGAGCACTCTAGCACGATGGCCTTGAGCAGGCGGTCCTGGATGTACGGGTGCGTGGCCTGCCAGACCCGGGCGTTTCTGTCCAGCCGCAGCACGGCGTCGGCCTCGAAGTCGCCAAACGCGAGGAGCTTGGCGCCCGTCGCGTTGTCGGCCACCAAGAACGCCAGCGTCGTGTAGCGGCCCGTCTGGACGCCGTTGTTGGTCACGTGACCGTGGTAGAGGTCGTGGAGCGTCACCGTGTAGGCGCCGGCGGCCACGCTGAACGGCTGGCCCGGCTCGTGCTGCGCCGTGTGGAGGAGACCCAACAGCACCAAGTCCGGCCACACAATGCCGTTGAAAACATGCCGGCTGAGGGCGTCCACCGTGGACGGCAGCCCGTGGACGGTGAGCCGGCCTGCATACTGCGGCAGGTTCAACACGAGGCCCTGGATGTGGTCCAAGTGGGCGTGGGATAGGAGCACCGAGTCGACACGGGCCAACACCTGCTGCAGGAGCTGGAGCGGGCGCCCGGCCAAGCCGGCGAACGGGTCGGTCGGAGTGGCCAGGAGGTACTGGTGTGGCGGGAGCAGGTCCAGGTACATCGCCAGGCGGCGGCGCTGGGCGGCAGCACTGTCGGCGATGACGTCGGCAAGCAGCAACATGCCCAGGCCGGCGTCGATCATCACAAGCAGCGGCGTGGCGCTGGCTAGCGTCTGCTGGTAGGTCACGTGCGCGGGCTTCACGAGGATCAGGCAGTTGCCGTGTTCGAGCGGGCCGCCCAGCGTGCCGACAAACGTCAACTCAAAGCTCATGATAATGGGTGGAGTGTAGGTGTAAGAGACTTGTGATGAGTAGGGTGGGGAAGGCTGGACAAGCGAACAAGTGAATAAGGGGACGAGGAAACAGGTGGGACTGATGGGACAAGTGGTGGGTTGGGCCAATGGGCCTCGCGTGGCACGGCGTGCTTATGTAGTGGCCGTTGCGGGGACTTTGCCGCTGGGATGAGGCGGCAGGAAGACAGCTAACAATGGGGAACGAACAGGACCCCGGAGGGAGGAGGAACGAGGCAGGGAATTCCGAGGGCCCGGGCAGTGCCGGTGGTATTGAGACGGTCCGATCTAGAGCGGCCACGGCGACGGCAGCAGGGCACGAGAGACAAGGCGGGCGGCGTGGGGCAGAGGGAAAAGAAACGGCTAGTGGTGCGGTGGTGAGGGGAGGGCGTGGCGGAGGGCCTTCCATCTGGCGCGTGTGCAGGCCGCCGCTGCCCGCGTGCCGGATTGGAACTTTCCTTGCGTGGCGGAGCAAGTCTACGCGCCAGCCGGGCGCCCCAGACAACGGCCCCACCGTCGGGCCACGCAAGACAATCGGGCGGAGGCCGACGGTGCGGCGGCCCGCGGGGCTTCCATGCAGCCGGGCCACGCCACGCTGTTTTGGAAACGGCTCCTGCTGTGGAATAGCAGAATGAATTCCGTTGCTCGTTCCATCAGTACATCCTCGAGGTGGCCGTAGGGCCGCCTCTAACAACAAGGCCTTTGAGAAGGGTCGCGAGAGCGGCCCTACCAACAGGGCTTGCAGGTCTCCTCCAAGGCAACGCCCTAAGGCCCCTCAGTGTTTTGCCTGGGTCAATGCGACGTGCCGCCCAGGCTCAAGTGCCTGAGCCCAATTATAAAACCGGCGTCTTCAGTACCAACCACGTCACGTGCCGCTCCAGGGTCGGCCCCGTGGCCAGTCAGCCAGTCAGCCAGTCAGCCCGTCAGCCAGTCAGCCCGTCAGCCAGTCAGCCCGTCGGCCAGTCAGCCAGCCAGTCAGTCAGCCAGTCCAATCAGTCGATTACCTGAATGGCCAACGCGGACCGACTTCGCCGTTCCGGTTGCCTGTCAGTTGCCGAATCGGCTTCGCCGCTTCGGACTTACTGCTGCTTGGACCCGTAGCCAATCACGTTCTCGGCAAAACGCCAGCTCTGGTTCTCAACCCGCACGCCACTCTCAAGACTCACACTCACCTCGCCGTCGGTGCACGTGAGCACCGCCACCGTGTACTTGTCGCCCGCCCGGGCGTCTCGGTAGTAGAGCACACGCATGCAGTCGGCAATCGCCGAGCGGGCGTCGGCCTCCAGCACATTCACGTAGTCCGAGTCGTTGGGCACCAACTTGCGCAACAACGGCACGGCCAAGTGGGCGCCAAAGCCCGTGGCCAACGCCAGCGCGCCGTAGGTGACGCCCAAGAGATCAACGTAGCGCATGAAGGGCGTCTTGTCGGCGTTGAAGCCCGCCACAAGGACCGCGTTCCACAACGGGTCCATTTTCGAGCGCCGGTTGTACAAGACCCGGCTCAAGTACTCGTGCACGTGCGGCGCCTGCAAGCCCGGCCCGCCGTCCAGGTCGTACACGTCCTGGTCCGTGACCAAGTCGTGCAAAAGCCGCTCAATGTGCTGGAAATCGGAGATGTCGCCCAGCACGCCCACGACAGTGTGCCGCCCGACCCGGATAAGCCGCTCAATGTTCAGAAAACGGAGCAACAGCCCGTACAGGCCCATGTTGTCCGCGGCAAGCACCACGCCGTTAGCAAACTTGAGCCCAAGCACCGAGGTGCCGGTGATAATGGGCTGCTGTGTGTGGCCCGTGGGGAACGCAATCTCGCGGTTGTACGCGCCGTACGTGGCGTCCAGGGGTCTGCCCCATTGGAGTGGGTCGTGGTTCATATTGGGTAGGGGAAGGTGGTGAAGGTACTAGTGGTGAGTAGTACTAGCGGTGAGGTACGAGTGGCAATGTGCCGCGCACGACCAGTGGCGGGACAGAATGGGCCAGGATGGTAGAGAAGAAAGTTTTTTTTTTACTCAATTGAACTAGATAACATCGATTTTGGGGAATTGAAGAGGTTTATTAGTTACCCGGTGTTACGGTGGCCTTATTCGGCCTTGTATAGTTGTGAGGCGGGCATTGAGGATTGGCGAGGGCTGAGGTGGAGTCGAGCGACATTAGGTCCGAAAGCGACATTATGTCCATGAAGTAAGATTATGGCCCTAAAACATACATCGAAACTTTTGAGCATAATTAAGTCATTGCAAGCGTCATTGGCCTCCTGCACGCGACATGAAGTCTCTACAAGCGACATTGAGTACCTCCAAATGATATGAATACGGTCCGAGAAACATCAAGATTCTTGAAACGACATTGAGTCCCTACAAACGACATTTGGTTCCGGCAAACGACATTCGGTTCCTGCAAACGACATTTGGTACCTGCAAACGACATTTGGTACCTGCAAACGACATTGGATTCCTGCAAATGACATTGAGTCCCCAAAATCGTTGAGATCATCTTGAACGAGACGAGATCAGGTGACTGCAGTAGTACACAAGATCAATGAAACCACCACAGGCAGTTACATAACACACATAACGTCATAACCCTTTGGCAGAGATCATTAGATAAAAAACTAAGTAACCGTACCAATCTCGCGGAGACACGGAAGGCTAAATCAGAGCGACATCAACCATTTTGTTAGCGACATTGGGTCGATTGGGGTGACATTTGACGGTTTTGCCGACATTTTGTAGAATCGTGATTCTGATGGATCTAGCGATTTTCGAAAATCGGCCCCAAAAACACAATTTTCGTCCTCTCGAAGCTGGATTTAATAGGCCCAGACCGGGCGATTTGGCACGATTCCGGTCAGGTGACGACCCATGTGACACAATCTCTGGTCGATAGAGGCGGCTCCAGCTTGAAGTCACGAGAAACGCTGCCGGTTCATGCAACTTTATGCATTTCGTCTCTGTGTTTGGCTGCGAAACGGTCATTCACGCATACTAAGAGTCTAGACTCGAGAATAGATGCGGCTGGCTTGATTCCAGTCGGGAGCTCCACTGTACTCGGAGATTTGGTGAGGCTTGGTGAGGTTTGGTGAGATTTGAGTAGGCTTGTGGACGATGGAAGGCATAATCAGAGCGACATCAGCCATTTTGTTAGCGACATTGGGTCGATTGGGGTGACATTGGACGGTTTTGCCGACATTTTGTAGAATCGTGATTCTGATGGATCTAGCGATTTTCGAAAATCGGCCCCAAAAACACAATTTTCGTCCTCTCGAAGCTGGATTTAATAGGCCCAGACCGGGCGATTTGGCACGATTCCGGTCAGGTGACGACCCATGTGACACAATCTCTGGTCGATAGAGGCGGCTCCAGCTTGAAGTCACGAGAAACGCTGCCGGTTCATGCAACTTTATGCATTTCGTCTCTGTGTTTGGCTGCGAAACGGTCATTCACGCATACTAAGAGTCTAGACTCGAGAATAGATGCGGCTGGCTTGATGGAGCTCGACTGTACTCGGAGATTTTGGAGGTATTAGGTGGTATCAAATGGCATGAAGTCTGCTCAAACGACTATTTCTGGACATTAGGTGGTCCGTGCTTTAGACAATTTCCCTCATTCTCAACACTTGTTGGGTTGGGTTTGTCGTCTTAGAATTAAGTGGCACAGGCTCCCGCTTGGGCAGGGGTTTACGTATTCAAGGTTTGTCCTACTCTTCAGCGGCAGAATTGGAATGAGTCGTAGAGGCATTGCGGAGGAAGTGGAAACTCACAATGATGCATTTTGACGCCTTGATTCGAATGCACATCAGGGACCACAGGGACCTCAGGGACCTCAGGGACCACAGGGACCACCATGAGGGACCACTGGGACCACCATGAGGGACCACAGGGACCACCATAACGGATGATGCCGGATACGTAACCGAGTTTACTCGACCGACTCAGAACTCAAGCACCGAAGGTATTGAAATCTCCGTTCATACTTCAGCGTGTGCCAAACCTGTCTATCCAGTTCCAGCCCCACATCACCACTACACAAAGCAAAAACATCAAGCTTCTCCCCATATCAAGCTGGGTCCAGCTCACACTCATTGATCGGACGTTCGTCCTCATTGATTGCGTATACTATTTGTCTCGGGCCCTCCCGGCCCTGCATCGTAATTCTCTTCATGACCTAAAACACGAGCTCGGCACCTCCGCTGTCGATCTGGTCCATCTCGCGGTTAGCAGGTGCCTTGTACCTGAATCTCCGGGACAACTCGCTGCGCAAGGCCTGCTGGCCGCTAGCGGACGAGAAGCTTTGAGTGGCCGAAAGCGTGGGCATTTTCCCGGGGCCCATAGGGTGGGCTTTGGCGGCACCGGCGGCGGCTGGAGTTAGTGGTATTCGGAAATTTTTGAAGCAGTAAACATACTGTGTGAGTGGAGGCTGCCCACAAACTTAATGAGCGGCGTGTGCTTGAGGAGAAGCGAGGTTGGCGTCATGGTGGAGATTCAGTAGAGCGTCTTGAGCTTAGATGTAGACAGTGTGTGCAGGACGCCGGGTGGTCGGGGCACCAGGCCCCAAGAGTCCGGAGAGAATGGATGAGAGAAGAGTATTTAGAACAATGGACTTGTAAATTTGGCGAAAGTATTGGTACCCGTGCTAGGGCCTTGTGAAATGTGTGGAGTGTTTGGGTATTCTGAGAGTTAGAGATGAGGTGCTACTGAACTGTCACTATGTCCTGCTATAGCAGAAACACTAAACAATTCGCATATTACAATTCTTTTGAATCTAGAGGAAAGCTTTTTTTCATTTCCTTTGCCTCGTCTCGTCCTGGAATACTAGTCAGCTAGTATTATGACGTGCCCGGAGAAAACCGGAATCGTCCGGCAGACCCGGATGCAATGTTTCAAGTAGTGTTGTCAGGCAAATCGACGAGCCTTATTCACAGACAGTATAGCGAAGAGTCATAGATCAGGTCATGGCGGGAGCGGTCATATCGTGGTCCAGATTGCAGGCAGTTGGCAACTCAGTAAGCTTGATTTGACTGTTAAACCGGGACATCTCTTGCTTGACTGTTTTAAAGCAGCCCGCAGGGCTGACATAGCTATTTGATTGGTATGAAGTCAAAAGTCACTGGCTTTGTAGCACGTATGATATCCACAACCATGAACGAGAGCATGGTACGTATTGAGGCCACCAGTGCCACATGAATTCAATACGAATTACTAGCTCTACATGCCGGGGAATTGGATACCACATTTTAGTCCAAAGTCTAAGTTATAACGGAACATGTTCTTCGTAGTGCCCTCCTGGGCATTACTTCAATTGACGACGCTCTGGATTTATTCGTATGTACTGGTCCAACCTCGTATCTAAGTAGATGAATTGAAGTCGATCAAATTGACTACAAACAATTGAGTCTTGGCTGCTGCAGAGAAATACTATGCTCCTGCTATCAATGGCAGCATTGACTGTTCTGGCCAATTGAGCCGTCTTATCCACCTCTGTTACCCCGTTTCGTTTCAGCCACAAAAAAGCTACGCCACAATTCCAGAACACGCTTACTCATTTCAAAAGAGCCATTCCAATTCTCACGAAACCGTTTCTTCCAATTGAATCACACGTTTTGTCCAATCACTTCTCCAATTTTCTGTCTCTATTCTTCACCTCTATACTACCGGCAGGCGCGACATCAACCTCACCACCACCCAGCACCCAGCACCCAGCACAGCCACGCACCATGAGCGACCGTCTCCAAAAGACCGTGGCGAGATTCCACGCCCGCATAGAGGCCGGCGACTTCTACGAGGCCCACCAGACGCTCCGGACCATCACCAACCGGTACGTGCAGGCCCGGCAGTACCCGTTGGCCATCGAGCTCTTGACCCAGGGCGCCGCCACGTTTGCCGACAAGCACGAGTACGCCCTGGCGGCCGACTTGATCGCGTACCTCTTGCACGTGTACGTCGACGCCGCAATTCCGGCGGACACTGCTGCCGATCCCGAGGCATTGGCCCGGGTCGCCTCGTTGGTGCAGAAGCTTCCCGACACGGAGCCGGCGCTCCCCGATTTGGCCAAGCAGGCCATTCTGTGGTCCCGCAGCCTGGCCAGCACGTTTGGCGCCCCGTCGCTCCACCACTTGTTTGGCCTGAAGCTCCTTGCGGCCGTAGGGTCGGCGCCGCCCGAGGTGCGCCAGGACAGGTTTGCCGTGGCCGAGTTGCACTTGACGCTAGGCACGTTTGAGCTGGTTCCGCTTTACGCCGATGCGCTTTCTCGGTGGTACCAGAGCGCAGCGGCGGGCCCCGAGCAGGCGGGCGTGGACCCGGGCCAGTTCATTGCCCGGGCGGTCATCAACTACCTGTACCTCAAAAACATCCGCTTTGCCGCGGCAGCATTGGCCCACTTCTCGGAGAAGGTGGCCCAGACCTCGGAGTTGGTGCAGTTCTTGGGCTTGCTCGTGACCACGTTGCAGAAAGAAGACGCCGGCGAAAAGTTCCTCAAGTTGTACGCCCACTACAAGCCCGCGTTGGCCGCCGCGGGCCTCGTGGCCCAGGTGGAGTACTTGGGCCGCATGTACTTTGCCTTGGAGTTGGGAGCGCCCCAGAAAAACATGTTTGCCGACTTGATGGGCGGGCTCTTCAAGTAGTCCCTCAAGAAAAGTCTCGTCCGTGGGCCTTGCTTGGGCCTAGCCTGGGCCTTGCATCCATCGCTGCTTAATACCCAACGTCGTCCTTGACGATGCACGACGCATCGAGGGCTGTGATCAACTCGGGCCGCTTGGCCTTCCGTAGCTCGTGCTTGGCCTCGCTGTAGGTGCACCACCGCCGCTCCCGCGACAGCTCGGGCCACTCCGTGCTCATCTTCTCCACCAACATCTCGTAGAAGTGGAACTCCAGCCGCGGCACCACCTTGTGCGGGTCAAAGTCCTTGCCGGGCTCCAACACCGGCGCCTTGGCTCCGCGCGAGTCAAGCACCACAGGCAACTTGTTCAAGATGACTCCCTCACAGCCAGCCTCTTCCCACGTCTCGCGCGCAGCCGTGACAGCGTAGTCGTCGCCTTCGTCAAGCTCAATGCCGCCTTTAGGGAACACCCACTTGCCCTTGTGGGCCGACGACAGAATCATCACCACCTTGTCCTTGTCGGCATTGAGGCAGATGCAGCCGGCCACCATGCGGGCCCCGGTGTCTGCATTGTACTTTTGGTTTTCGCGCCCGACCCGAGACGTCAACGGCCGCACGGGCAAATTCGGGTTCTTCTCCATAGTGTAGCTGGGCTGGTGCGCGTGCGAAATGTGGAGTGTAGCCAGGGTGTAGCAGGCCACGTGACACGTTGGCAGGAGCCCGGCTGAAGCACACGCCCCATTCTCGCTAGAGATCGTCTAAACACATTGTTCATGTCTCAGCGATCCCGTTGCGTCGTGCGGCGCTGAGCAGAGCGTGCCGGCCTTGGCCTCGTTTCGTCCAAATAGGGAAAGCCCAATGCTAGGAAATAAAGTAGCTCTCGAACAAAATAGCAGCCCCACCAGAAACAAGATTCAATCGCCGTTCACTGCCGAAATTATCCAGGCAAGGCGGGCGGAGGCACGGGTGCGAGGCGAGCAAAGCAAAAGCGGAGTTCGCGACTGCAAGTATTGATCAACATGAAGCTACTACTCGCGCTTCTTGCAGTGGGTGCATTGGCCCACAACGCCCACCCAGTGAAGCCCTCGCTGCTCTCGTGGCAGGAGTGGCACATGCAGCAGGAGCACCAGCTCGACAGTTTCGACGCCGACACCTTCTTCGCCCTCCATGACTTGACAGAGAAAGGCTACTGGTCTCTCGACGATATCTTGTACATCTATGGCCTCAACCGCGACACTGTTGTTGGCGACGGCAGCGGCATGGGCGACCACGACCACGCAGAGACCATTTCCGAAGAGACCCGTGTCGAGGTCATCAACTCTGTGAGCGAGTTGTTGAAGGCCGACAAGGGCAAGGTCACCAAGGAGCAATGGCTCGAGTTCGCCGGATCCGGGGGTGTTTTGCCTGACTTTGGCCTCGGCCCAGGTCACCACAAGGACTTCGAGGCGGAGTACGAGAACCACCACTGGAACAAGTACCACCGCGACCAAGACCCCGACGTGCTCGTCAAGCACAAGGAGGACATTGAGCATGAGTTGTTGCACCATGAGCACGAGATCGAGGAGTCTCACAACGACAAGGACGCGAGGCAGAAGGTGATTGGGTACGTCAGCCCTGTCAACGTGAAGAACATCCCAGACAAGTACAGACGCGCCTGAGGCTTGGAATAATGGCCGTCCACTTAAGTAGAGGTTAATCTAGACGTAATGAGCGTTTTTTGAATGTTTGTTGTAAGAAACGTCGGGATGACGCTTTGTAAGAGAGTCATAAATCTCCAATGCATGTTGCCAGATTTAGTTCTCCTCAACGGCTCCAGTAGCACACGCTCGAAGGTCCTGTAGCTCATTCGAGCATTTTGCTTGCAGCGAGTTGTTCTGGCGCAAGCACGCCTCGTAGCCCTGGAGCTTGTCGGCGCACTGGCCGTGAATCTTTTGGAACACCGGAACACTGCTCTTGATGCACACACTCAAGGCCACCTGCTCGCTCACACAGTCGGCCTCGGAAGGCGGCTTGCTCATACACTGGTGGAACGCCAAGAATTGTGCGGGACAGTGCCGCGCGATGTCCTCCATCATGATCTGGTCTAACATGTTGATTGGATTTGGGTGGTTGCAATTGGTGGGATTGGTGATGCACTGGTGAGATGTACGGTTGCGGTGGTGTATGGTCACGTGCCGCGCAGACTTAATCACTTGACTGCGAGGTGCCTCTGAGACGTACCTTTCAGTATGTGATAGACAAGTAATAACATTTGCATATTGCTGCCCAGAATGTCAACAATTTGAGCGTCTTGTTAAAAAGCCAGTTCTTCCTCTTTGTTATCCCCGGGTCAAACACGAAAGCCCTAATGTTATGTGCCAATTAGGTGGTTGCCAAACCGCCACTTGGCCGCAAAGCAAAGCTCGTGTCAAGTTCTCTGGAAATCACTGAAGCAGGAAGCAATAGCAGAGATGCAATCTCAATTGCCTGTGCTGTTGGTTTTGTCTTGTTTTCATTTCTGGGCTTGGTCAAGCCTCGGCGGTTACGCGCCGCCACATGTTCGAATGGCTGCAAGAACTTGACGCCCTCACACATTGCACGCCACAACCCTTTCAACTGACGTATTCGAAGATAGACCAAATCAAAAACTGGGGGCCTTCCACACCCACAGCTGCTGCTTTGTGTCAGAAGCAGAATGCCCTAATTCTTCGTTCAACAAATGGCGGAGAACCGTTATAGGGGTTGCATCCCTGTGTTCCGGGCGTCAATCGCCTGCGGCGCACGCCCCTAACCGAATAATACCTCCTTCACTTTGGCGTCCCTTTTCCCAAGCCCCACTCAAACTCTGTTTTCGGAAGGCGGAACGTTTAAGTCCATTATTCTGTGTTAGGCAGCGCCTTCAAGGTTATTTGGCTGCAGAAAGCGAGCTGATCTTTTGGCCGCGCGTGGACGATCGCTTCACCGAAACGGCGCTCCCGCCTTATTTTGTTTGCGTTGCTCCGCGCTGACCCGTTTTACCCTCGTTTTCTTGTCCTGTTTTTTCGCCTGCTTGCTTGTGTTTGCGCGTTTGCCAGGAAAAAAACATCGCTCTGATCTGAGCAGCGCCCCGTTCGACACAAGGCACTCAAAACTAGAAAAGCGGCCTTCTCCAGCGGTAACTGACCAAAATTAGGTTGCAACTTTAGTCTCGGCATTATCAGCAGGACCCCGCTGTTTTTTTCGCGCCAAGATCTATCATCCCACATTCTGTCGCCAGACCTGTGGTGCTCGCGCTCGGCCCGCTTAACAGCATCCGTGCACCAATCGCCAGCTTCCCTCCTCTCTCTCGCTGATTTGTGTCGCTGGCATTATTCAATCACACCACGCAAACCAGTCTCGATCTGGTCTCTGTTGATCCGATCCTGGCTGAACTCCCGGCCAGTACCCATCCCAAGCTTTTGGTTCCATCGTCCGCTCCCAGACTTGGCACGGTGTGCTCCAGAAAAGTTTTTTTCTTTCCCGTCTAGCCGCCTCCACCGCTCCTTTAACTCTGGCTAGATCCACTCCATACCAACAAGATTCCGGTCTAGTTTATGTCAAGTGCCGCTGCTATCGCCGCCGCCGTATCGCATAATAATAACATGAACGTCTCGGGACTGTCCTCCAGCAACAACAACTCCGTTGTTGGGTTGCACTACAAGATTGGCAAGAAGATCGGCGAAGGATCCTTCGGTGTCTTGTTCGAAGGAAGCAACATCATCAATGGTGTGGCCGTCGCCATCAAATTCGAGCCCCGCAAGACGGAAGCTCCACAATTACGCGATGAATACAGAACATACAAACACTTGCAAGGCTGCGATGGCATCCCCAACGCATACTACTTTGGCCAGGAGGGCTTGCATTCCATCTTGGTGATTGACTTGTTGGGCCCTTCTTTAGAAGATCTCTTTGACTGGTGTGGCCGTCGGTTTTCTGTGAAGACCGTCGTTCAGGTATCCATCCAGATGTTGAACTTGATCGAAGAGGTGCACCGTCACGATTTGATCTACCGCGATATCAAGCCTGACAACTTCCTTATTGGCCGCCAGGGATTCCCTGACGAAAACAAGGTGCACCTAATCGACTTTGGCATGGCCAAGCAGTATAGAGACCCAAGAACGAAGCAGCACATTCCCTACAGAGAGAAGAAGTCTTTGAGCGGAACAGCGCGTTACATGTCTATCAATACCCACTTGGGTCGTGAACAGCTGAGACGAGACGACTTGGAGGCTCTCGGCCATGTGTTCTTCTACTTCTTGCGCGGCCAATTGCCATGGCAGGGTTTGAAAGCACCAACAAACAAGCAAAAGTACGAGAAGATTGGCGACAAGAAGAGATCAACGTCTGCGTCTCTCTTATGCGAAGGCTTGCCCAAGCAGTTTGCGGAGTACTTGGACTCTGTACGCTCGCTTCCCTTCGAGGCTGAGCCTGCTTACGAAGAGTACCGTATGTTGTTGTTGTCAGCCTTGGACGACATGGGTCTCAACTGTGATGGTGACTTTGACTGGATGCACCTCAATGGCGGCAAAGGCTGGGACTCTGCAATCAACAAGAAGCCCAATTTGCATGGCTATGGCCACCCCAACCCACCCAATGACAGAGAAAGACGTCACCGGGAGCTGCGCCGCAACCGTCCACACCACGGGGCCCAGCCACAGGGTAACAACATGATTCCTAGCTCATCTGGCAACAACAACTTGAGCAGCAACATCGTGCAGCTGTCGCAGCAACAGCAGCAGATGTCTGCTGCCCAGTCTCATCAACAGAAATTGCAGCATCTAATCAACAGACCCTTGCCTCCAATCAAGCAAGAGCTCCAGCCAAACGGAACCATGAACGCAACTGCGCAGGGCATCAACCCCGGCGTGTCAAGAACATCTCAGTCCAACTACGTCAGCCACCAGCGTGTGGGCCAATACGACCAGCAGCAGATGCACGAAGAAGAGCCAAAGAGCTTCTGGGCGAAGATGTGCTGCCAGTAAGCCTGAACGTGGTGTGGAGTGGCTGCTTCAGTCAGCCTTAAAATTGATTTCAGATCGACGACTATGAGTGTTAAATAATAGGTACTGCCGTGTCATCTGGATTACTTTGGCTCCAGTATCTGGCTTGGGTTCCTTGTACAATGGCCTGACTCTGGCCGCTAGCTTAACCTGACACTAATAACTATTTCTGTGCAAGTATCACTAATTAAAAAATGGGAATAGCATTGAGAACTGCGCCTTGTATTCTGTAACAATCCTGCCAGAAGTTTGGCACCATACCAAAGGATTGGCCCTCTCATAGTAAGAAAGCGATCAACCATCAACAAAGCTTGACATTCCGAGATTGCTGGCCTTGAGTGACTCTTGGCCTCAAGGTTATGTTTGAAGATCAACAAAACAGTCTTGAACAAAATCATAATGTGCTAGCGTGGTCTGGTGCCCTCGATGACTTGACGACTACTCGTTAGACTGGGTTTCTCAATAACCAACGGCTCGTCACTTGAATAAACATTAGTTCCACCAAAATTGACTGCTGTGGCTTAATTGTGGAGTCGAGCATAAAAAGGGGTCCCGAGACTTGATTGAATGTCTGTGACTGAAATCTCGAGACCAATGATTGCCTCCCAGTTCCCGGCCTTATAATAGAGTGGTGCGTAGCGAACTCGGCGCCGTGTGGCGAATTCAGACAGCAACAACGCTCGTTGATTGAAAATCAAGGGATTGGAATCTCTGTCATAGAAACTGCCCTAACTTCACTGCCGTTCATCGCGATGAGCCGAATGCTTCTCCCAAGACCATCAATTTGAATGAAGAATTCTCGACGACTGTAACAATCTCTGCCACAACAAAACCCGACTTTCTGGATGAGCTCCGGGAATTCCTGAAGTGTTTCACCAAAGGACATGCCCAAGGACACATCGGAACTTATCCCACGTGTGTCCGGCTTTTGATTTCTTGCGATAATGTCGAGAATAAGAGACAAGCGAGAAGTAGTGCAACACATACGGCCCATTGTGCATGAATTCCGAGTGACGTCGCTGAATTCTCATATAGCCAAATCGTGAAATCCAATTCCGTCTTTCGATTCTTGACGAATTTCAGTCAGGCATCTCAGTAACCAGCCAAAGAGGACTATTTTGAGACGCCTTTTCCTTGCTCGAATGGAAACGCTACTTCCTAGGAACCTCTCCATTTTGGAAGCCAGCCAACCCTGTAATGATGAAACCAATGAATTTCACAACAATAGTGTGCAAATCAAGTCTGTTCCAGCTGCAAGGTCTGTCTCGATTGTTCTCGCATGTGCGTAGCATGCTAATTTTGTCCTGCTTCTCAGATTCAGGTACGCTGCTAATTTTACAATCCACTCAGCGAATGTTTCGACCACGTGACTGCTTACTCGCTCGTGGGCTGACGATTCTTGGTAGATATTCACGTATCATAGATCAACAATTAGCCTCGTGTCGTGTGCAAGCTGTACTGTACCCCGCAGAAGAGACCGCTTGGTACGAGACTTAATTTTCTCAGTTGAGTTGACGGGATTGACACAAAAATAGACAGTTTCTGAGGAAATCAATAAATATGATGTGATGTTGCATCGCTTCAATTGTAGGCCAGTCGGAAGTGCTCAGTTTCTTTGAGAATCTCATAGTGTGGGGTAGGACGCAGGGAGTTGCATGCTTGTCCACGGCCGCCAAAAGCTCTTTGACGCAGCAAACCAAATTCGACCACAGCGCCGAGAATGAACACAGCATTTTTGATAAGGTGGGGCTAGAGCTATGCAAGCGAATGTTGCAAACGTGTCAGTCTAGACCCTTTATTTTGGGGCCAGGTAGACATGACCATTGCGTGCAGGACAATAGCGATACCGTCACCTGAGATAACCGCTACTGAATCGACTGACATCCAGACCCACTAGTCATCACCCACACCACTCATGTCACACCAAGATTCAGTCAATTCTAACCTTGAAGTTTTCAGGGAGAAGGTCAAGTCGTACGACACCAAGCCTGCCATCGGTATCTTGACCGATCTGTTCGCCTTGTCGATGTTGCAATTTGACGTCGCGGCACCACGCAAGAGTGTCGCCGAGACGGAAGAACCCATTACCGAGAGCCAGCTTCCAGGCTTGTGGGAGGCAATCAACAAAGGCAAGCGCTCAAGCTTGATCAAAGAAGACACCACGATCATTGACTTTGCATGCGGCACCGGTCTTGTTGCCCAGAAGCTCGCTCCATACATGCCAAAAGGCGAGATAATCGGAGTGGACATCTCTCAGTTCATGTTGGACGAGTTCGAGGCCAAGGGCTCGGCACTCAAAACGCAGTATCCTGATTTCAAAACGAGTGCCGTTTGTGGCGATGTGTTGGACCCATCGTTCGACTGGTCGCTCGTAGAGGGGAAGGCTGATATTGTGGTCTGCTCCTTGGCGTTCCACCACTTCCATGACTACCACGCCGTTTGCAATGCCTTGAAGAGAATGGCAAAGCCTGGCGGGTGGTTGATGATTTACGACTTGTATAACGAAGATCAGGAGCCCGGAGCCGTGACCAGAGAACTCTCGCTGGGTGTCAGTCGCCATGGGCTCACTTTGGAGGAGTTGAATCTGTCGTTACAGGAAGGCTGCACTAACGTCTCGAGTGCCCGTGAGTATCTTGTCGAAGCATGGCAGGACAGAGACTTCATCGACTCCCACTGCTGTCAGGACGTCATTGACAATTTGCAGAACGCAAAGCAAAAGGACGGCATGTACTTGGTGAACCTGAGCATTGTTTTGGGAGTAGCTCAGAGAAAATAGCTATGCCCGACGCAAAGCTACAAAAACCGAACTCGTATCGACCACAGCCGAACAACGGCTGCGGTAGCGAGTGGTAAAAATTGGAGGGGCATAGTCCCTTATATATGATTAGAAAAAAGGCTTTGATTAATTGCAGCCATTGCCGTGCATGTTTCATACAAAATTGTGTATAGTATCGCTCGTTTTGGGCCTGACCCTCGTATCGATTGTGCGTTCGTGTGTAATTGCAACCACCGAAGCTGCGTCCCTGTGCATGACTGCTACACCCTGAGTTGCGAGCAATATAAATATGGCCATTCCTGTTGCTCCAAAACGCTCGGATTTTTTTCGGAATGTTCAGTTGACGGTGCAAAAGGGGCCACTGCCCGTTCTACGTGGTTCTTTCAGTGTGCAGCGGCTGCCAGCTGGGGCCGTTATAGCGCGGCTGGGCAGATCCCGGGAGGGCGGTGTGCGGCGCACGACGTCTCACGCTGCCTACTCCGGAAGGCTCGTGTCAATCAACTGGCAGTAATACCCCAGGCCCCACAAGTCCCTCAAAAACAACACAGCGCACCACTGCAGAACCATGGTGAGCACACAGGCGCAGAAACGTTTGAACAAAGAGTACAAGACGATCCAGAGCAACCCGCCCCCATACATTACCGCCAAGCCTAATGACGAGAATATCCTAGAGTGGCACTACGTGATCGAGGGGCCTCCCCTGACGCCCTACGAAGGCGGCCAGTACCACGGAATGCTCAGGTTCCCTCTGGACTACCCTTTCAAGCCACCTTCGATTTCCATGGTGACGCCCAACGGGCGGTTCTCATGCAACACGCGGCTCTGTTTGAGCATGAGCGACTACCACCCTGACACCTGGAACCCGGCGTGGAGCGTGCTGACGATTTTGACGGGGCTTCTCAGCTTCATGACGGGCGACGAAAACACCACGGGCTCGATCACCACGACAACAATGGTGAAACAGAAGTTGGCGCGGGACAGCCGGCAGTGGAACTTGACGGAAAACCTGCGGTTTGTCCACAACTTCCCGGAGATTGCCGAGCAGAACAAGACCGACATTGCCCTTGCCGAGGCTAAAAGCAGGGAGCAGAAAGCGAAGGAGGAGCATGCCCGGAAACGGGACTACGTGCCGCTCGACACCTCTGCGTTGGACCCTGAGGACAGGGCGCGGCTTATCGTGAATCAGGAGCGGGAGCAGCATGCCGGGTTTAATATGTCCTACGTTTTTGGAGCGGTGTTCGTTGTGGTTGCAATATTCTATTTTAAGTGAGTTGCGTCTACGCACCCGGCATTCTTGACGGGTCTATGGAGTGTGCCGGGGCCGATGCCGATCTCCAGGGCCCATGGTGGGTCAAGACCCTTTTTTAGGTTGTTGACACGAAGCTCGTGCCATTCCGTTCTCCGTGGGGTTGGATGCATTGTCGACACCATCGGCGCCTAGTTGAGCAGGTGAATGGCCGTATTAGTCTCTGGCGCTGAGGACATATCGCATTGTGTGCTGTGGCTGCATGCTGATGATGCCGCGAGATAATCGTGGGCTGGGGACGTTTCGGGGCTGAGTCGGCTTTGGCGGCGCAAAGTTGCAGGGAGCAGATAGAGCTGCCTATGCGCGAGTGTATGGGTGGTTAAAGTCCCAATTCTCCTAGGGAGGTGGGAAGGCCTCGACCCTGGTCTGGATGGACGGTCGAGACTGAAACGGGGTGTGGACCAGGAAGGGGTCGCCTGCATGTAGTGTGTGCTTCGAGAAGTTATCGTCATGTCGCGTAGCGGTGGGGGCGTTTGTGCAGTCCGGGTCTCGGTGTGCCTAGTCGAGTGGCTACCGGTCCAGGGTTCTTCGAGCGCCAAGACTCACTCTTCTCCCGTATACAGTTGCACATGCTGGTCGGCTGAGTCATACACACGAATGGCCCGAAGCGTTATTTAGCTTCCTCCTTGAAGCCCTCCCGCAGCATGGAATAGCCACCCATGGCCGCCTCCTTATACTTTAGGTGGAAACTAGCTCTTGACGGCGATTAGCGCAAAAGCCCCCCGTTGCAAGGGCGGCTACCACGGCGGCATTTACAGCCAGCCACTTTGCGCTGCTGGACGCTGCGCCGCAAAATGTGTGTGCTGCATACCACACGTCTCAAGTGTGTCACAGCATACCACAAACTGGCCCGTGTGGGATGTGCCAATTGTGGAGGGGCCCGCGAGTCTGACGACCGCGCAGTGCAGCCCGTTCGTGCGCAGGCAGAGCCCGCGCGAAGAAAGTGAAGGAAAATAATACGAGGGCCAGGCAAGAAAAAAAAGTTATCGGCAGGCGTTCCCGGTTGAGCAAAAATAGTCTTTGTTCCCTTTTTTCTGGCGCTCTGAGGGCTTCTCCGCAAACCACTATTTCTGAAACCCAGCCCGCCAAGACCACGTTGTGCACTGGTGTTTTTTTCACCACCCAGTGAATTGGCATTCTTTCTCGGCTCCACATCCAGACACGTCTCCCAGGCCCGCTGTGTGCCCCGCTGAGTTCCGTTTGGGCTAAAAGACACCGGCTGATCTTCTCTGCCTCCACGCACCAGCCCATACCAGAATAGCTCTGCGCTGAAACCTCTGCATTCACCGGAAGCCTCCTTCCAGAACCCATTCATACCACACCCACGACCGTGCCTTGGTGCTGGCCCCGAACCTTCCAAGGAACACTTGACGCACCACCGGAAAACACGGCACCCACAGGATGAAAAGCCATCCGTACAGACAGAAAACCGCGGCGCCGTACCCGATCGACGAAATAGAGGCGGTTCAGGCCGCCGGGGGCGGGGACGCCAGCGTGCAGCCCGAGCCGGCCGTGCCAAAGGCTTTGGACGACGCCCACCTCTTGAACAAGATGCCCTTGAGCCCTCGCTTCACCACGGCGCTGGCCGAAAGTGTTCGGTCCAGCGACCACCTCGACTTGGCCAAGCATGCCCGGGCGTCGGGCCCCAACGTGTCGACTCTGACACTCCCCTCACAGACATTCGATCTGCCTCCAGCAGCGACCCACAGCCACAGCCTGCTGAACGGTCTGAATCCGCTGCAGACGCTGCTTCCGGGCACCTCGCCGTTCCGGGGCACTCTGCCTTACTACGGCAGCCACCTGCGCCTGGTGTCGCTGAGCCTGCTGTTCTTCCAGGACCGGAACGACGCCGGCCTGCTCATGGCCTTCAACCAGAACCTCATCCAGCAGCACTTGGGTGCCAGCGGCAGCTTGCACCTCATGCCCCGCATGAAGACCATCGAGCTCTACAGAAAGAACGCCAAGAAGCTGAGCGACCCGGCCGTGCTCTTCCAGTACGCGCAGTACATGTTGCAGACCGCGTTGCTCTTTGAGCCCGAGTCCGGCGGCTCGCTGCCGGAGCCCCAGCGCAAAACAGAGTCCAACGGCTCTCTTGAAAATGTGCTGCCCTCCGACCCCACGCTTAGAAGATCGTTGTTGAAAGAAGCATTCCACTACCTCAAACGTCTCGCCGATAAGGGCTACGTCGATGCCCAGTATCTCTTGGGCGACGCCTACTCGCTGGGAGCATTTGGCAAAGTGGACAACCGCGAGGCGTTCCTGCTCTTCTTGCAGGCGGCCAAGCGTGGCCACACCGAGTGTGCATTCCGTACCGCCCACTGCTACGAGGAAGGGCTAGGTACGGGCCGAGACGCCCGCAAGGGCATCGACTTCCTCAAGATGGCGGCGCTGAAAAACCACCCCGCCGCCATGTACAAACTCGGCATGTACTTCTTCTACGGCCGCATGGGTGTGCCCGACACGCCGGTGAACAAGAAGTTGGGCATCAAGTGGTTGGAGCGGGCCCTGAACGTGGCCACGGAGTTGACCGCGGCTGCGCCGTACGAGTTGGGCAAGATCCAGTTCACGGGCTACTTGGACGTTTTGATCAAGGACGAGAAGTATGCGTTGGAGTTGTTTGCACAGGCGGCCGCCCTCGGCCACATTGGCGCGGCGGCGGCTCTTGGGCACCACTACGAGATTGGCGACGTGGTGCCGGCCGACGCCAACCTCCTGATCCACTACTACACAAAGGCTGCGCTTGGCGGCCACGCCCCATCGATGCTCGCTATGTGCGCGTGGTACATGGTGGGAGCAGAGCCACACTTGCCCAAAGACGAGCTGGAAGCCTTCGAGTGGGCCAAGCGTGCGGCGCTGTGCGGAGACGGCAAGGCGCAGTTTGTGTTGGCCAACTTCTACGACAAAGGCATTGGGTGTCAGCGCAGCGAGCCGGAGCTGCAGCATTGGTACATGAAGGCTGCTGAGAATGGGCAAGAGAAGGCTCTTGCCAGGCTCAAGGACCAGGCTGTGGCTGCGGAGATTGTCAAGAAGAACAAGAAGAAGCGGGTGCTGTCGCTGGCAAGTTTGGGCGACCAGGCTGCGCGCGAGAAGGACTGTGTCATTATGTGACGTGGATTGCATGAATAAATAATCCGGGGAACCCGAGGTCTCACCGCCTGGTGGCTCAGCTGGACCTTGCATGCACGGTGCCGAAAACGTGCATAAGCGAGTCCAGACTGCAGACAGCGACCTTGGTGCGTGGAGACGCGTCGGCTCACCATCAGGGCTGTGTTGATAGATAAGAACTCATTAAGAACGACTAGTGTAATGGGTTGTGGTAGGAGGACCTCTACGAAGAGAGCTATGATAAGGGTACAAAAATCAGAATCCCGTGGTGAGAGAGTTGGGAAGAGAAAGTAGTCGTGGCGGTGGTAGTTTCAGTGTTGTGAGTCGCAGAAACCAAGTTGCAACATTACAGTGCAGATATGGTCAGGCTACTTCTTTGTTGATTTGTGTATGAAAGCGGGCACGGAATGAGAGCTGATGACTGTAAGTCTCGTCAAGTTGGGCGTGTTTTGGAATTTTAGAAGCAACTTCTGATTTCCCCTCATTAGGTACATTACGTAGATATTTGTGAATATGACTGAATTATTCCAGAGCTTGGGCAACAAGGGAATGTCGACATTAATATAATGCGTAACTTTAATACAATCATCGATATCATTTTTCTTGACTTGATTCCATCGGAGTATTCATAGCTTCGGTTACCTTCAGGGTATGAAAATCAGTGGGTAACTACAAACAGAGTCATCTGCACAGCCTGGAGGCCACCTCGTGACTGCCCTGATTCCTCTAGTCAAAATTCCATTTCCAATTTTGAAGCAGTCTTGTAATTAGGCATTGTTGCAGAATTAGGGCACGTTGTCTAAACCATACGCTCGTCTGCCTCCAGCTCTATGTGTACCTCATTTAAGACTCAAATTGACGTACTCGTGTAAACTATGATTGGGTTTTTATTCCATGACCTTTTCATGTTCTTCCATTGTTTGAGCAAGTGTGATTCGCTGAAGACAACGCTAGGTTCAATCGCCACAGCAAAATGTAGATGTCTCAAGGTCAACAGTGGCTGTCTACCCACTCTTCATAGGCCAGCACGGATCTGGCCGTTCCCACACGACCATCGCAATCCACTCTACAGCTCTACACATCTCGGTCATGCTTCATGTATGCTACTCCAAGTACACCCCGACCTTTGTGCTTGCTCCTGTGTTGAGAAGCGGGACCCTGGGCGGCGGGCTCAGGAGGTGGTCGGGCCCGAGGATCTCTGTGAGGTCGTCTGCAGTCAACATCGACGTGTCGGAGTCCAAGTCGCTCCGGGCGCTGGAGTCGTCGATGCTCAGGTCGAGGTCTCTGGGCGGGCGGGCCGGCCGCTTGCGGTCGGACTGCTGCTGGGGCAGGCGGGCTCTGTTTTTCGTCTGGAAGCGGCGCATGAACTGGTCGGTGGCGGCGTCGATGGCGGCGTCGTAGGCGCCCGAGTGCATGTCGGCGAGCAAGGAGTCCAAGCGGCGCGGGTCGGCGGCGGCGCCGAGGGTCCAGTCCAGGAGCGCCAGCACCAAGTAGTCGAAGAGGATGGACAGCAGCACGAGCAAGTCGTTCTGGAGGTGGTCCTTGAGCTGCTCGAACATGGCCAGGTATGTCTCTGAGTGGGGCTCGCGCCAGCCGGGCATCTGGCGGAGCCGCTCGTGGGAGTGGGCGTACGTCTGGGCCAAGAGGTCGTCCATGTCGCCCGGCTCGCGGAACTGGGCCTCGAGGGACTCGATGTCGGCGTTGAACCTGGCCGTGAGCGCCGCCGCCCGCAGCAGGGCTTGCCCCGGGGCCTGTTCGACCGTGCGCAAGCCCTGGAGCTGCACCAAGAGGAGTTTGCGCTTCGCCAACGCCAAGTACTTGCGGACCTGGGGCCGGCGGCGCACGGCCTGGCGCATGCTGGCGATGCTGGCGAGCAAGGCGCGGGCGCAGGCGTCGTTTTCCGTGTGCCAGTGGTCTGCTGCCTGGGCGACGGCGGTGGTCTCGCGGGCCCGCAAGCGCTCGATCTCGAGCTTCTGCTCGGTGATCATGCGGAGGTACAGCGCCACGTGGCGGTCGACGGAGCGGGTGTTGCGGACGAGCTTGGTGCGGATCTCCTTGGCCCGGTCGGCGTACTTCAACGTGTTGAGGGTCTCGTCGTAGTGCAGCAGCAGCGGCGACACGCACACGATCATGACGGTCTTGCAGTTGCCGCCCAACAGGAACTTGAGGAGCCGCGTGAGCTTGGAGTCCCGGTACGGCACGTGCTGCCGCCGCCGGGCGTCGCCCAACGCGTTGATGCAGTTGCCCAACGCCAAGAGCAGCCGGTTGATGTTGGCGCCCTCGTGGAGCCGGGCGCCCCGGTTGCGTGTCAGCGCCGCCCGCTCGCTGCCGGCCAAGTCGATGATCGAGAGCGTCGCCAGCACGGTTTCGGTGGCGCCGGCGTCGGCCGCCAAGCCCGCCAGCGCCACGTTGATCTGGAGCACCGCGTGCAGCCGGGACAGCGCCGCGTTGGCCTCGGTCGGCAGCAGCGTGCGGTTGGCGTTGCCCGTCTCGATGAGGCGCATCACGTCGGCCAAGTCGGCGGGCGTGTGGGCCAGGAGGTTCAGCACCACCATGCGGCGCAGGTCCTCGCGGAGCACGAGCTTGGCCAGCGGCGTCGCCGGGCAGAGGAGGTCGCGGATGGCCTCGTTGTAGATCTCGAGAAACAGAATCAGCACCGTGTGCCGGGCCGCCAACCGCCCGTACAAGTCCTGCATCGTGAGGTACACCACCCCGGGGTCGTCCCGGGTCCCGACGATCGTGTGGGTCTTGCCGCAGCCCGTGGCGCCGTACGCAAACACCGTGGCGTTGTACCCGTCGAGCACGCTGGCCAAGAGCGGCTGCGTGGTCTCGGCAAACACCTCCGCCTGCGTCGCCGCCTCGTCAAAGAGCCGGTCAAACACAAACCGCTGGTCCCGGCTGCGTCGGAGGCTCCGCCCAAACGCCTGCTTGTGCATGGCGCCCACGGCGCTCGTCTCGGGCGGGTCAAACACCAACATCCGCTCGTCCACCACGCTGAGCACCTTGCGGAGCCCGTTCGGGAGCGGCGCCAGCTCCGCAAGCAGGCCTTGCCCAAAGTACAGCTCCGCGGGCGCAATGAGGTTGTTCTGCTCGGCCGCCGTGAATGGGCGGACCCGAACGGCCACACTGATGCTCGACTGGGACATGCAAACGAGGGGAAAGAGGTATGGGCAGTGGAAACCTAGTAGAAGGCCAAGGAGCAGAAATTAATAAATAAGGACAACGAAGCCCAGTGGTAGCCCGTAGCCAGTAGCCAGTGGTAGCCAGTGTTGAGGCCAAACTGGGTGATAAGTTGGCCGAAGGGTAGACCGATGGGTAGACCGATGGGTAGACCGATGGGTAGACCGATGGGTAGAGGGTAGACCGACGGATAAAGCTTTGGGTTGATGGGTATGCCAATGAGTGGATGTAGCCAGTGTAGGCTGGTATGCTAGGCTAGTTAAGCTAATGCCAATAGAAGGCAGGCCGATCTCAGAGGCTCAAAGGCCAATGTGGTTTGAGGCTCAACTAGGGTTGGGCCTGGAAGTGGGATAATGAGGCTATCCGTAACCTTGAAGACTGCAAAAGACTGACAGTCCAACAGCAGGTCTGTCGCCCGATGTGCCTTGTGTATCAGCTGGTGACCGTTGAGACAGCGTGTGGAAGGCTCTAACTTCTCTGCTTTCTCCGGTTGTATTCACCTGGTTAGAATGGACTCTGCTTTCCTCCGCAAAGCTTTATTTCGTTTTGCCGTTCCGTAAGCGGCTGTCGCTGGCGGGAGTCTTGACACGCCTAAGGGTAACGACGTGATGCTTGTGTCAACACCGGTCCTGCAGAAAGCACGCGTTCTCATCAGTAGCTCCATCTAGACTACACCTACTCATCTGCCTTTCAATCTCGTCTCATAATTATTCGTAGCTCTCCTACTCTGCGTCTCCTACTGCTCGCTCTGGCCGTCCTGGTTGTTCTGGCCGCCCATGAACTGGCGCGCCATGTTCTGCAACGCAGGGTTGTTCATAAGACCCTCGAGACCGCCCTCGCCGCCCATGTTCTGTGCCATCAGGCGGAGCATCGGGTTGTTCATCAAGCCCTGCATCGCCAGCGGGTTCGACATCAAGTTCTGCGCAGCCTCCATCACCTGCGGGTTGTTCATCATCTCGGAAAGCGAGGGCATGCCGCCGCCGCCAAACATCAGCGAGAAGTCGGGCATGCCGCCGGCACCGGCTCCAGCACCGGCACCGGCAGAGGCACCAGAGGCGCCCGAGGCACCGCTGGCGTCCACGCTCTTGTCGGTCAGCGCCATCGAGCTCTCCAACTCCTCCTCCACGCGCTTCTTGGCCGTCTCGTAGCCGCGCTTCATGGCCTCCGAGGGCGTACCTTCGATCTCCATACCCTTCTTGTACGCCTCCATGGCGGCCTTGGCGTTGCCCAACGCGTACTGGGCCAAGCCCAAGCGCGAGTACGCCTTGGAGAACGTGGGGTCGAGCGCAATCGCCTTCTCGGCGTCCTCGACGGCCTTGTCGTGCTGCAACGCCAGCGAGTGGGCAGCGGCGCGGTTCGACAAGTACACCACGTTGGTGCCGTCCAACTCAATCGCCTCGGTGTACTTGGCGATGGCGTACGCAAAGTCCTTGCCGGCCATGGCCTTGTTGCCCTCGGCCTTCAACGCGTCGGCCTGCGCCTTGGTCTCGGCGTCAACCTCCTTGGCAGCAGGAGCACCAGTCTTAGCACTGGCAACGGTCAAGTCGCCGGCACTGGCCGAGCCGCCCTTGTCCACCTCGAAGGCGTCGGCGATGCAGTCGATGGCCACGTCGATGGAGTCGGAAAACTCCTCGTTGATGGTCTTGCTGGCCACGCTGGCCTGGAGGAACTTGATGATAGCAAGCGCCACTTCTTTGTTGGAGCTCATGGTAATGGTGATGTGGTGAGCGGCCGCGGTGGTGATGTGGGGATGCGGGCGCCCCCAGGAGGCACGGGTGTTCCAGAAGCTTCCGGGGCGGACCTGCCAAAGTGATTGGGACGTGATAAGAGGTTTGCATGGAGTTATCTTCAGCACTGGCGTCACCCGGAAATTTATCAAATTGGCTTTGTAATGTCTTCGAGTGGTGACGACTTGAGCGTTGTCGCTACCTGCCAGATGCGATCTTTAAACCCTCAAAACCAGCCCAAAACTTCATCTCCTTCTTCTCGTCTGTCTTTTCTCTCTCTTCTCATCTTCTCTTCACCTCGAGGACAGCCCGGGAAAGCTCGTACTGGCGGTTGCGGAGCAGCACCAACGTCCGCAGCACGTGCTGCTTGATGGCGTACTTGAGAAACTTGGCCCGGAAGTCCATGAACTCCGACACTGACGTGGCGAGTGCCTCGTGGTCGAGCTTGATGTCGAGGTTCGCCTCCATCAACTTGTCGACCTCCTCGGCCTTGAGCTGCGCCAACTTGCGGTAGCGGGACTTCTTGGTGTCGCCCAAGCCGAAGCGGAAAAACAGCAGGTCGTCCTGCGTCTGCACCGGCTCGAGATGCGTGCCGGGCGGCACGAGGTCCTCGTACTTCTTGAGCTCCGTGTTGAGCGCCCGCACCTTCGTGTAGGTTTCCTCCCACTGGTTGAGTTTCTTCACGAGGAGCTCGCAGTTGCGGACTAGTTCTCGGGCACACGAGACGAGCCACAGAAGGTATGCGGGGAACACGCTCTGGTCGATGGACCGCCAGTCGTGCTCGATATCGAGCGGAGCACTCCCCAAATAGTCTATGCCCGTGAGAAAGTGGTCGAGGGCGCTGCGCAAGTCCTGGCCCTTGCAGCTGGCTAGACTGCAGAGGTGCTGGAACCGCGTGATCACGTCGGCGTACTTGCTGAGGTTGCGGGCCGTGAAGTCGGTGAAGTAGAAGATCTCCCGCACGTGCAGCTGGGTGAGCTTGACCCGGTCCCGGCCGGCCTCCAAGGCCTCGACCTGGAGAGCCAAGTCTCGCGCAGCGTCGTAGACGGCAGAGTGGGAGTCTTGCATGCACCGCTCGAGCAAGCGGAGAGCCTGTTTGCGCTGGGGGCCGGCCAAGTACGCCATCGCCGCGTACACGATGGCCAAGTGCTCGAGGGCCCGGTTGCTGTGGTACTTGGCGTTTGTTGCGACGGTGACAGAGCCGCTGGCGAAGTTGGCCCAGAAGACTTCGGGGCCCGGGAGGAAGTTCATGCGCGTGGCCGACTTCTGGAGCTTGTAGCACTGCCGGATCTTCTCGAGCGCCACGTACTTGGTGGTGTTGCCCGTGACCACGTTCACGAGCCAGTCGGCGGACGAGGCGTCGAACTTGGCGTTGAGGAACCCGACCCTGTCGGCCTTCTGCGGGTACCGCTCAAACCACTTGCGGATGAGGAGCTTCTCGATCTCGGGGAAGTCCTGGTTGTGGCCCTTCAGAAACTTGCGGGCCAGAAACAGGTAGTAGTCCATCAACGTGTAGCAGGCCACGGGCTCCTCCATGTCGAAGTAGAAGCGGGGGTCCCGCAAGACCTGCCGCATGTTGTCCACGCGGCTGTAGCGGAGGTAGAGCACCGCCGGGGTGAGGTTCTTTTTGTTGAGGGCGTTGACGTCGACCAAGAACCGCGGGAGCACGAGCTCGGCGCCGCGGGCCAACGCATGGAGCACCGTGTTGCCGTTCTTGTCGGTGTGGACGTCCAAGGTCAGGGTGTCGATGAAGGCGAAGGCTTTCTCGACGAGAAGGCTGTAGTCTGGGTGGTCGAAGCAGCGGCAGAGGCAGAAGAGCGCGGTCTGCGAGCTGTTGTCCTTGGTGGTCCAGTCCACGAGCCCGCCCAAGCGGTCTAGGGCGTCTAGGTCGTGCGAGAGGTAGTGGGCCACGGTCCTGCCGTGGGCGTCCTTGCAAGCGAGATAGGCCCTGAGCTCCTGCGGCGACAAGCACGCCAAGAGGAGGTCGAGGAGGTGCAGGGTGATGCCCGGCGTTTCCTTCTGGAGCGCCACCATGAGCAACGTCTGGTTGGTGGTGGTGTTCTTGTCAAAGAGAATGTCCTCGACCGAGATCCAGCGGGCGGTGCTGTCGAGCATGTAGGCAAAGATCTCGGGGCTGCCCAGGCGGATGGCGAAGTTGAGGCAGCTCTCGCCGTTGATGTTCTTGCACCGTAGGAAGTGGCTGCTGGGGAGCTCGTGTGGGTGGATGCGCTGAGCGTCCTCGACCAAAGACTTGACGGTGGGCAAGTCGCTGAATTCAAGCGCAAACCACAAGCGGTAGTTTGCCGCGGACGAGACCGCCATGTCGGCGTGGTGGGAGCGGAGGTGGAACACCACGGCGTCGATGTTGCTGAGGATGTAGCTGGCGAAACCCAGGTCGCTGCCCGGGACGCCAAAGTGGCGCACGTAGTGCAAGTGGGCCTCCAAGTTCGGCACCTTGGAGTGGGCCACCACCATGACGAGGAGGCCGACGAGGGTGTCTGCGTCGATGGTGAGGCTGAGCAGGGAGTGTGGCTTCTCGTCGGCCCGGTCCGGCAGCGCCGTATCGCTCGAGGTCAACACCTCGATGGTGCGGGCAAGCACGTCGGCCTTCTGCCGCTGGTTGGTGACGGCCGGCAACGCGAGCACGGAGAAGACCTTGATGGCGGCCGCCACGCGGCGGTAGAGCACGTTGAGGTGCCACGGGTGGGCGACCGGGATGTCGAGCTGGCTGAGCGCCAAGCACGAGATGTCGGCGTAGAAGTCCGGCGTCAAGGCCACGCCGGGCGGCGTCTCGGAAAGCTGCCACACAAGCAGCAGCCACACGCGGTCGTAGACGTTGAGCTCGACGTACTCGTGGATCAACGAGTCGAGGTTTGTCTCGGGGTTCAGCCGCGTGATTGCCTGGAGAAGGCTCCGCACAGGGCTGCCGTCGCTGCCCACGGACGCCTGGACAATGTCCAGCGCTGCGGCCACGTACTGGGCGAACAACAGAGTGATCTGGTCCACGGGCATGCGCTGCCGTGTTCGGAGCCGCTCGTACTGCCGGTTGTTGTGGTGGAACAACGCCTGGAACGCCGGCGACATGGCCGCCGCGAGAAGCGGGTAGTTGCGCAAGAGGTCGTCGAACGTGAGCAGCGTGCTGTGCTTGGAGGGCGCCTTGGGCGGCGCCTGCCCGGGCTCCAGGGCCGGCACCGGGCCGTACAACGACGTGGCCAAGTGCACGACGCAGACCTGGGCGTGGTGCGGGAGCCGGGCTAGCACGGGCGCCATGTGGGCCACCGCGAGCGCCTTGACCCGCATGCTGCGCCGGAACCCTTTGCCCGTGAAGAGGCAGTTGTTCTTGAGAAGCACCTGTTTCCCGTTCATCGTGCTGCACACGTACAGCTGCGCCCGCCCGGCGCCCGCGTGGCTCAGCGTCGCCACACACGTGTTGTTGCGGAGGATGTGGGACCGGACAAACTCGTCCTGGCGGCAGAGGTCTGCGAGGGGGCGGCCGCTGCCGTCCGTTTCACCGAGGAGCACCTGCGCCGGCGGCACAAGCACCGTGTACTGCGTGTAGGCCTCCAACTCGTGGAGCACGCCGCGGAGCAGCGGCGGCGGCGGCCCAAAGAGGGCATCGAGAAGCGGGTTGCGGAGTCGTGGTTCGGGCCGGGCGGCAGTGGGGGCACCGCCTAAACCGGTAAGGCCGTTCATCGGGGCCACAAGAAGCCCTGGACCTGCAGGGAGGAAAGAGAGGGGCCAATTGGGCGGGGGTGGTGGGGCAGGAGGTGGGGCGGTGGCCGTGGGGTAGGTGTTGATGCGCACTGATGACGGCTGCAACATATATGGATTGTGAGGGAACCATGTGGGCTGCAACGAGTGGTGGTAATTTTTGGAGTGATTTTGTGATAAGCGTGAATAAATGCCCTCGGCTGTGGGCAAATGGCAAACCTGTTGTCGCAGCCAGTATGTGAATGGTGGTGATTAGCAAGGCTGATACTTACTCATGAGAGTTTGATCTCCCTCTCGGAAGTCGACTGACACTGGTGGTATTGACAAACTAGTATGAAATTGAACAATCACCACATAATTGATTGGCGGTCGTGAGGCTGCCTGACTACTATGGAAATTGAGTGTTGCTCTGAAGCTGATTGACTACTCCACGATGTGACGACCCTTCAACTTATTGGTTGACAAGATTAATATAAGCTGCGGCACGTATGTAATTGTGATTGAATGAGATCAAATGAAGTGGGCTGACTGCTGCTGTATACATTGTCGACTGGTCTGACAGTCCCCTGACCTCTATGGCGATTGACACCTCCATGGCAACTGATCCTTCGACAATCGCACTAAAGTCGACCATCGTGTCAATTGACTTATTTTGACTGAAGACCACTGTCGTATCATGTCGGATGATGCAGCGGCTTTGACTGAGAGATGACCCGGCCCATCTCACAGCTTCAATTAAGGAGTTCCAGCGAGAGGCTACAAGTTCAGCATTACATGCAGCAAATTTATTCTGAAATACATGCATAGTTAAAGGCAGTCATGTGTAGGCTCTGAGGTTGAGTTGGCGAATGTTGGCAGTCTGGATGCCGGGAAGGTTGGAGATGGTCGATCACAGCTATAAGCTTTCTTCAATTGACAGGTGGAGGCTGGTTCATCGGCTTCATGAGATCACCATCGAGGATTATATAGGGTCTGTTCTATTCCAATGGGCGATCCTATATCTCAGTCCACCATGACAGCCTGATCCATGGAGCCCTACACCTTCCGATGACTATTCCCTCCCGTTATTGGACTGCCTTGAATTACAGTCAGCATCCCAGTTCGACACCTTGAAGCACCTCTTGCACGGTCGGTCCTAAATAAATATACAAACGGTTGGACCAAGCGAGCTGGGGCACAAAAGAGAACACGCCATAATCTTCAGAGGAAGCAGGAAGTTGCAGAGACAAAGACCAACTTGAGTTTCCCTGGCACTCACAGTAGAGCCACCTTCGAGACCAAGTTCCCGAGTTTGTCGTAGACCTCCTCTTCCAGATCCTCCTCTTCCTCTTCTTCCTCTTCCTCCTCCTCCAGATCGCTCACTGCCCTCCGCACAATGTTCCCTAAGTTGTCGTACTCCACCTCTTCATCGTCATCGTCATCCTCGTCCTCCTCTTCCTCCTCTTCCTCACCGTCAGTCTCCCTGCGGTCGGCTGAGACTGGGTCTGCCGAGGATGACTTGTTGGTGTTGCCCTGGGCCCAGATGTCCCCCCGCTGCAGCTTCCTCATCTTCACCTCCTCCTCCAACTGCGCCATCCACTGCTCCTGCGCCCGGTCAACCGACGCCGCATCCGTGCACTGCTGGTACACCGCCAAGAGCTCGGCGTTGATGTCCAAGAAAGTGGGCCCCCACGAAAAGTTCTCCAAGAGCTGGCGGGCCAAGTCGGTGCGCCCGACTATGGCGAAACACGCCGCCAACGCCTCCACACAGTTGAGTTTCCACGGGCGCCCGTAGTTCACCGTGTTGGCCGCCACCAAGTACGGTAGGAGCCGCTCGTGCTTGCCGCCAATCTTGCCAAACGGCACCTCGTCGAGCCGGGCCCACAGACACTCCACGACTGCTGCGCCAAACGTCTCCACAATTTCTCTGTCGTCGGGGCACACCACGCCTTTACCGTTGGGCGACACCACCACGCCCTGGAACTTCTGCCCGACCCGCAAGTTCTTGATGTACCCGAGGCGCTCGAGTTTTTTGCCCGAGCACCGCTTCGGGTCACAGTGGTCAAAGTCCCACATGGCCAACTTGACCGGGAAATCGGCTTTGGCGCCAGCAGTGCCGCCTTCCTGCCGGCCCCGCCGCACGTGATGCTGCTTGGACTTGTGCCCGTTGGACGTTTTGTTCCGGGGGCCTCTGTCGTCTTCTCTGTTCTTGCCTTTCATGTGGTCTGTGCAGGCCAGCGAGCTGCCTAATATCTAGCACACCGCCCCACCGCTAAAACCGCCCTTATAAAAATGCACCGGAACATCAATAAACAGCAGCATGACGTCAAGGCAGTACTCATATATAGCAGATGTAGTCAGATGAGCACTCGCACGGATCTTAGATGAGCACCTCGATGAGCACCTCGATGAGCATAGATGAGCATCTCGATAAGCATAGATGAGCACTCATGCACCATCACCACTTCGTTGAGCACCCTGGTTTCTACACTGGCCTTACACTGATTCCTGTAGTCATTAATTCCTGCTTCTACACTAGAAGTCTTCGTCAAATGCAAAGGCGTCCTTGCCGCCCTTGTCGCCCGTGCTGGCCATCACGCCAGCCTTTTGGTAGTCCGAGACTCTCTTCTCGAAGAAGTTGGTCTTGCCGGCCAACGAGATGTTCTCCATGAAGTCGAAGGGATTCGTCACGTTGTACACCTTCTTGTTGCCCAACGCCACAAGCAAGCGGTCCGCAACAAACTCCACGTACTGGCACATCAAGTTGCAGTTCATGCCCAATAACGACACGGGCAACGAGTCCGTGAAGTACTCCTTCTCGATCGCCACGGCCTCGGTGACAATGCGCTCGACAATCTTGGGGTCTGGTCTGTTGTTCAAGTGCGAGAACAACAAGCACGCAAAGTCCGTGTGCAAGCCCTCGTCACGGCAAATGAGCTCGTTGGAGAAGGTGAGGCCGGGCATCAAGCCGCGCTTCTTCATCCAGAAGATCGAGGCAAACGAGCCGGAGAAAAACACACCCTCGACGGCGGCAAACGCCACAAGACGCTCGCCGAACAAGGCCTCGTCGTCGCTGATCCAGCGCAACGCCCAGTCGGCCTTCTTCTTGATGCAAGGGATGGTCTCGATGGCGTTGAACAAAAACTCAGCCTCCTTGGGGTCCTTGATGTACGTGTCGATCAACAACGAGTACGTCTCGGAGTGGATGTTCTCCATCATGATCTGGAACCCGTAGAAGCACTTGGCCTCGGGGATCTGCACCTCGGCGGAGAAGTTCTCCACCAAGTTCTCGTTGACAATGCCGTCCGACGCGGCAAAGAACGCCAACACGCGCGAGAGGAAGAAACGCTCGTTGTCGTTCATTCTGTTGTTCCAGTCGCTGATGTCCTTGGAGAGGTCAATCTCCTCGGCGGTCCAGAACGAGGCCTCGGCCTTCTTGTACATCTGCCAGACCTCGTGGTACTTGATGGGGAACAACACAAAGCGCCGGGTGTTCTCCAACAACAAGGGCTCGTTCTTCTCCTGCTCCTTCAACTTGTGGCGGTGCACCTTGTGCGACACCAAGAACTCCTTGTGCTCCTCGACAGCCTTCTTGATGTCCTCGGTGACCTGGGCAATGACGCCTGCGTCGTTCTCCTTGATGCCGGCGGGGCGCACAACGTCGACGGGCTTGCCGACCAACGAGTCGCCGCCCAAGGCAGAGTCCTTGGCAGCAGCCTCGGCGGCCAACTTGTCGGTCAACGCCGAGCCGCGGGTCATGTCGAGGGTGGAGATGCGGCCGGTCAAGCCTTTGGTGGGTGTCTCAAGCGACATGTTTTATTTTTGTGGTGTGTGTGTGGTGGGGTGCTAGGAGTGGGACTCGTAGCGTAAGTGGCAATCGGGTGAGGCCGATGGGCGCGGTGTACTGGTCTAAAAGGGCGGGTTGGTTGCCAAAATTCGGGCCGGGGGTGGGTCAGGGCGCGTGCTGAGGCGGGTTCTGACGGTGTGCTTGCTGCGAGAGTGCAAGAAGGTGGTCCGGGTCAAGGAAGGTGGTGCTGGTTCGTGGGAAACGGTGGTGAAGCTGATGAGGAAAAAAAAATGGTAGACGTGGGAAACTGCTGAGCCTTATATAGTGACGCGGTGAGGGCGCGGGCCTGCCCATGCACGGGACGCGCTGCGCACGCGGGTGGTGTGCTCCTGCACAATCGGCGTCTCACGGCCGCCATTCTGCTTGGGCTTGTTGCAAGTTGCTGGTTGCGTTGGGGAGGCCAAAGGGCCCCTCTGCGACAGACGAGTTGGATCTCTTTGTTGCAGACTGGTTCCAGGCCGGGCCATTGGTCTCTGTGTAGCAGGGCGGCCTTTGAGGTCCCGATCCGGCTGACCTGCCCACCACTAGTCCCCATCCAGCCGCTGCCCCCACCCCGTAAGCTTCACGCTCGTACTGCTGCCGTGTTTACCATCCGGACGAGCCGACCTCGGTATGTTTTCACTTGGGCCTAATCAGGGACGTGGCCTGACGCGCATACGCGCCCGGGCGCGTCTCCCACGCGTGCCGTCACCAACGCGGACTGCCGACACGTCTCCCCGGCTCGGCCAGGTGGCGTGTGTTCCGGATCGGACATGCCTGATCTGGCCCAGCGTTTCTCCGGCTCGGCGAGCGTCGTTTCTTTTTCTAGAACGCATTTCGAGATTGCTCGTGCGGGGGCGCCATTCCTTAGTATGCGCCGACCTTGGCTCCAGATGTACGGGTTTACATGGCGGCCTCCTACTGAGCTCAATTAATCTCAGTGAGAGCTATCTGCCGTTATGCTTACTGGTCATCGCGACACTGTTTCAATATCCTGCTGCATTTGCTAGCTATGGGTCTAAACAGAAATTCAATACACCGGGAGCGCATCACCCTAGTATGCGCTATGGATCCATGGGCTTGGACGATATCGCAGCGCCGCGTACAGGACGTACGTGGAGCACTGCGCTATTGTCAGCCCTGGACAGAAGTAAAAAACACCATCATACGAGCCCCCGAGAGCCCCTGATGTACCCTGTGGTATTGCCAAGCAACACCTAAAAGTAAAGATAAGATTGCACTGCACGGCTGCAGCGCCGTGCACAAACGACGGGAACACTGCCTGGATCTAAAGCACTGATCCCAAGGCAGCTTGTTTCTTCTGGCCTAGATGGCAGCACTCACTGGCTGGTTCCGAGCGCCAAAGTACGTGGGCATGTCCTCGAGTGGCGTGGGAATATCCACAATCGGGTGCAAGCTCCGCTGCGCAGGCTCGCGCCTGAGCTGGATGGGCTTGTCCAAGCCATTAGCCACGGGAGACGTCGTAGCGTCGCGTTCCTGCTGGAGCTGGGCCAAGTTGTGCATTGCAGGCGGCGAAGACGGACGCGAGTCCAGTCTGGAAGGTAGGAGCGACTCGGAGCTGTCGTTCTCAAAGGAGTCAAACAACTCGTAAATGTCGCCGTAGCCCGAGAAGTCGCTTTCGCTGTGCTTCTGGGCCACATACTGCTTGAAGCAGTGGCGCCACTCGCGCGTGCCCCAGTTCTCGAGCCGGGCCGTCTGGAAGTTTGTCTCCGTGACAACACGTGCGTCCTCGTTGCTCAAGTAGCCGTAGTGGGGTAGCGCGGGCATGCCGAAGAGCAACAGCGCCATGTTGGTCTTTTCGCTGCAGAGTCGTTCGGGCCGGCCGTACAACTTGAAGGCGTCGATGATGTGCATGAAGTTGCGGAGCATGATCTCGACGGCCGTGACGCCCGGGTGGGGCTCGGGCATCAAGTACAAGTAGTTGGTCTCGACAAAGTTGTTGACCGCCTGCTTCTTGAAGAAGTGGTTGGAGCGGTACGGGCGGGCGTCCAGCTTCAGCTCCGGGTTGGGCGAGGGCGCGTTCACAAAGAACGACGACGACGAGCTGATGGACGTGCTGCGAGACCGGATGGCCATGGGGCCCGCGGGCTGGGTGATGGAGCCCATCGACGAGGCAGAGCCGCGGCGGGAGTGGGACTTGCTCATCACGGGGGACAGCAACGAGTTGCGGGGCGACAAGGGCGACTGCGGGTTGGCGCCGGCAGCACCCTCGTGGGAGAACAAGTGCTCGAACAGCTTGTTGACAAACACCTGGCCCTCCAACTTCATGATCAGGTTGACGTCAATCACGCGGTGGTCTTCGGGGAACACGTTGTAGACGGAGTCGGCGGCGTTGACGTACAAGACGAGGTTCTTCTTTGTGATTTTGTCCGAGGTGTACATCTCGACTCTGCCCGTCTTCTTGGCGTCGCCGGGGATGATGGCGATAAAGACACGCACCCACTTGTTGGAGACCTGGGGCAAGCGGAGGTTGCACCACTCGAAGCGGGAGAAGCGTTTCTTGTGGTCCAACAAGGTGAAGATGTCGGAGAAGTTGGGTCCCTTCAAGGCCAAGAGCACGCCTGTGAAGACCTCGTTCAAGGCGGTGTGTTCGAAGCGGGCAATCTGCAACGCGGCAAACCACATGTGCATGGACTCTGTGTTGTCGAAGCGGAGGGTGGTCAGTCTGAGGTCGTAGTCCTGCAAGATGTGGAGGTCGTAGAGAGCGGACCCCTGGGCCACCGGGTGCACCGAGGGCACGATGATGCAGTCCTGGACGTTCAAGTAGCGAGGGTTGGCGGCGTCGGCGGGCCAGATGGCCAACTCTGTGCCGGTCAATGTTGCGTCGGCGGCGATCCAGGCGAGCCCGTTTTCGGTCAAGACGCTGAGCGGGCCCTGGGCATACGTGCGCAACTTCTGGGCGTTGAGCAAGTTCACGATCGGCAGCAACTGCTGCGGCAAGTCGGTGATGATCTTGCCCAGGCGGTGGCGGAGGCTCTGCAGCGGCGTAAACATTGGGCCGAGTCCGTGGGACATGCTCACGGAAAGCGCCCGGGTCTGGCGCATGTACGAGGGCGTGAGCCGGTGGGTCGATGCCGACGAGTGTCTGCTCAAGGGCGACGAGGGCGACGAGACGCCCGAGATGTTGCGGGGTGTTGGGGGCACCAAGGCTGTTTCGATGTTCAAGGCTGGTTTTTCTGGGGCCGGCGCCAAGGGCAGGGCCGCCGAGCTCTGGGCGACCAAGTTCTGCGCTGAGGCTCGCGACACCATCTCGGACGAGGTGTTGTAGACGTCTAGAAGCGAGTCCATGGGCGTGGACTCGTTTGAGGTGGGGGTCAGAGAGGCAATGCGGGGCGGCTGGGGAAGCGGCTTTGCGGTGTACGCCTGGGGCTGGGCCGGCGCCTGTTTCTTCTTTCTGAAGAGCGAGAAGACCATGACGTTGTGGTACGAGGTACGAACGGAGACGGTACAAACGGAGGCTGTACGGACGTAGGTGTTGTGTGACTGTTGGGCAACTGTTGAGTGTGTAACAGTTAACGGCGGAACAGTTGAACGGTGGAACGCTGTGGCAGAATTTATGGAGCGCTGTGCTGTGTAACCTGTTCTGTCTGTAGCGAAAGATATCGCCTGCTGGCTTCAGCGGCTAATAAGGTACGGCAAAAGAAAAGGTGCGTGCGGGTGGGGTGGCAATGGCTGGGTTCTAGCGGGTGCCGGTTTTAGGTGGTGGTTGGAGTGGCAGGTTGAGCGGTTCGGCCGGGCCAGATTATAAGGAAGAAAAAGTGGCAAAGCAAGTTGGCCGGTACGAGAAGCAAGGAACGGCGGGACCTGGAGAAGCAAGAAAAAAGACCTGTGCGGCCGGCCGCAGTACCGGCCATCGTGCATCCAGATAAAGACAAGAAGAGAGAAAAAGAGATCAAAAAAGAAGCAGGAGAATACCAAAGAGAAGTAGACAAATTGACGACACCGTAATAGCCAAATTTATTTAATTCTAGAGGCTAGGAAGAATATTGTAGGTAGTTCGACTTAGTTTTTCACTTCACTAAACAGCCACCCGGGTGCGACGGCCCACGGCCGCGCCTGCAGGCCGATATCCTTGGCCCTGTCCACCTGCCAAAATACGCCGGGCCGGCACCGGGTAAGTGCAAGCGGTTCAGATAGAATGAGTCGAGACTGATTTTTGGAACTTCTTATTTCCTGGTGCCGTTGGCCTCTGGTCGAGCCGTTCGACATTTGCAATTTGACATGAGCCATTTTCCTGCTTACGGGCCGCACGCGACATGCCGTTTGGCGTGGCTCTCAGCCTTGTTGGAAGGCCGCTCCGGATTAGCATTGGGGCCCGACATGCCAGGCCTCAGCCACATACCGCGGGGTCTGTTTTGGTCCCGTAACTACTGCCCAGATTGTTGGGCTGTGCCAAGACAGCAGACCCTATCGGCGTCCCTATTTGGTCAGGAATGGCGCGGCACGTCATTGCACGTTGGCGAGGAGGGTCGGGCTTTGGGCCTGGAGAGACATTGGCTGGTGAAAAATTTGGTAGAATTTGTAGTTTGAATGGCCTATAAATGTTCAACCTTATTTGCCGGTTCCAGGGGCCCTGACGACAGAATGGCCGGGCAGCGTATTGTCTCATCGCCTGACGTCATTGGCGCTCATCACCGTAACTGCACGATGACCGGGGCTGCTGACACTTCTAAAAATGGCGCACAGTCACCAGGGTACACCAGGAACACCAGTCAAGTCAGGGACCAGACCATTACAAAATAAGTTATCAGTCAGGAACCAGTAACACCGACAGACCAGACCAGGGACGAGGCCGGGGACCGAAAATCACAACGAGGACTGCACCAGGGCCAAGGGTCCGACCCTATCTCCACGTGACCATGTCGTCCCACCTCCCCAGACAATAACTATTTCACGATCACTCTCTAACCTCATTTTGGATCAATCTCTCTGATCATTTCGGTCCTGATTTTATTGGTGTGGTTGGTCTGGCGGCAGACTTTTTGTCTGGTCAGTCCTCTCAGTTGCCTTCTCAGTAGACTTCCCCTCGCATCGACATCTGCATGGCCCCGCATCTACCCCGGCGCAAGCATCGTGTCTCAGATCACGTTTGTCGGCCGAAGCCGTTGCTCCAAATTCTCCGAAACTCTTCACCAAAAACACCCTCACCGGTTGCTGCTCGACCCCGGCAACCTCCGCTTATCGGCCTGCACACTGGCTGATCGGCCGGCCGAGATCAGTACAAGATCAGGCCCCGTCCGGTTTTCAGTTTTCCAGTTTCCAGTTCTCCCTTTTCTTATGGCCCGCCACGGAATCACCCTGACCCTCTGGCTCGCGACGTTGGTCTCGTGCCTCAGCACGCTCCAGTTTGGCTACCACCTTGCCGTGCTCAATGCTCCGGCCAGTATACTCACGTGCCATGAAAGCAGTCCCGGCCCATTACCCTACGAGGACACTTGGTGGAGTGCCTGGCACCGGCGGCAATGTATCCCCGTGCCAGAGTCCCAGGACGGTCTTCTCAACACAATGTACACTGTGGGCGGGCTCTTAGCCTCAACACTAGTGGGCTGCCACTTCTTCAACCACAGCTTTGGGCGGCGCCTGGTGCAGCAGTTTCTGGCGGTGCTCTTTGTGGGCGGCCTGCTTGCCCTGGCTCTAGCCAATTCGCTAGTGGTGCTCTGTTTTGGCCGGCTCGTGACCGGCGTGGCTGCTGGGGCTTGTATGGTTGTTGCGCCGATTCTCGTGAGTGAAATCTCGCCCCACAACCACCGGGGTGCGTTGGGGCTGTTGCTCCAGTTTGCCACGGCCATGGGCATACTCACGGCACAGCTTGCGGCGTTCCCGTGGAACAACGACCTGCAATGGCGCAATCTTTTGGCGTTCGGGGCCGTGATTGGCGTGGTCCACTTTGCGCTCTTGTTCGTTTCGGTGGAAAGCCCGAAATGGTTGGTGGTGCACACGGGCAACGTGTCCAAGGCCCGGGAGTCTCTCGAGGCGTTGCGGACGGTCCAGGCGGCGGTTTCACCGGAACTCAACCGGTACCAGGAGATCTCCCAGGAGTACGGCCTGCCCCGCGGGTCTCTAAGCTCGGCCCGCAACGAGCCCAATGAGGAGTCGGCCCTTTTGGAAGACCAGCTGTCTCGCCCCGCTTCGCCCGAGGCGCCAACGCTCTCCATCACCGACTACATCTTGGGCAGCCGGTACCGCAAAGAGTGGATCGCCGTCACCGTGATGATGACCGCACAGCAGTTGAGCGGCATGAACGCCATCACCTTCTACGGCGTCTCGGTGGTGTCTCACGTGGTGCCCAAACACACCAACCCGCTTCTCTTGACACTGGCGTTGGCCTTGACCAACGTGGTGGCGGCGTTGGCCATTTCGCCGTTCATCGACCGCTGGGGCCGCAAGCTGTTCTTGCTTTTGCTGGCGACCATCATGGGTCTCTGCGCCGTGGCCATTGGGGCGGGGCTCACTCTGGCGAACAATATCTTGGCCGTTGTTGGTTGTTTCGGGTTCATTGTGGGCTTCTCGCTAGGCCTCAACCAGATCCCGTTCCTCATGGTCAACGAGCTCTCGAGCCAGGAGTCCGTGGGCTTGGGCCAGAGCTTGGGCACCATGACCAACTGGCTCGCCAACATCGCCTTGGCGTACTTCTTCCCGGTCTTGCAGGCCAAGATGGGCGGGCTGGTGTTTTTCCTCTTCTTCGGCACGGGCGTGGTGTTCTGTGCGTTGATCTACGTGTTTGTGCCAGAAACAAAGGGCAAGACCGAGTACGACGAGGTGTGGGGCACTTCAGAATGAGAGATCAAGCTGGAGAGAGGTCATGAGGCTAAAGTCACACGACCTCAAGGCCTGTGGCGTCACTACATACTGGAAGTTGCGAGGATGTATTGAATTGCGGTTGAAAATATTGCAGATGCCATGGTGTTGGCACGGAAGTTGGTTACGACTTAATGAATGAATAAAGGTATCGCTTTCTTGACATGGCCATGGCCGCACCTACCCCACATTACGGCCACCAGACCTTGACTTTACGTAACCCATCCACCTCGTAATGACCACTCCAATTCCCAAAACGCCCTTACAGCAAACATCTCAGCAAATACCTTCCCAAATTCAGTGCACTTTTCTTCAGTAGAATTGCCTGGGGTACCGGGCTAGACCACCCCCCTCCAGCACAGCGGTGCGCACTCAACATAATATAAGGCCTGGCCTCTGCCCCATTCTTATACCCCCGCTACACCATGCAGTTGGAAACTTGGATGAAAGAGCTTGGCGACGACACGCGGATCGGGACACTCCTGATCCCCGGAACACACAACTCGGCCGCGTGCCACACCGCGTTACCCTCGGTCCGGTGCCAGGGCCAGTCGGTGACGGACCAATTGGAGCACGGCGTGCGGTTTCTCGACATCCGGCTCGGCAAGCACCCGCTCAAGGCCGGTAGTGACGCCCTCGAGTTGACTGTGGTGCACGGCAAGTTTCCTGTGCGGATCCCGTTCCCTCGGAAGTTCGCCAGCATCATGGACGAGGTGTATGGGTTTTTGCAGAAACACCCGTCGGAGACGGTGCTTGTGTCGCTCAAACAGGAAGGCACGGGCGACTGGGACAACGGCAAGGCCGAGTTTGCCCAGGTGCTCTGGGACCGGTACATTGCGCCCCATAAGAACAAGTGGGTGTTGGGCGCACAGCTCCCCAAGCTAGGCGACGCCCGGGGCAAGGTGATTTTGTTCCGGCGCTTCGGCACCGCCAACAATGGGCCAGGGCCCGAGTTTGGCTTCGATGCCTCGAGCTGGAAGTACAACACCATCGAGGACGACCGGGGCACGTTTTGCGTGCAAGACTTTTGCGAGATCAAAAGCAAGGACGACATCCCAAAGAAGGTGGAGTACGTGAAGCGCTTGGCGGTCAAGGCCCACGAGCACAACCTGACGTCGCTGGACGGGAAGTTGTTTCTCAACTTCACGCTGGGGTCTAACTTCTTTGACCACGACTGCTGGCCAGAGCAGGTGGCCACGGCCATGGCGCAGCACAAGCTCCAGGACAGTTTTGGAAGTGGCACCGGCGTGGTGGTGTTGGACTACATTGAGCGGGACAACTGGGGCATGGCACGGGCCCTTGTGGAGAAGAACCTACAGAGAAAGTAGCAGTTCAGTTATCATGTGCAATCGTGAACGAGTGTGGATGTAGTGGGACGATGAGGCTGTGAACACCGAGTTGGATGGTAAAATTCACGAGAGTTGAATACTCAGATGGAGAGTTGAGTTGATTTGGATTGAGTACTGAGTAGGTCAGCGATTGTTGAGCGAGCGGGTCATCCCGCCCACCAAAACACAACTTTCCAAATATTCATAGTGGACAAACCTAACAATAGATTTGAGAGCAAAGATGGAATTTGTTCCTTACCAGCGGCTCTGGCGTTAGCGACGCCGATTGGGCGATGCTCCGCACTGCACACTGCCTGCAAGGGTTCGGTTGCGGAGATAGGCCGCGAGATAAGGCGGGCACTGGCGGGTACCAATCCGGACATACTTTCCAAGCGCCAAAGCCCGCCGATATCTACCATCCGCCAGCACCCGCCACAAAAAAAGAAAGCAGCCGCCAACAAAAATTCACCGCCAATAAGAAAGTTTCCGCTAACACAGTGAGGCGCAGCCCGCATTCTGGAAGGCTTATCGATGTCAAGCCCCGGTACCCTTTGCGTGAGCTTTTTCTTTTGGTGGTGACATCTGTCATGTATTTCTTTTTGGTCCCCCGCCAGTGCCCCGGGCCAGCCTGCATGCCAGATCCATATCTCGACATTCCCTGCCCCTGGCATTCTGGCTTTTTTCAGCAGGCGGGTGCGATAAGAGATGAGATGACGCTGAAGTTTAACGGTCGGCAGAAATCAGACAACACTCCAATAAGCTTTGAGATCTAAGAAGAAAGACAATCGCCGGTTCGGGCAGATAGTACGTTGTGCGCCAGATCCGGGGCACGTCTTCACTAAGCCAATACGCAGAAGGCTCAGAGATGGACAGACCAGAGCTATAAACACTGTAGACAACGGGCTAGAGACTAAACCTCCATTCACTGGGCTCAACACTGAGCTAGGCACCTGACTAAAAATTCTAGTTTTTGTCACTTTTCGCATCACCTTCACTCCTCGCATCACCTTCATTTCATCTCTTATCCGTCGCCTCATGCGCCTGCACAGACCTTATCATGATGCCGCTACTGCCATCGCCTATAAGACGGCTGGCGGCTGCCATGGTACTTAAACAGGCCTGCCCGCCACACCTTCCCCCCATCACCTTTCAAATATTCACCCCACCTCCACCAAGTTCCCAACCCCACCTTTTTCCAACCTCACCTTTCTCCAACTTCGACTACCATGAGACCCGTCCTACTGCGCACGGAGATCTTGGAGGCTGTCCGGTCGGACCCTCTGTACTTCAACAACACACAGAATGTGGCACCGCCGCAGATTGACGCGATTTTCTCGAACGACGACGAGCTCTTGGCGCAGATCGGGTACAAGCCCGAGCTCCGGCGGCAGTTTTCGGCGATCCAGGTGTTTGGCGTGGCCTTCTCCATCATGGGGTTGCTTCCCTCGATTGCGCTGGTGTTGAGCATTGCGCTTTTGGCTGGGCCCGCGGGCGCCGTGTGGGGCTGGTTGATTTCGCTGGCGTTCATCTTGATGATTGGCATTTCCATGAGCGAAAACGCCTCGTTCCAGCCCACCAGCGGCGGGCTCTACTACTGGACCAACTACTACGCGCCGGCCAAGTACAAGACCATCATCTCGTTTGTGATTGGCAACAGCAACTCGTTGGCGTTGGTCGGAGGGCTCTGCTCCATTGACTACGGGCTTGCGGCCGAGATCTTGTCGATTGTGGTGCTTGCCAAGGACGGCGACTTTGTCATCACGCCGGCCAAGACGTACGGGATCTTTGCCGCGTGTGTGGTGGCCCACATCGCCATCACGTGCGCCCTGTCCCGGCACACGGCGTGGCTCCAGCTGGCGTCGATTGTGGTGAACGTGTTGCTCATTGTGCTTTTCGTGATTGCCATGCCGATTGCTGCTTCCCGCGGCACCGTGGGCTTGAAGCCGGCGTCGTGGGTGTTTGGCCACTTCGACAACCTCACCACTTTCCCCATGGGCTGGACCCAGGTCTCGCAGGCGTGGTTGCCCGCCGTGTGGACGATTGGTGCGTTTGACTCGTGTGTGCACATGGCCGAGGAGTGCACCAATGCCACCAAGACGATCCCCGTGGGCATCATCGGCTCCATCTCGGCGTGCGGGGTGTTGGGTTTCTTGATCATGTCGATCATCATGGCGTGCATCCAGACCAACGACATCGAGACGGACATCTTGGGCTCCGAGTACGGCTCGCCCATTGCGCAGATCATCTACGATGCGTTCGAGACGGTGCCCGGCCAGGGCAAGAAGGTGGCGATCTTCTTCTTGGTGTTGATTGCGCTTGCGCAGTTCATGATGGGCGCCTCGATTCTCACGGCCATTTCCCGGCAGATCTTTGCCTTTGCCCGTGACAACGGCTTGCCCTTTTCGTGGTGGATCAAGAAGGTCAACAAGAAGTTGCTGACGCCGATCCACGCCGTGATCACGGGCGGTGTGGCCGGCTTGGTGCTTGGTCTCTTGTGTCTCATTGGCACCACGGCGTCCAACGCCTTGTTCACGTTGGCCGTGGGCGGCAACTACGTCGCGTGGGGCACGCCCACGTTGTTGCGCTTGTTGCTGATGGACGACAAGTTTGTGCCGGGCAAGTTCTACTTGGGTCCGTTCTGGTCCCGGGTCAACGGCTGGATCTCCACCGTGTACATCGTGTACACCGTGGTGATGGCGATGTTCCCTGTGGACCGGAACCCGGACAGCGAGCTGATGAACTACACCGTGGTGATCACCGGCGGTGTCTGGGTGCTCTCGGCGCTCTACTACTACTTCTATGCCCACCGCAACTACCACGGGCCAGCCAAGACCGTGGACGACGACGAGCTGGATTCGATTGGCATCGACGGCGCCTTGCACGAGGTCCACGAGCTGTTGGCCACCAAGGAGTAGAACAGATAAGAATACGATAGACTAGAGAAGAAGAGGTGGTCAGACAGGCGGTCAGATGAAGATACAAGTAGATGGACAGGCAGTCAGACAGGCGGTCAGATATACAGATGCCACCTGTTAGACGAAAGGAAGCGCATTGACATTGCCCAAACGTGTTACTGGATACTGGTCTTTCCGAGAGGTTCGTGCGATCAGCCAAGGAATAGACCTTGGGGCACCAGTGGTGCACACCAGACCAGTCTCACCGTCGTCAGCCATTGAAACCAATTTATCATCTTCCCTTCAATACTCTTCCTTCATCGTTTTTCTTTCAATTATCTTCCTTCATTTTTTGCTTTATTATCTTCCTTCTTCATCTTCCATTTCCCCATTTATACCTGCTATCACGGCCGCGAAGTGCGCCATGTTACTACTAAGACGGCTCGGTGCTGCACCCTTCACCCGGACGTTTGCGTCGTCCCGGGCCCGGTTCCGGCCAGGGTACGACGAGTCCGAACTACAGCGGATCATCAACACGCTGAACATGGGCGAGAAGCCCAGCCCGGCTGCCGGCCGCTCCAAAGGCCCCGAACCAAACAGGCCCAAACCAAGCACTTCAGATAGAGTGGCCCCGGCGGGCCAGGGCACTGCTGCTTTGACGCCGCCAATACAGACCAGCGGGCTGCTGGCCACTTCAGGCCCAATTCCCACTACAGCCAATCACACCGACACCCCCGACCTTCGGTCTTTGTTGGCAGACCTCGGCAACACCCTCAAAAACAACGAGAGCGCCAAGGCGTCGCTCGCCAAGGTGGCCCGGGCGTTCAACATCGCCACGGGCTACAACGAGATTGAAACTCACAAGCAGTCCGTGGCGGCGATGGAACAACGCACGGCCGAGTGCCGCACCCAAGTCCGCGAGGCCAAGGCCCAGTACGAGGCGGCGATCCAGCAGCGGGCAGACTCGCAGACCGAAATCAACGAGCTCCTCACCAAGAAACACGAGTGGCTGCCGCGGGACGTGGAGCGGTTCACGCAGCTCTACAAGAGCGACCACGCCAACCAGCAGAACGAGGCCCGGTGCAAAGTGGCACTCGAAGAGGCCGAGCTCGCCGCCGAAACCGCCCACGCCCAGCTCACGGCGCTGATATTGTCCAGGTACCACGAGGAGCAGTTGTGGAGCGACAAGATCCGCCAGGCACTGACCTGGGGCACGTGGCTGCTCATGGCGCTCAACATCGTGCTCTTTGCCACGGCCACCTTGCTTGTGGAGCCCTGGAAACGCCGCAAGTTGGTCCGGGCGTTCCAGAACGAGGTGCAGCTGAAGCTCGAGGCGTCCGAGGCCCGCTTGGCCCAGCTCAGCGAGCAGATTGCCGCTTTGGGCTCTGCCACGCCAGAATGGGAGCAAAACTTCGGAACTTTGGCCGAAGAGGCCGTGCCCGTTGCGGCAGAGTCACTACTGCTCGCCAAGGCGAGGCTGTGGGCGCACTTGAGGCAGTGGTGGGCCAGCACCTCGGCCCAGATGACGGCGCCGGCGCAAACGGTGGTTTTCGAAAAGACAGACTTGGCCGTCGGGTCGGCGGTGTTCTTGGCCTTTGGCTGGGGCATCGGCTGGGCCCTTGCCACGAGGGGGTAGTCCAGCCTGGCTAGAGACGAGACATGACTAGAGATAGAGAATTAGAATGAAAGAGACAAGACCTCTGTAGTCACATGGTGCAACAAGCTGAGCTGACAACGTTTGGACAATGGACAGGATTGATGATGATAAGACTGAACGGAGTTCCAGCGCTTTGAGATTGCACAGTGTAAGTTGCATTTGCCTTGAGAACGACATGAAGGTCATCTGTTACGATAAGTTCATTACTCCAGAGAACATTGAGTACATTGCATATAACTTCACTGGAAGCTATCTCATTCATTATACTGTCAGAAGTGTATGCCCTGGAAAAATAAAGTATCTGGAGAACTTATATCGCTGTAGAGCTATTTACTTGAATACATACTTGACTTGGGAGGTTCACTCTGCAGAGCTCCTCCACTTTGAAGAGCTCACACAACTGTACCGAGGAACGATTCGAAGGTATAGCACTTGGTGATGAATTCGAAACCTTGAAGATGCGCCACCTGGACAAAACACAGCCTTACAAAGTGCCGATGTTCAGTCGCTTTCCTCACTCTAAAGAACCTCCCCACTCGAAAATTCCCCTTGATGAGTTCGACTCCCGTATTCTACATCCTTCAACCCCTTTGAACAGACTTCCGATTCGGAGACTGTAGCACCACACTAGGGTTTCTGGCGACACTCCAAGTGTCCCTAGTTTATTCTACCTGTTCTTCATTTGCACTACTTAAGCGAAACCAACTTGATGTCGAAGGTCAACTCGGAGTTGGCGGGGATGCCGGGCAACGCCTGGGAGCCGTAGCCCATCTTGGCGGGGATGATGACTCTTCTCTCACCGCCCACGGCCATACCGGCGACACCAAGGTCGAAACCCTTGATGCACTCGCCCTTGCCGAGACTGAACACAAACGGCTTGCCCGAGGTGTTCTTGTCGAAGACCTTGCCGTTCTTCAACTTGCCGATGTAGCGGATGCCGACCTTGTTGCCCGACTTGGCGGTGGCGCCCGTGCCGGTCTTGCGGTCCTCGGTGACGACGCCGCCAAGAAGCGTGGCGGTCTTGAACTTCTTCTCGCCCTTGGCCTTCTTGTCGTCCTTGGAGGGCGTGGGGCCCTGCTCCAACTCGGGCGTGAACTGGACCTTCTTCTCGTCCTTCTTGTTGTTCTTGTCCTTCTTCTCCTTCTTCTTGGCGGGCTCCGCGGCCTCGACGGGCGCCGCCCGCTTCTTGGACTTCTTGTCCTGCTCCTCCTCGACCAACTCCTCGATCTTGCGCTCCACGTCGGACTCGTCCTCCAAGTCCTCGATGTTCATGAGCTCGTCCTCGTCGGGGGTCAAGTTGTAGTCGCCCTCGGCGTCCTGGTAGTACTCGTCGTCCAAGTCGGAGTCCTCCGAGTCGTACTCGTCCTCGTCGTCGTCCGCAGGGTGCTCGACGTAGTTGCCGCTAAGGTGCACGGGGTACGAGCCGGTCACGACAAAGTGCACCTCCTCGGCGGGCGAGATGGTGAACTCAAGCGTCTGCTGGAACTGCGTCTTGGGCGAGAGCGTGCAGAGAATGAACTCCTCGATCTCCTCGTCGTCGTCAATGTCGCTGTCCTCAGAGTCCTCCTCAGAGTCCTCCTCCTCCTCCTCTTCCTCCTCTTCCTCAACCTTCTTAGCCTTCTTCTCCTTCTTGTCAGCCTTCTTCAGCTTGGGCTTCTCCTCCTCCTCCTCTTCTTCCTCTTCCTCCTCGTCCAACTCGTCCTCCTCAGAGTCCTCGTCTTCCTCGTCAGAGTCCATGTAGACTCTGGCACGCTTCAAGACTCTGACGGTGGAGGGCTCGTCCTTGTCGTCGGCGGCCTCGGGGTCCAACGCGGCCATGGTCAAGCGGACGGTGACCGGGAACTCCTCGTCCAACGCAGGGACCGGGTTGAAGGGCTCGAGCGCCAAGTTGTATGTGCTGATGGGGATAAGAGAAGACATGGTGTAGAAATTTTGTGAGATGAGAACCTGTGCAGGTACATCAAAGGGCGGGGGAGAGCCAGAAAAGAGAAGAGAAAAGAGAAGAGAAAAGAGAAGAGAAAAGAGAAGAGAAAAGAGAAGAGAAAAGAGAAGAGAAAAGAGAAGAGAAAAGAGAAGAGAAAAGAGAGAAAAGAATGCAGGGTAAGACCGATAAAAGAGACGAGAGAAAAGAGCTTTTACAAATTTTGTCTGACCTTGAGTGGTGGAGTAGGGACTGCTGGGGTATGGTGGTACTCTATTGGATCACGTGATACAGAAGGCGATGGAAGGTGGGGCAGGCATGAAGTGTAGACGAAGTTGGAGAGGCAGAAAAAGGGACTTAAAGAGGATGATGAATTGGAAGGTGACAGCGGAAAAGGCCAGGGCATTGTTATGGAAAACACCGCCTCAGGTCGATTGAAATGCTTGAGTCAGAGGAGACACTACAAAAGACTTCATTTGGACAGCGTCTGCCCTACATCGTGAACTAAATTTGTGTATTAGGCGTAGCCCGTATGATTAAAACTTCAACAAGTGAGGCTTGTCACCGTTCTTCAAGGAGAAGGTGGCAGCCAAGTACTGCTTCAACAAAGGAGTCTTCTTCACCTCCGCCAACAAGGCAGCGTCGACAGCCTTCTGGTCGGCAACACGCTCAGCCTTGATCTCCTTCTTGGGCTGCTGCTCGTTGAAAAAGTCCGCCTCGGACTTCTTGGCCTTCTTGGACTCTTCCTTGGCAAAGTAGGCAACGTCAAACTTGGACACATCGACACCCTCGACCGACACCTTGGTCGACGTGGCAATCACGTAGCGGGCGTTGACTCTTCTCAAAGGCACACCGTTGATTTTGAAGGGGCCGGAAACCAACAACGTGTTGTCGGCCAAGTGCTTCAAGTACACCACTCTCTTGCCTCTGAATCTGCCAGCCAACAAGATCAACACGGTGCCGGGCACGAGCGACTCCCGCAACTTGTGTGGACGGGCAGTCTTTCTCGACACCTTGGCGACGTGGGAGTCGGGGCTGGGGTACCACTTTGGTGCAATCTGGCTCATTGTGTAGTTTGAAGGAAGAGTCGATGATTTTTTCGCAAAATCTTTCTGGGTTTCGGCGGGCCTGCGCGGACGAAAGCAGTCACGGTCACGGGACGGGCACCCGTCGGTGTGCGCGGCACCGGTCCCCCGGTCACGTGCGGACCAGCCCGAGCCCTGCTACCCCACATCACGTGATGCAACCAGATATCAGCGTAGTGCTCCACAGCTTAGAGTAATACTCCACCTTCTTATACTTTATCTTCTCTTACTAAATCAAACAGCCTCGGGCGGCACGTAGCGCAACATCACCGAGAGCTGCCCGTCGCCAGCACTCAACGTGTGCACGGCGTCGGTGCCCACCACGTCCTGGAGGCGGAGCTCGGCACTGCCCAAGAACTTGCTCTTGCCGAACTTGTGGTGCTCCCGCACGACAAAACTCATAATCGCCTCCGGCGGCGCCTGGAACGTGAACGGCTCATTCCACTGCACCACGCCGTTGACAGGCTTGCACCCACGGGTCTTGTGCACGTCCTTGGTCTTCGCCAAGGTCGTCACCGTAGCCTTGACGTCCAAACTGCTGGCGCTGTAGCCCTGTGCGCTGATGATGTTGGCCCGCCCAGGCACCGCGCCGGCCCACATGCTCGAAGCAACCAGCGCAAGGTCGCTGTGCTGGTTGGGCCGCTGCGGTGGAGGCAACAAGTCGGGCGCCATGTTGGGCAAGGCGTTCTCGATCGACGGAGGCCGGTTCTCGCGGATCTGCTCCTCGGCCGAGGGCGCCGTCTGCTTGTTCTTCGTGGTCTCGTGCAGCTCCTGGTCGTCGTTCTGCAACTCCAGCTTGGCGCTCAGGTGCTGCAGCAACAAGTCGTTCTCGCCCTCCTCCTCGGGACTGGGCTCCTTGGAACCCTTGTTGGAGCCCTTGTGCGTGCTTCTGGTCGACACCTTAGTCGAGCCGTGCACCAGAACGGCGTCCTGCGTGGACTGGTCCTCTCTGTCGGTCGACATGGAGTTCTTGGCAGAAGGCGAGTCCCTGCCGTCGTCCTTCTTCTTGCGACCCAACACCTTGAACTTGTGGCCCACCTTGTGCATCTCGTCAGACACGAAACCGACTCCGCTGCCCACAGCGCTGGTGGCAAGCTCGGCCGTGCCGCCAACAACCTTCAATGGCGCTCCAACAACGGATCCAGGGTCAATCTGCAAGCCACGCTTCTTCAGCAACTTGGGGCGCACGTACTCGGGACCGAAAGAGACCCGCAACAGGAGCTGGCCCTGCGTGTCCAAGTCAACCTGGAACGGCACCGAGGTGTTGGGAGGGATGGTCGAGAGATCGATGTTCGCCGAGCCCAAGAGCTCATCCGGATGCGTCAAGTCCCAGTCGTAAACTTCCAACAAAAGCACTTGCCGGGAGCGAGACAACATCTGGAAGTAAATGGCGTCGTTCCACAAGGGGTCCAACGTGCGGCGTCTCTTGACGGTTCTGTGGATCTCGACACCGTCCAACTTCACCACACAGAGTGGGTCCAGCTTGCCGTTGGTGTCGACAGAGCGCAAGTTCGACGCACTCAAAATGTCCAACTTCACACGGCCAACGTCCAACACAGTGTCCAAAGGCGCCAACTTGACCGCAGAAGGAATGAACTCCGCCTGGATCTTCAACGTGTTCTTGTCGCCAACGTGCACCGTCAAGGGTCTTCTGTACAGCTTCTCCAACACTTGCAACGTGGGGAGAATCTTCTCGGCAATCACATCGGCCTGGTCCTCAACCTCAGCCTTGCGCGAGAGTCTGAGCACAATGTTGGAGTTGGGGAGGTCTCTGATGAACGCCTCGGCAGTAGTGGCCACAGTCAAGTCACGGGTCTCGGCCTTGCTGCTGACATTCGAGGGGTAGACGTGGTCGTCAAAAAGGGTGTGGACATAGAAGTCGGGCTTGCTGAAGCGGCCGCTCAAAATCAGCACGATAATAGTTCCAGAGCGGTACTTGATTGCCTTGCTGAGCGGGATGTCAAGCTTCTCGGGCTCCGGCAAGTTGTCCTCCTGCATCTCGATCCACTCGTATTCGTCGGGGTGTTTCTTCATCAACTCCTCCTCTCTCTGCACGCGCTTCTCCTCCAACTCCTTCTGGCGCTCCTTCTCTTTCTCGATCTCATCGAGATTGTCCAATTGGGAGCGGGTGTACACTGGGAGTGTAGGGTAGAACGTGACGGAGTAGGTCATGTTGCCGTGGTCCTTGCCGTTGTACAACACGGGCTGCTCGATGACCTCGTCGTTTCCATCATAGGCCATGTAGTGGCCGTCGTTGTTCTTCTTCAAGAAGTCCTTGATGGTGATGGCACACGAGCCCAAGTGGCGGTCCTTGCCCTCTGCCTCTGCATCCAAGATCTCCAAAAGCACATGCTGGTGCTCGTTGGCAACAGGGAGGAAGAACACCAGGTTGAAGTATGGGTCGGAGGTGTCGGCGATGGTGACGGTCTTGCCCTTGAGCTTGCCGTTCTGCACAACTCTCACGTAAGGGTCAACATCACCCACAGACTCCAAGTTGACCAAGCCCTGAGCAGCACGAATGTGCAACCGCAAACCACCAATAGGAGGACCGCGGGTGAGCTCAGCGTCCTCATCTTGCAAACCAAGTGCTTTCCACTTGGCGCCGATGCGGAACTGAGCTGGGCGGCCGCCGGGGGTCACGCAAGGAGCCAGGACCCAGTCTTGGCCACGCGAGGACTCGAACAACAAGTCCTGGAGATTGGCATCCAAGCGGCCCACGATAGCGTCCTCGGCCGAGTCCTTGACAATCACCTGGACCTGTGTCTGCGACTGGTTGGTGACCAACGATTCGAAGGTGACGCCGAAGCTGGGCTCGTTTGTCTTCTTGAGCTTTCTGGATGTTCTGATCAACTGGTTGTTGATGTAGACCTCCGCGTACGGGTTCAACAAGCCCACAACAGACTTGGAGAGGTCGAGGTCCGAGGCACCAATCACCGAGAGCTTCATGATACCGGTCTCTGTGTCGAGGATCTCTTGCTTTCTGCCGTCCTCCATCACCATGGGCTTGAGGGTCTCGTACCAGCGCAAGTCGTACTCGAGCTTGCCCACGACTTTACCCAGCTCCACGATGTTCTTGCTGACACCAAGCTGGGTGTTCTCCTGCAACAAGTCGACCAAAGGCACGGTGACAATGCCCAAAGGCGTGTCCTCTAACTTCTTGGGCAACAAGTGGAACACGTTGAAGGTCAACTGGTTGTTCTCCAAGGAGTTGACCATGATGTACTTCTTCTCCAACCACACGGGGTTGTCTGTGTCCTTTTTGACGGAGGTCTTTTCGGAGATGGCGGCGTTGTTGGACACCTTGAGCTCCACGTAAGGGTTGAACTCGGTGATGTCCGAGGTTGACTTGAGGTCGACGATGCGCTTGACGTTGACCACGACCAAGCCAACCAGGTCGTTCAGCTGCTCGGACATGATCTCCTCAACGTCAATGTCGAGCGAGTTGGGTGCGTACAACATGGGCCGCAAGGTCATGTGGATGATCCCGTTGACGAACGAGGACAAGCCGGGAATCAAGGACATGATGTCGAGACCGAAGGTGTCTCCACCCACGGGTTTGAGAGCATAGTCGATGATTGGAGGCTCGAGGAACTGCACCGAGACCATCTTCACGTGCGGGAAGCTGTCGGTCAACTTGAGCTTGATGTTCATGCGGCCGGTGAAGGACATGTCCTCGACCAAAATGGGAAGCAGCTTCGAGATGAAGGCCTTGCCGACGGTGACGCCCAAGGCGACCTTGGGATTGATCTTTTTGCGGATTTCGTTTTTCGTCATGTCGTCGGTGTCGTTGGGCGTGAACAGGAACGCCCAGTCCATCTCGATGTGGTCCTTGCCCTTTCTGGTGTAGGACTTGATGGAGTCGACACGGGGCGCCTTGGAGCCCAAGGTGAACTCGGCCAAAGAGATGGCCTCGATACCAAACCCGGGGGCCTGGTCCTTCATGACCTCGTTACCCTGGAACAAGACCATCTCGGACAAGGCCGGCATGTAGATGACCCAGAACTTGGCCAAGAACGAATTGAGCCACTCCATGGTCTCCAACTCGTCCTCCAACCGGTTGGTGGAGTGGATGCGCTGCATGTCGTCACGGATGTCTCTGTTGAAGCGGCGGAACTCGGCCCGGTACACGGACGCGGCACACATGAGCACCACGGGGAGCCACAAGAAGCTGAAGCCGAACCGGGCAAACGAGTAGGCAAAGAAGCACACCCCGACGGGGAGCACCGTGTTGTAGAACCAGTCGCCGTAGAAGTGGTCGAGCACGTAGTCCTCGATCTTCTTCGTCACGTGCAACGCCTTGAGCTTGTCGGACGAAACGTCAGCGTCCCACGAGCCCACGGAGCGCCACGAAAAGTGGGGAGCAGGCTTGTTGGGTGCTGCTCGGGGCTGAGACTCGGTGCTCTCGGCATCACCGCCGTCCACGGGTGCCGAGGTGCTGCCGCCTTGCGCACGGCGGCGTTGGTTTTCTTTCTCCACGTCCCGCCTGTTGTCGCTGCCACTGGCAGGCTCGAAGTTATCGGGCGACTTCTTGAGGTTAGTATGGGGGATGTGGATTTGCGGGAGTTTGAGTTTTCCTTTCATGGCAGGGCGGGGGTCCAATGGAGGGTTTGGCGAAGCGAGTCCGGCGTCTGGGAGGGTCGCGATGGAGGCTTGCGTCGAGGTTGCTGGATCAAGGGGAGCACATTGCGTGGCTTAGCTGGTGGAGTATGTGGAGCGCCGAGGTCGGCTCAAGCCCCAATTAAGCAAAGGGGAAGTGGGGACTGGCGAACTGGGGTAGCGGTCTCAAACAGGCAATTGCTGGCGAAGCGGGTGGGCAAAAAACATACACTGGGCATGGTAAAGCAAGTCGAGTAGGTAGCGGCCGGTGAAGTGCGCGGCGGCATGTGCAGAAGGCTGCGAGGGAAGCCGGTGAGGGCTTTCGGTGGGTGCCGCCAGGGGCACCGTTTCGGGGTAGAGGTACGGGTGTTTGTAATTTAGACGCCGCCGATCCACCGGCTCTGTGATTTTTTTGGTGCCATCAACTCCGCCCAGCGAACGTCAAGAGGCGGCGCTGGCGATAAGCTTACTTAGACTATGCATGTCCATTGTGCAGTGCGGGGCTGTCAGGGCAGGCCAGACTCAAGGCCCACAGAGGAGCCCAGAGAGAGAGAGAGAAATTCTTATAGGAAGCATAAGGATTAGTGGAAGAGAAAATGAAGAGTTATAACGGGGCAAAGTATGAGGACCGGAAGGCTGCTGCTGACCGCACTGGACCTCGGGTCACATTCTGACTGGCGGGCGCAGCGCGGTAACCTGGCACCAGCCGTGCCGGTCTGTCGAGGACGAAAATTGGGGTGTTAGTGTTGGGGGCGGCACCTCCACTTATATAGACAAAACTCGGGAGCAATCAGGCAGCAAGGGGCCATTCATCAAGGGATAGAGGGGGAGGTCTTCGTGAGATTCCAGCTCATACTGACTGGCCTACTATTTGGCACCGAGTGGCCCTCACGGTAGGAGCCCGCGACAATTCTCGAGGCAGGACCTGTCAAGCCTCATCGAGACAATATTTTCGCTTGCAAGTATCCTGACGTATACGCCCGTTTCTGCATCCCTCCCTTCTACACCTTCTCTACATTTGCACTGTACTTGACTTCATCTTATCTATGTCAAATTAGTATGTAGCTTAGACGGTCTCCAAGACAACGTCCTTGAAGCCAGAAGAAACCTTCTTGCCCTTCTCCTCCGAAGCCTCACCGTGCAAGGCCAACAAAGAACCCAAGTCGAACTTGGGCTGCTTCAACAACTTCACCTTGCGGATGTGGATGTTCTGCAAAGGCAAGATGGACTGGGTGGACTTCTCAATCTCACGGCCAATCACCTCGGGGATCAACTTGGAGGTCAACTGGGCCAAGGTCACGTTGGACACCTCTCTCTGCATGATCTCAATCATCTTCTTTCTCACCTCTCTCAACTTGGAGGACTTGGCGTACGAGGTCTTCTTCACCTGGTTGGCCTGTCTCTTGGTGAACGCAATGGCGAAAACACGCAACACGTAGTCGTCAGCGGTCTTGACCGTCACGTTGGCCTCGACAAGCGACTGCCACTTTCTCACCAACGAACGCAACTTGTCCGACGTGAAGTCCAACCCGTGGAAGTTGGTGAGCAAGTTCTTGCCCTGCACCTCGTCCACTCTCAACTTCACCTTTCTGTAAGAGTGGTCCTCGGAGCCCTGGAGGTCGGCCAAGCACACCTCGATGACACGGCCCTTCAACCCGTCGGCGGCGTTCTTCAAACCGGTCGACTTGTTGATCAAGGTCTTACCAACGTCTCTCTTCTCGAACGTGGTGGGGGCCTTGATGTCGTACCACTCCTTTCTGGTGAAGGGGTCGACGACCTTCTTCTTCATACCCTTCTTGCCTTTGGACAATCTCTTGTTCTTACCGACAGCCATGTTAGTGTGGTTCTTTTTTTTCTGCTTGCGAAAAACTCTGTCCTTTTTTCTCGAGCGTCGATGCGGGCCCCTCCTGCACTGGCCCGCGCACGTGTCCCAGGGCGCAAGCCCTCAGACTGCTTACCTGTACTTGACCAGCCTTGGCTTCCACCATCCCTACGAAGTTGTCAGAGTTTTGATTAGTTTGACAAATGGTATTACTATACGCTGGTGAGATTGTGCTTTTCTGCACTTTGATGAAACGTTGGCTGGGTGGCGCCATCAGCCAATGAGGGTTGAACCAATTCGAGGCCACTCAAACGGAACGCTCAGTAACGATTTGTGAAAAGATTTCATCATTTGGACAAGGTATGGGACCAGGAGCAGGTCTTTGACTGAATTGGCTCGGGGTGCTGTAGGTGTGCTGATGGTGAAGTCACGTGACCACAACTGGCCTGACGTAGTTACCGGCTGGATCTGTACGAAGGCTGGGACATGTGCTAATGTCGTTGGGCACAGCGACTCGCTGTATTTAAGATTCAGATGAGCAGTCTGCTCCCACACAATGAGCGTAGGAAGCGGGCTCAGCGGGCCTGATCTAATTGGGGATCCCTATGAGCTATGTACAGCCTGGCTGAAAATAGGTATGCTTCACAACCGTGACAGTCATCGCTTGGATACTCATAGATAATAGTACGGGGCTTGATCAGAATTACCTGCGTGCGAGTACGAAATCAGAGGTATTCCTATCAGAGAGAGCCTTTTAAAGGCTTGTTAGTTCTGACCTTTTGTGCATTCTGTATTCAGGGCCGGTCAGCCGAGCCTTCAACGTAATGACTTCAATATTGTTTACACTACTGATGGCTTTCGCTTTTCTATAGTCTTTAGCTCACTATCGTCACCAGCTGGCCATCATCACAAGCCTGTGCATCACCACAAGCCTTGCCAGCTTGAACAGCTATACCATCTTTTTTCGTTCACTGCAATGAGTTGCTCTCAACCTGAACTCAATCCGAGCAGCCCTCGATCTTACATGTGTGATGTTAGAAGTGGAGTCACTGCCACTGCAGTTGGAGACTTGCCCTATCTTCCTCCCATAATTTTGCCATTTGACAATTATTATATGGTACCTCATTGGGCTTTCTCATTGAATTTGGCCATCAAGCCATAGGCCATTTGAGGCGGTTCCAGCTTCAGGCGTTGCGCCCAACTGCCTCGTGCGTAGTGCAATACATAGGTGCAATAAGTGGGTGCAATGAGTGTAACTTAAGTATCAGGTCATACGATGGTCACTGGCTTTCTAGACTTCCGAGATCCCTTTTTTTTTTAGAAGCAACAATTCACTGTTACATTGTTTCTAATCAATTCCCCTCTGGTCAATAAACTTCTCACTGTCTTCCTCTATTTACACTACAAATGAGCACTGGCAGCTAGTACCAAAAATAGTGGTTCCGACAAAGGACGCCCAAAAATCCAGGCTTTGCCCAAAACCACCACCGCAAGAACTTATGATTACTGCCTAAATAAGGTGTTTACCCTGCCCAATTTCACCACCTCCGGCACTGCAGGCGTAGTGTCTCTCCCCAGGGCCAGGCGTCTCAGATCACTAGTCTCGCGCGTCACTACTCCAAAACACCATGGAGGACCCTCACAACCAGTAAGTAGCACGAACCCCGCCTGTCTCATGTGACAAGACACTAACCGCAGAGTGGCCCTAAAAGTCGGGCTCATTGGCGACTCCCAGATCGGGAAGACGTCGCTCATGGTCAAGTACGTCGAGGGCCTGTTTGACGAGGACTACATCCAGACCTTGGGGGTCAACTTTATGGACAAGAAGATCCAGATCCGCAGCACACACATCACCTTTTCCATCTGGGACTTGGGCGGACAGAAGGAATTCATCAACATGCTCCCGTTGGTGCTGAACGACGCGGTGGCCATTCTCTTCATGTTTGACTTGACCCGCAAGTCCACGCTCAACTCCATCAAGGAGTGGTACCGGCAGGTCCGTGGGTTCAACAAGACGGCAATCCCGTTTTTGGTGGGCACCAAGTACGACGAGTTCATCGACTTGCTGCCGCAGGACCAGCTCGAAATCACGCAACAGGCCAAGAAGTTTGGGGCCGCCATGAAACTGCCGGTGGTGTTCTGCCTGACCAGCCACCTGATCAATGTGCAGAAGATCTTCAAGATCATCCTCGCCAAGGCGTTTGACTTGAAGCTCAACTTGGAGGAGATTGTCAATGTGGGCGAGCCCATTCTCCTATACAAGTGAGAGCGGACCGAAATGTCAGCCTGGTGCTGACATCAGAGACAGCAAGCGGAGCAGAAAGGCGAGCAGAAGAGAGTGTCAAAAATCCTGTTTTGGTTTTGGCCGGGCTAGCGGAGCCATGATCTCACGGCACTGAGATCAAATGGCAACCTGATTAGCGCTTGTGAGGATGTTAACGCGACGATGCTCTCTGTCCATTGCTGGGGACTGCCTCATGCCGGTAATTGCTAGTTGTGCTACTTCACAGCAACTGAAGTGTTGGGCGACCAAGTTGGACTACCTCCAACTGCACTATAGTTCTAATATAATCGCCCATTCGTTAGTAAACTACCGAGTGATTCATATTTGCCCTCGTTGCGATAGAATCATGCATTGCTCTCGTTGCATAAAAAACATAAATTGCCCTTGTTCCAGATGAGTAACTTCTGGCAAGCAGATGGACTTGACTGTCTGGTTGGATACTATCGTCTGCCCAACTATCGCTTTGAGTACCCAGTTGAACCACGTTAACTCCCCTCCTACTAATCGGAATAGCTGGCTGCAGTTTTGATACGCTGAATGATTCAACAGGACCGCTTCTAATGCAGAATTGGGCCAATTCCAGTGAAGTGGACGACTCCAAGTGCCCATTAGCGCTCATACAGCCCACCCACATTACTTGATGAAATGCCCGTTTGCGCTTGTATAATTTGATTGTTTGCTGGACTTAATTACCCATTTGTTTGTCCAACTGACTACTTCTATTGGCCAATTGGACTTATTTAAACCGCCCTATTGTCTGGATCAGCTGCCCATCGCGCTACTACGACTGTCCTGATGACCACAGCAAGTGCCGAACTCGCCTTTCCACCGTTAGAATGATCAAGTAGATTGCACTCGAACGACTGCTTATACTCACTGATCTAGTTTCTCCAGTCCCTTTTTGTTGACTGCCTATATTGACCACTGCCTGTTGTTGACTGCCTAGATCCTAATACGCGGGGCGCGTGCGCACCATCGGTACATGGCCAAACGACTCAAGGACCTCGGCAAATGGCAGCTAGTGCTACTGGAGGACCTGGCCAATGAGCTGACAGGAACACCCGAGGCTCCGGCCACACCTACACGCCGGACCCGCCGGGCGGCCCACTCGAAAAGCCCGGCGTCTAACGCGGTGAAGTTGGTGCTGGGCTCTGAGACGTTGGAGCAGGGTACGGTGGTGGAGCTTTCAGCTGACCCGGAAGCGGCCGACCCAAAAGTGGCCTACATGCTTTTGGCGGACCTCACGTTGGGCATCCAGAGCTACGTGGAGATCCGGGCGGTGCCGTTCTGGGAAAACAGCCCGACGGTGCTCACTGCAGAGTGGACCTCGATCCAGGTGAAGCAGATTGTGCGTGTGGTTGGCGAGGGCTTTGTTCCGGAGAAGGTCACCGACAAGTACGGCGAAAAGACGGTGGACTTGGACTACGCTAAGTGGCTCCGGCTCCTCCTAAAGGACTCGCAGAGCGCCCTCACCTACTTGGCCGAGCAGACGCTGGTGATTGTGTCGCCCAAGAAGGCCCGGGCGGCGCCAAAACAGGCGGCTTCTCGCAAGCGGCCCAACTCGTACGTCACACTCGACTCAGACGACGAGCCGAGCCCGTCGAGCTCGCTGCCGTCAGAAAGCGACTCGGACCCCGATCTGGACGAGTCCGACTCCGACCACGAGGCCCCCGCCAGACTGCCCGCCAAGCGGCAACGGTCCGAGACGCCCGCCACGCCCCGCAAACGCAACCGGGAGTCGGCCCGCGGCACCGAGGAGTTCGAGAAGGTTGTGCACGTGCTCCTGCCGTTCAACAAGGGCTTCAAGGTGAAGAGCGGGCTGCGGGCCACGGCATTACCATCGGTAACTTCGTCCGCCCGCCGGCTGAAGTCGGCCGAGGCGTTCCGTGAGCTCAAGGAGAAGCTCCACACGCTGACGCGGATCAAGCAGCTCCCGTGCCGCGAGGAGCAGTTCGAGGAGGTGTACGCGAGTCTCGAGAGCGCCGTGATGGAGCAGGCCGGGTGCTGTGTGTACGTGCTGGGCACGCCTGGCGTCGGCAAGACGGCGACGATCCGCGAGGCGATAGGCATGCTCCGGGACAACGTGCAGCAGGGGTACGTGGACGACTTTGACTTTGTCGAGATCAACTGTCTCCAGCTCCTTGCGCCTGCGGCGGCGTACGAGCGGTTGTGGGAGTTCTTGTCGAGCATCAAGGTGACGCCCTCGAACGCGGCGTTGCTTTTGGAGGAGCACTTTGCCCGGGGCCCGGCGCGCCCGTTGGTGGTGTTGATGGACGAGCTCGACCAGCTCGTGACCAAGAACCAGAAGGTGCTCTACAACTTCTTCAACTGGCCAACGTACGCGCAGTCCAAGCTCATTGTCGTGGCCGTCGCCAACACCATGGACTTGCCCGAGCGGGTCTTCAGCAACAAGATCGCGTCGCGGCTCGGGCTCCGCCGCATCCAGTTCAAGGGCTACACCGAGCTGGAGCTTGGCGTGGTGATTGCGCACCGGCTCACGCTCATGAGCGAGGCCAACAAGCGGCGCGTGCACATCCTGGACGACGCCAAGCGCTTTGCCTCGAAGAAGGTGGCGCTCGTGTCCGGCGACGCCCGGCGGGCGTTGAACATCTGCCGGCGGGCCGTGGAGCTAGCCGAGCTCGAGTACTTGGCCTCGACCGACACCCGCGGCGTGCCCACCAGCGAGCAGCAGTACGCCGTGCGCACGGAGCACATAGGCATGGCGATAGCCGAGACGGTGAACTCGCCCGTGGCGCGGTTCTTGGCGGCGCTCTCGTTTGCCCTGAAGCTCGTGCTCGTGGCGGTGCTCCTACGGATGCGGCGCGGGGGCCAGGCCGAGGTGCCGCTCGGCGATGTCTGGGACGAGATGCGCAACACGCTCCGCCTTGTCACGTCGCCCGAGAGCTTGCACGCGTTGCAGCCGGTCTCGGCCCGGGCCACCTACCTCCTGGTGGTGTACGGCTGCGGGTTGGTGGACGCCGACCTGCTTGAGCTCCGGCCGCACCGGGCGCACTACTTGGTGAACGAGTTGGTGGAGCTGGGCGTCTTGACCCAGCAGAACATCCGCAGCACGCGGTTCCGGGCCGTCAGCCTCAACATCGCCGAGGACGACGTGGCCGCCGTGTTGCGCCGGGACCCGGCCATGCTGGCCATGCTCTAGTCCCCGACCCCCAGCCTGGTGCACGGGTGCAAGGCCCATCGCTGCGGCCGATGCCGTGAACCACCCATGTCTCTGATCGACCCAACGGACTACGTCGAGGCCGAGACCACGCTCCGCTTCGGCGACGAGCGCCAGCAGGCCAAGTTCGAGCTCGGCGTCTGCATGGCCATCTACAAGTGGGACGAGCTCGCCACGGCCGTGGACAACTCGTGGGGCGGGCCCAACTCCGCCGAGAAACGGGACTGGCTCTCGGGCATCGTCATCGAGCTCTTCAACGAGAAGGTCGTCGACATCGCCGCCATCGAGGAAACGTTGTTGTACGCCATGGTCGACGAGTTCGACACCGAGGTCGACAACGACCTGGCCCTCGAGATCGGCGCCCTCGTATTCCAGATCTACAAGGACTGCGCCGACAAGAACTACACCCGCGTGGACGCGTTGTACCAGGCGTACCAGAGCAAGCAGCCCACGCCGAAGCGCGTCGAGGTCGCTGAGGACCCCAACAACCCAGACAGCGGCGACGACGAAGACGAAGACGTCGATGAAGCCGGAGACCTGCAGATGGACGTGGACCATGTCCACCACGAGCACAACGAGCCGGTAGTCGACGACGACGGCTTCGAGTTGGTGCAGAGACGCAGGAGGTAGTGCAGAAGTAATAGACAAGCAGTGAGTGCTTAAGGTAGGATCGGAGTGATCTCGCGAGGCAGATCAGAATCAGAAATTCGAAGAAAAGATACATAGGGTGGGTCTAGACACGGAGGAGTAAGTATGACAGTTTCAAGAGACATGGTATGAGTGGCCCAAGGTAGCTGCTGGAATCAAGTGGAATACCGAGCTAGAGATACCAGATTGCTCGACTTGCCTGGGCAGCTGTCAGAAGTAAAATGAGTGTATTGAGCTAATAGCGAATTCAAGGCAGAGCCTTACGAGCGAGTGTTTCTGTTGAAGTATCCTGCTGTTGATGGGCGCTGGGGCAGCCCCCATCATGTCTTCGTTCCCGGCACCTGCTTAGGTACGAAGACCCGACAGGGTCCAAGTCGGCAGCAGAGTGAAAGTAGGGCCCGGCAGTAGAGTGGAAGAAAGGTCTAGCGACCCGTTGGAATTCAAGTGGTTCTGCTGAGTGAGACCCACTCAGTGGGTCCTATCAAGGATGACTTGTCGGGGTATGGTCCCCAATACCCCATGTTTTTGGTGGGCCCACTGCGTGCGCCCACCTATCCATTCAGGTTCCAGCGGGCCAAGTTCAAAGTGTTCAACGACCTCAACGAGCTCACCGAGCCCCGCTTGGCAAGCCCGTTTTCATCGTCCGCATACACCGACCCCGACAGCACGCTGGTGCGGGTCCGCAAGTCGCCAAAGCGCTTCACCAACGAGGTGGTGAGGTCGCTGGAGGTCAGGGCCATGGACCCCAAGCGGGCAAAGTAGCCCCGCTCGACGTCGCGCTCCTCAAAGAGCTTGGTGCTGGTGGCGGCCCAGAGATTGGTTGAAAAGAGCGTGGCCTCGATCATCTCGCTGGCGGCGTCGGGCTCGGCGAGCAACGGCCACAGGGCGAACTTGGTCAACGCCGCGAGCGACGACAGGAGGATGTTCTTGGAGCTGACGTGGTCCTTGACGATGTCGCCGGCGCTGTACACGTCGTAGTAGATCATGGACATGTACCAGCCGAGGGACTGCGGGCTCCACACGAACTGGAGGAGGTGCACGGGCGTCGCTGGCGCCAAGTCGTAGTGGAGCGCCGGCCGGAGCGCAAGCAAGGCGTCGAGCACCCGCTGGCGGACGTCCGGGTCTGGGCCCGCGGGCCGGGCGGACTCGGCGCTGCGCCGGGAGTTGACACGGCTGAGCCGCAGGTCGCCCCGGAGCACCGCCGCCGTCAGCAGAAGCACGCGGAGCGCGTCGGCACCGCCCCAGGACGTGCTGAGCGGCGTGCCGAGCGGGAGCTTGCCGCGGGCCGTTTCGGACATGCCGGCGGGGGCTCTGGGCCGCAACCAGTCGTCGAGCGAGGGCGGCGGCGGGAGCGAGTCGCCCGAGCCCGGGTCGTGCCTGTAGAAGGAGCCGTCGGCGGACCCGTTGGGCAGGCCTGGGGGCAGCTCTGCCTCGTCGGCCTCGGGGATGGCGGTCGGCACGTCGAGCGAGCGGAGGGTGCCGGCGATGCTGGAGTAGAGGTCGTCGTGCTCGAGGAGCGAGGCCATGAGGTTTGGCGGCTGGTGCTTTGCGACGGCGGCGGCGATGGCTCTGACGAGCAACGCGAGGAGCGCCGTGTGGTGGGGCTCGGCCAAGAACGCCCTGTTGGTGAAGGCCAACACCGCCAGGGCGAGGGCCGAGCAGGCCTTGGGCGACAAGTCCGGGCTGGGGCGCGGCTCTGGCGCAGGCCACGGCGCGTCGTCGGTGTGGGGCAACGGCACGATGTTGTAGAGCACCTCCAGCAACGTGGCGAGCAAGAAGTGGCGGACCCGCAGCGGCGGGCGGCGGGCCAAGGCGGCCAACACCAGGCACGTCTGCACCACGACAAAGTCGCGGGACGGCGCCCGGGCGTCGGCGAGGAGCGGGCGGGCAAACGCCGCCTGCGACAGGAGGTACAACAAGAAGTACGCCAGGGTGCGGGCCCGGTGGGCCCAGAGCGGCTTGTCGTGGAGGAGCAACGCGTCGAGCACGTGGGGCAAGAGCCGCACGGCGTGCTTGTCCATCACGAGCAGGCGGAAGCGCATGTTGCACTGGCAGAGCTCCCAGAAGAACACCTGGGCGGCCTGCGCACACACGGGCGCCGGGGTCACCAAGTGGGCGGCCAAGAACGCCAAGTCTGCGTCCAGCGCGAGCCGGGCAAAGAAGAGCCGGGCGGTGTTGGCCCTGGCGGGCAAGAACGCGGTGTGCCGCTCGCCGGGCATCACGTACAGCACCATGGTGGCCAAGAGCTGGGCCGCCAGCACGAGGAACGCCGTGCGCATGTGCAACGCCGCCAGCGGCGCCCCAGAGTAGCCTGTCTCGGCGCCGGGCCGGCCCTGGCGACACACCACGTTGGCGAGCGAGCACACCAAGCTGAGGAGGTGGGCCCGCGGGAGGGCGGCCACGAGCACCAGCGAAAACACCAGGCCGTGCTCGACCACGGTCTGCGGCGGGAGGTAGAACGCCCGCAGCTGGAGCACGAGGAGGAGCCGCACGAGGTCGAGCCGGCACGCGTCGGTGGCGGGGTCGGGGGCCGTGTACGGCGCCGGACAGCCCAAGCCGGGTTCCCAGAGGGGCAAGCCGCGGGGTGTTTTGGGGTGGTCCCGTTGTAGCCCGAGCCCGGGCGTGAAGAGAAGCGCCACGCACGCAGCGACGAGGGACACCGCAAGGGGTTCCTCGGCGCTGGCCTCTGGGCCAGCGGCAGTAGACTCAGTAGTAGACACGGGCCCAGTGCCAGGCCCAGCGCCAGGCCCAGTGTCTTTGACACTGGCCCCGGTCTTTGAGGCCCACCGCTCCTCAAACACACCCACCGGGAGCGTGCGCGGGCTCGCCGGCTGGCTCGGCGTGTCGAACGTGGTGAAGTTGACCGGAATCATCGGCACCCGTGAGCTGTGGAGCGTGTGCAGCGCTAGAAGGTCCTGGGCACTGAAGTCGGCCCGGAGAAAGAGCAGCGCCTCGATCTCGGGGTAGCTCGGGAGCTCAAACACAAACGGGAGGAGCTTGGCCAAGAACTGCGCCACGGGCGCCACCCGCTGTGGGGTCACTGCCCGGGCCAGTTGTGTAGTTGGGCCGGTGCTAGCCCTGGGTGGCTGGGCCGCTTCGGCGCTGGTCCCGGCCCGCCGGGAAAGCAGCACGAGCCGCAGCAGGAGCACGTGCACAAGCACCAAGAAGTTGGCGAGGTTCTGGTCCCGCACGGTGGAGATGTCGTAGGCCGTGAACAGGTCGAAAATGTCGGCGGCGGTCTCGGGCCACGTCCAGAAGACGCGCCAGAACCGCGTGTCTCCGGGCGGGATGAGCCGGCCCTGCGCTAGCTTGAAGAAGTGGTTCTTGAACTGCACCCGTTCTTCCGCTGTCTTCATGGCTAGTGCTGAGGCTGGCCGCCCGGGGCGCTTCTCTGCTCATCCTGCGCCGCGTGCAGGACAGGACCCTTCCAAGAAAAGCCTACAATGCAGCTACACGGGCGTGTCCTCCGATGCCGGTGTCGTAGTGTTTCCATCTTCGAGTCCTCTCTAGCCACTCCTCTATTCCTCTGATGCATTAGGCGTCTCTGGTCCTCCGATCCTCTGGTCCTGTCATCCTGCCGTCCTTGACCACTAGGCCCATGCCGTCGCTGGCTCTGAAGTGGCCTAGTCTCGCCGTCTTTGCTTCACGCCAGGCTCCTGCTCGACCCGCCGGCGCTGCCCCGCGATCGACGCCAGTGTCACTTGCACGTCCATCCCCGCTGCACCCTCGCCAAACTCGTCGGGCCCGAGGTCGTCAGCATCGCCGTGCTTGATCCACTCGCTCGGCACCTCAACGTCGCCCGTGGTGGTCCACGCGCCGGCGCCAAAGTCCATGGCCTCGTCCTCGCCCTCAGAGCTGTGCTCAGAGTCAACGAGCGCCGCAGAACACGTCAGCATCGCGTTGTACATCTCCTCGACAGGGCTGTTGCCCGTGAGCAACGCAGGGAACGCCACACTGGCGTCGTCGCTGGGTTCAAGCAATATCTCCACCGTCTGCGTGAACTCCAGCGCCGGCCGGCTGAGGAAGCCGCCGCACACAACCTGGAGGTACAAGACGCTGCCGGCGGTCGTGTTCTTCACCGCGTGCAACGCAACCAGCTGGTACGGTAGCTCGAGCCCGGGGCCGCCGGCTCGCCACACGAGCACACCGGCATCAAGCACGTAGACAAACGCCGTGGCGCCCTGGAACGCGGCCAACTCGGGGCTCTCGTCCAACACACGCACCGTGCATCGGCTGCCGGCGTAGAGTATCAGCTGGTCGTCCGACTGCAGGTATCTGGCAGGGTGCTGCCTTCGGAACGTATGTAGCGGCACGGTGTTTTCCACTGTGGGCTGCTCCTGGACAATTCGGGGCGCAGTAGTCATAACGTGAGGGTTCCCGAAGCTGTGATGATGCAGAATGTGTAGTAGGCCAGAACCTGTGCTGGTTGAATGAGGAATGGGAACCCGGGGCCTGATGAATAACCAATATCGCTGCACGAGTTCTCACACCATCAACGCGCGCCCAGTCCATCAGGCCAAGAAGGCGCGCCGGTCCCGAAGTGCGAGACACCGCCAATTAAAAGCAAAAGTACCGACATTAACGGCAAAACCACTGCCAATTCAAAAAGTCGATACCATCAGACCAGTGTAGAAATTTTCAAGTCCCCGCTTCTCAGCGGAAATTGATGTCTAGCCGGAGAACTTGCGGATGAAACGCAGGAAAACAGGCCCCGGCTCCAACGACTTCTTGATCTTGCGCTGCCGCTCGGCTTCCAGCTCGCGGCGCTCGTGCTCCATCGGCGGCAACGCCTCGTTGGCCGAGTCGGCCTGGCGGGCCTGCTCAAATGAGGTGATGGCATCGCGGAGACCCTCGCGGCCGTGCGATAACAGGCCCTTGGGCAAGACGCCCGAGTTCAAGGTCTTCAAATGCTCAACCTGCTCGGACTCCTCGCGGAGCACCTGGTACATGCGGGCGACGCGGCCGATGGCCAAGATCTTGTTGCGGAGCGCGAGCTTCTTCTCTTCGAGCGTAGGCTCCTTTGGCTGTTCCTCGAGGCGCTCCTCGGGGGCAAAAGACGCCTCGGAGCGGACCAGCACGGGCGAGTGGGTGGGCAGGTCGGCGTCGCCGATCGGCGTGTCCTCGTCGAGCTCCTCGTCGGTGCAGATGTTCAAGATGGACACCAACATGTCGGTGACCTTTTCGCCGACAAAGGGCAAGGACCAGGTGAACACGTCCATGAAGTGCGGGAGCCAGTACGGGTGGGGCATGGAGTTGAACTGGCGGATGTTCATGACGTTGTTCTCGTACTTGAGCACGGCGGCCTTGTTGTTGTAGGTGTCCAAGTAGTTGGGGGCGCTGAACATGGTCAACAACGACGGGAATCCCATGGTCTCTGTGCGCTTGTACATGCGGTAGCCGGCGTCCTGGGCCTCGTGGGCCCGGATCACCGAAAGCAACCCCGTGCGCTCCAAGAACTGGCACGTGGCCTTGTACGTGAAGGCGTACGAGCACCCGCGCACGGTGTTGCGGACAAACGGGCGGTCGATGGAGTTGTCGTCGTAGTCCTCGACCGGGTCTGCCCAGAGCAAGTCACACATCAAGCCCTTGGTCGGCGGCTCGCAGAAGCGGTCCAAGTTGCGCACGTCGTCGAGCGTTCGGAGCTCGGGCGAAAGCCCGCCGTGCACACAGAAGAACTGCTTGTTCATCACCGCCGCTAGCGGGAGCGCGTTGAACAGCGTCAAGCACTCGTTGTACACATCCACCAGGTACTTGTGCACACACTCGGCGCGGAACGTGAAGTAGTCGGTCAAGTGCTTGCACTCGTGGTTGCCCCGCAACATCCAGAACCGCTCGGGCCAGGTGATCTTGAGCGCGTAGAGGTAGAGGAGACACTCAATCAGAAACAGCCCGCGGTCCACGTAGTCGCCGAGAAACAAGTAGTTGGTTGTCCGCGGGTCGCCGCCCACCTCAAAGAGCTTCATCAAGTCGTAGTACTGCCCGTGCACGTCTCCGCACACGGTTACCGGTGCCGGTACTGTGAGGAGCGTGGGCTCGGCCGCCAACACCCGCGTGGCCATTTCGAGGATCCGGATCGCCTGGTGCTCCTGGAGCCTTCCTTCGTCGAAAAAGTGCGTTTTCAAGAAGTCAACATTGGGGAGCCCGTCCGCCAAAAACACGTCCAGGTCGGGCGGCAGAAACGTCGCCGGGTGCTTGACCGACTTGACCACCCGCTCGGTGGTGACGATGGTTTCGCCGTCGTCGGTCACGTGCACGGAGAAGTCCTTGCCGGCGGTTTCGGCGGGGCAATTGATGGCCTCGAGGGCGTTCTGGATCTGTTTGCGGTTTTCTGCCGCGGTGCCCTTGCTCATTGGATCAGACTAGGTGTGATGGCCAACTTGTGGTTTGTGAATACCTGTGGTAGGTCTGACTTGTGTGACTCGGAGTGATGAGTTGTGGATGGGGGTGACGCTCAGTGATGAGTGTGATGGGTGATGTGTGGAGGCTGACGCTATGTGTGACTCCGTGAACTCCGGTGTACGTTCTCTAATGTGTAAGCCTCGAACGCGGGTTCTAATTCTGGACCTGACTCTGTCGGGTTGAGTTAGTGGCCAACGGTGCTTGAATCAATATCGCGGTATCAGCACGCGCCGGGAAATGTGGGGGGCTGGATGCAGTGGGGTCACACAGTGGGTGGGCTCGTCCTAATCGGGAGAATGTGTAAGGTCGGTCGCTGGAGCTCAGTGATCTTGGCGTGCGTGCGGTGGGGAGGATGGTGGGATGCGGACGCTCACACCGGGCTATACTGTGGGTGCTAGTTACGAGGCGCAGAGCGGTACGCCGAAATTACGGCGAACAGAGAAATGTGTGGGGCTTGGAATGTGGGTGCCCACACCGACACTTACACTTGAGATATTACTGTGTAGCCCCACACACCAGCACAATGTAACCTCGATCCACGGGCTGTCGGTACAGACCGTGCCGTGTGGCCAGTGAGGCTGCCGTGAATAACAGTGACCGAGCCGCGGTGTATGCAGGAAGCCAACGCTGTAACCTCAACATTCACTCCAGTAGCATTCCAATAAGCACTACAATAAGCAGCATCACAATACGCAGCATTACAATAAGCAGCAAAATTACAATGAGCAGTAAATTTTAAGCCAAATATACGCAAGACGCTCTAGGCTGGCCCTCGGGCCGCCCACCAAAGCCTCCGGCGCAGGTCACTCGCTAGACAGCATCACGTACTTCACGACAGCCTGCCCGCTAAAGCCGTTGAACGCCGTAGTCGCCGCAGAAGTGTACGCTCCCACAGCAGGGAAGTACAACCAGTCGCCAACCTGGAGATTGGCCCGCAACTCGACCCGCAGAGTCACACAGTCCAAGCTGTCGCAGGTGGGCCCCCACAACGAGTAGACGTGCTCGTGTTCCGACGTAGGCTCGGTGTCTGCAAACACCTGCCCGCCACACTTCAACACCTTGGGCGTAGGGTGCTGGTGGTCAAACAAAATGCAGTTCAAGTTGCCGTACACCCCGTCGTTGATGTACAACATCGCGTCCAACGCCTCGTCCCGCACGTCTCTTCTGGCAATGATGTGTGTGGCCAAAGTGAACGCCTCGGCCACCATGAAGCGGCCCGGCTCAGCAATGAACCGGACCCGGCGGGGCTCGCAAAAGTCCGCGGGGAAGAACTTCGCAAGCGTCATGTTCACCACCTCCGCTGCTTTGGCGAAGGTGTCTCTTTCAAAACCGCCTCCAATGTCCAAGACTCGCATGGCAAAGCCCATCGACTCTGCCGCGTCGAAAATCACCCGCGAGTCACGGATGGCCTTGAAGATCAGATCAAAGTTCTTGGCCCCGGAGCCCACGTGGAACGCCACGCCAACAGGCTTCAAGCCAACCTCCTTGCACTTGGGCAACAAGTCGCCGATGGCAGAGGCCACCGAGCAGCCGAACTTGGTCAGGAGCGGGCATTGCGCCGTCTCGTCCTCGGTGGCTATTCTCAACAACACTTTGCACCGGGGATGGAACTTGGCCAACTTCACAAGCTCGTGCGTGTTGTCGACCGTGGTCAAGTTGACATTGTTGGCACGAGCATGCCGAATGAACGAGTTGGTCTTGCACGGATTGGCGTAGACGATGCGGGACGCATCAAAGCCCATGCCGATCACGGTGTCAATCTCGTTCTTCAGCGCACAGTCGAAATTGGCGCCCATGGAGCCGAGCAACTGGATGACCTTGCGGTCGGTGTTGCACTTGACGGCGTAGTGGGCGTGCACGTTGGGCAAGTGCTGTTGCCAGAGGCGGTACGAGGTCACGACTTCGGCCAAGTCAGCAACGAAAAACGAGTCCTCGTCGCCAGCGTCACAGACGTCGTGATCGATGTTGTCGATTTCAGCCGCAAGAGCGGCGCCAACCAGACAGGACGGGACGTCCCAATTCGGCCGGCCGAGATCACTCGGGGTCGGTGTTTCACGAACATGGATCAAGGGGATTCCATTTGTCAGAACGTCAACTGCAGAAGCCATCGGTAGCGGGTCTAGGAAGCACTCACGTATAATGTGAGTCTAGCGTATGGAGACTTCAAGCGGCAGCTCTCGTGGGTGGGGTTATCAGCTCTGGGGGTGATATGGAGCAAGACTCTGGGCAAAAAAAAAATTCGTGCACTAGTATCACCGGTGCGGCTTTCTGCAGGCACAAACCTCAGGGTCTCGTGGCTGGTGCCCTTGTGGCAAACACCTTATAGGCAAGTTGGAATAAAAGCTTTTGGCCAAAATGTCGTGACCTCACAACTCTATAAGCGGCTCGGGCTCCAGCACGTATTTGGCCGGCTCCACGCTGTCCATGTTTTCCACCGTGGGGAAACGAATAGATGCGTGCTCCGCATGCAGGGCGGGTTCTGCTTCAGCCTCACCTGGGTCCTCGCTTTGAGTCATTACCGGCGGGAATCGGCTCGCCACGCTCTCGGTGTCGCTTTCAGCCTCGGACTCGGCTTCGGAGTCGTCAGGCGGACTCAGCGGTCCCTGAGGGTACAGGCCCGTGAACCTGGCCTGCATGGCGGGCGTGCTTTCTGGAGGCACCACCGGGGCGCTGTAGGGCCCGGAGTTTTCCACCGGGTAGGGGATGGGGCCGAAACTCTGGCTGCGGTGGTCCCGGACCAGGGACAGCTTTCGCGTGTGGGGTCTGGCGTGGTCCGAGACACCCGAGGCTTGAGGGCTGATGGCTGGGGCCTGGTCTGGAGGCGCGTGCAGGGGTCTGTCTGGGCCAGAGGACTGGGCGTAGTACTTGTCGTAGCTGTATGCGTCGGGACTGGTGCCGTGTGGGGCGGGCTCGCCATAGGACTCGAACGGATTGGGTGCAACTTCCAGAGCAGGTTTATACTGCGCCACGTCGTGCTTCGAGCCGTCCTTGTCGTACAGCGAGTACGGCGCGGGTCTGCCGTACGTGCTGCTCCTGTCGTAGGCGTTGAACTTGGCCTCGTACGGCGACTGGTCCTCCGGCGACTGGCTCGACTCGTACGGCTTGGCCGCCTGCTTGTACGGCTTGCCCGAGACGGTGTGCTTGCCGTAGGCCTCGTTCAACTTGTCCTCCAAGAACTGGTCGTAGAGGCGGGTGATGGTGGTGAGCTTGTTGTTCATCTCCAAGAACAAGTCGTACTTCTCGATGGCGTCCCGCAACGCGCGGTTCACCTTGGGCTTCAAGCGCACCACCCGGCTGTGGAGCTCGCTGAGGTTCTGGTCGCTCAAGATGTTGGCCCGCTTGCTCGGGTCGTCGCGGACGTTTGAGAGGAGCTGCACAAAGAGCGCAATGTCGTCTTCTTCCTTCTGCGTCAACTCGTAGTCCGGCGCCGCGGCGCCGTTTTGCGTGGCAGAGGCGAACCCTGTGGAGTGTGCAGAGGCGGGCCCTGTGGATTGGTAAGCGGCAGGCCCTGTCTGTTGGTAGGCGGGTCCTGTCTGTTGGTAGGTGGGTCCTGTCTGTTGGTAGGCGGCCCCCGTTTGTTGGGCAGGCCCCGTCTGAGAGCCAGTAACGTGGCCGGACATCTGGGCCTGAATGCCGGACGACTGGTACGGGCCCTGGTTGCCCTGGGGCTCCAGAGCATGCTGTGGGTATGCGGGGTATGCCTGCTGCTGGCTCTGCTGGTACAGGCTAGCCAGGTACGCGTTCGGGTCAAACGACATCATGTTCAGGTAGAACTCCAGTTCTGGGGCCTGGGGTGCCTGAGGCGGGGGCTGGAATTGCGGCGCCAGGTACACCGGCGAGGGCAGGCGAGGAGGGGGCCGTTTAGCAGCCTCGGCCTCGGCTAGACTGGCGGCTATGGCCGCCCGCATGTCGTCGTCGAGGTCGTCCTGCGGCGGCGGCGTGGGCTGGCGTGCCGGCACGCCAGAGTCGGCCAAGCTCAACTCGATGGCGCGCTTCAAATCGTCGTCGTCGTCTTGATTGGCCAGGGGCCGGCTCCTGTGGGGCCTAGACCCCTTGGAGCCGGTGGGGGCCGCAGGAGACCGGCCGTTCTTGCCGTGGATGGCGAGGCAGTTGTCGCAGACGCGGACGGGCAGCAACAAGCCCAAGTTGGGCAACGGGATCTCCGACGCGGAGTGGGTCTGGCAGACGACGCCGCCGCAGGCGCGGCAGTGGTGCTTTCTGTTCATCACGGAGAAGGGCGTGTAGCAGACCATGCACTCCTTGCCGTCGATCCAGTCTGGCGGGGCGGTGGAGTCGACGAACGTGGCGCCCACAGACAACACGGCCGGGTCGACGTCGGGGAACTCGTAGCCCTGGTTGACGAGCGTGGTGTAGACCTTCTCCAAAAACAGGCCCTGGAGCGACGCCGCAAGGTACACGGTCCACTCCTTGAGGAGGCGGAGAATCAGCAGCCCGACGGCGTAGCTGGCCTCCAGCGAGTACACGCGGTAGTTCTTTGTGTCGTAGTGGACCTTGAACACGAAGTCCACGAGGTAGTCTAGAAACTCCTTGGACGTGATCTCGGCGACAAAGTGCAGCCCGCCGTTCTTCACGCAGATGTCCAAGAGCTTGAGCACCGCCAGCACGCGGTTCGGGTTCTCGTACACCTTCGCCAAGCGCTTCTTCAAGCACCGCATGCCCTGTTTGGGCGGCACTTTCTTGCTGCGCAAGAGGTCCGTGATTTCCAACGCCTCGGCCACGTCGATTTCGCCGTGCGGGATGGCCTCGGACGTGGCGCGTTCGATCTTGCCGTCCAACTCGGCGCCTGCGTCCAGGCCTCCGAACCACGACATGATGGTGTGGGTTGGTGAAGTGGGGTGTGGATTGGTGGGGTAAGGTTGGTGAGGGTGTGTTGTGGCCTGTGGCTGCTGAGCCGGTGGCGATGTGGCTCTAGTGCTTGGACTGTACTGGTGTTGCCTTGGAGCCAGGCTGGAGGGCAGTCACAATTTCAGTTGAAGAGTATGGTCAGGTCCGATCCACAGTAGGAGTTGGTGGTGGCAAGTGCGCGGCCATGTAGGCAGGCTGAGTCGGGTCACCAGAATCAAGTCAATGAGGATACCGTAGAAAATTAAGGAGATTCTACAAAATTTACAAGGATTGAAGTTTAGAGATGAGCGGTCTGGAATGAGTATGATTGGAATGACGAAGGTAAATAGAATGGGAGAGGATACGGAGGTATGGTGCACGGCCGGCCAAACCAAGACAGGCGAGGTTGTGGCCGTCCAAACCAACGCACGTCTACCTCCCCTCCTGACTTATAGTGGGGGGTTGTTTTTGATTCAAAAAGGCTCAGCTTTGGTTCACACACCTCTACAGCAGCATCCTTCGGACGCTGCCTAGCGGATGACAAAAACGGCCGAGCTGGCGCCCAACACGGCAACAGCAGCCCACCACAACATGTCCAACCGTGGCGTCGACACCTCGCGGACGGCGTTGGTGCGGTACTGGTTCTCCAACAGTCTCTTGACTCTGCGGCGCAACGAGGACAGGGTTTCCGAGGCGGCGTTGGTCGGATTCAACGCAGTAGTAGGCAACATCATGGGCGGCTTGTACGCCAAGTACAACGGCTGCATGGGCAGCCCGTCAAACTGGTAGATCTGGAGCATGTAGCGGCCGTAGTACGACAGCACCAGCACCTGGTACTTCTCGAACCACGTCAGCTGCACATAGCGGGTGTACTGCGCGTTGTCTGGGCTCAGGCCGCACGGCTCGCTGAGAAGCTGCCGCCCGTCCACGGCAAGCGGCGTGAGCACCACACTGCCGTTGCTGAGGATCTCGTAGGACCCGTGCTGGTACGTGATCGACGCCACGGCACAGGAGTGGTTTTGTGAGTTCAGCACTATCCGGTAGAGCGCCTCCTCGTAGTAGCCGTCGGCGGTGAACGAGTACGAGATTCCGGGGAGCGCCGGCTCGATCAAGAGCTCATCCACGGGGTCGTAGAACCCGGGGCCGGTGAAAACCGTGTTGGACTTGGACACCCACGTGCCCTCCAACTCCTCCATGTTGGGGGCAGCGGCTGCCCACAGTAATAGGAGCGGGAGAAAGAAGAAGATGTGCATGGTGTGGAGCAAGGTGTTGTTGGTGATGTGAGGCTGTGTAGAATAGCCTGCTGAGGAGACCCGTACACCACAAGACCCGCACCTCCCACTAAAAATAAGACCCCTGCAAAAACATCCGTACACCAGATTCAGGCCCCGTCGGTCATATCTCCAGCTGACTCAGGTGGGATATCACATTTCTTTTTAGCAGGCACCTGACTGTCCCGTGACCGGCCCGACCTCGTGACCGCCAAGTCTGCGCGTCTCCGCATCTCCGATGCCCAGTCACGTGGCCGCAATGCAACTCTATTTCCGCTTGGCTCGCAGCCGGCACTGCCAGGCGGAAACACTCCGCCCAATGCAACACCTTTCGGCACCGCTCAGCAGAAACTTGACACACCGTTAGCCCAGAATTGCAGGCCGTTAGCCGAGCGTTTCAGACCCTAGCCGAGAATCAGAGTGCTAGCCGAGAGTTTGCCGATGGGCCCAGAGTTTCTGACTGTTTGTTCCCGGTGCACTTATTGCCATACCGTGGATTACCGCAAACCAACTGCCCGGCCTTGCACTTTCCAATGGCCATGCCCATTGGGCTTACCCATTTTTATTCTTGTTCGGATTACTCATTTATCTCAATTGGCCATTGGCCGTTGGACTTCCCCTGGTCTCCTGACCGCCCCTAATTTGTGGAACACCGCCTGCAAGACCGCCGTCAAGTTTCCGCTATCCGCGGCCTTGGCTGGCACCTTGCACCAACTACCGCGTAGTTGGCGGCACCCCTATTCGTGCAGACGTAGGCCAGCTTCGAGTGCAGCTGCAAGATGTCACGCTGGGGACTTGCACGCCGGCGTGGGGCCGTTTCACAGTTTGGCCCGAGGCCAGCTTGGATCAGCGCACCTTGTGGCGAAGGGCTTGGCGCGGGCGGAGTCGTTTGGGTGCTGGTGCTTTTTGCCAGGAACGGCACCTGCCCAATTGGCCATCGTTGAAGGAGTCGGTGGTTGCAGAGCGGCCTGGGCCCGGGGCCAGTTGCGTTCCGGGGCCAGTGCCGGTGATTCCACAACAACAAAGGAAGGAGGCCCCATGCACGCACTTTAGGGGTCCAGCGGGCTGCACCGCCTGCACACCGCGGGCGCACCGGCGGGTATGGTGCATGGTTCCACGCAAGGGGATATGCAGCGGCCACACTCCGCCTCTGCGCATCGCTCGGGCCAAGCTCTGGCTCAACGTACACGAAATCACGCCTTGTTTATTCTATACAGCAGTCACGTGCGAGCAGCGCCTGTAGACGGGTCCAGCCGCTACACGTTCGTCATGGGCAACGACTTGCAGTGGACGTGCTCGCTCACAGGGGTGCTCAAGCCGCAGCGGGGCGGCTCGTGGTCAAAGATGTCGTTGCTCTTGCTCAGCACCGTCAGCCGGAGACTGCCCTGGCTGTCGTTGTGGCGCGTGTGGAGCATTTCGGGCGGCACGATGGGCATATCGGTGGGCGTGTGCACTTTCCGGGGGAGCGCCGGCAACGGGAAGTACATGAACGCCTTGGGCGTCACCTCCGGGAGCACCGGGGTGTGGGCGCCAAAGCGCTCGTCAAAGGGCGGCTGGTGGGAGTAGCCGCCCAAGGCGTGGGGCGAGGGCCGAGCCGGGTACTTTGCCGCGTACGCTGGGACGGCCTTGTCGACAATGGGCGGCAACGGCTTGCTCTTGAGCATGCCGTGGCTGCGGAACAGGTCCAGGAAGTCCTCGGGCGTCAAGAGCATCAGCGGGCGCGGCGCGTTGGAAAGCACCGTGAAGAGCAGCTGGGGCCCGCGCAGGTCAAAGCACTGCAAGAGGTAGGGCGGCGCTCTGATGACGGCGTTCACCACCGCCCGCTTCAACAAGGGCAGCACGTCCTGCGGGCGCAACGCCGGGAAGTTGAGCGGCAAGTCGAGGTGGTAGACGTCGTTCGCAATGGACACCACGGCGCACGCCAAGTCCTCGGGGTCGGCCGCAAGCAAGTCGGCCAGGTAGCAGGCGGCGTAGCTCATGAAGCGCTTCATGCTGCGGATCTCGGTGCGCTCCGGGTCCGGGCACGCGAGCCCGACAAGCAAGTCGTGGCTCTGCACCATGAAGTCGTCGACGGCGGGGTCCAGGAGGCGCCAGTCCAACGCCTGCATCACGTGCACCTCCATCTGGTTGAACATGGCGGCGTCGTAGTTGCAGCGCAGCCCGCACAACTTCACCAACTCCCGCACCTTGGGGAGCCGGTACCGCTCGTTGGGGCCCTTGGTCCGGGCGCCCAGGCCATAGCCCAAGTCGGCAATCGTGCGCACCATGTTGTCCCGGGGCTCGCAGTAGAGATTGGCAAAGTGGTTGTTGCCGCCGTGCACCTTGGCGGCGATCCACAAGCACGTGGTGGCAATGAGCTGGGCCTGGTCGAGCAACACGATGCGGCGCAGCAAGTACCGGTCAAAGAGACGCACGGCCCGGCAGAACACGTACGGAAGAATCTTGAGCCGCACCGACATCTTGAGGAGGAAGTCCACGAGCTTGTGGCGGAACACGCTCGTCACGTACGGCTGCTTCGCCACAAGCTTCGCCACAGGCCGGTGCGTGGCCAGGTCGGCCCGCAACGTGGCCAAGATCTCGTCCTGGTACTCGTCCACGACGGCCGCGTGGCTGGCCAGGTCCCGGCTGCTGAGCGCCTCGGGGTATCGCTGTTGGTTGATGGTCACGTGGTCATTGGAGAAGGTGCCAAACGTGTTGCTGTAGGTATGTAGCGTGTTCATGCTGATGCTATGCTGTGGGGCTGGGATGGAGGAGCCCGCTATGCAGTGGTTTTTCGGTGGGCCGTTGTTCTGGCCAGGCTGGGGTCCAGAGGTCGGGTCTAGTAGGGGCTGCCGGGGTATGAGGCAGATGCTGGGGCAGATGCTAGGGCAGATGCTGTCTGGGAGATGCTGTGCTGGGCACTTCTATAGGAGGAATGGATACAGGTGGAAGGGTGGCCCAGAGTCACAAAATGTGTGAGTTTCAGAGGGTGGATTCAGGGTGGGGCGGCGGCGTGGGGCACAACGGACTGAACCAGGGAAACACACACCGGGGTATGGAGAGACGGGAGTGGGTGGAATTGGAAGGGATTTTGAATCCACTTGTCAGCGGACGTGGGTGCTTTAAACGACGCCTGCAGTGGGATTCCAAGTTGTACTCGGCGCATGCCTTCATGCAGCGGCAGAACATGTACGTGGGTCAAGGGCAGACACAAGGCCACAAGTGCAGGGCCTGCGCGGCGCCCAACAGCAAATCGTGCGTGGGGCCGTGGACAGGCCTGCATGCTCAGGTAAGCGAGCCACCGCTGCCGATTATGTTTCGGAATAAGCCCTCGAGCCGGAAAACAGGGTGGGCACCTCGCGGGCCAAGGGCGACCGGTTCCGTCCCACGGAGGGTCCAGCTGGGCGCAGGGTTACTACCGCTGCCGAATCCAGCGTGGCCTTCCGCCCCGAGTGGGACCAGGGTGCCACAGCACTGCGCGTAGCACACTGCAGATCAGAGGCTCTTTTTTTTTTTTCCAAGGAAAAAGGTGAGCCTCGCAGTGACCATGTCGTGTTCTTGGACACTGGGGGGCCATCGCCGGTGGCGTCAGATGCAAAAAACTGAGGGAAGTGGAATTACCCACGGCCGTCGAAAAGAACCCGTTGGGGAGGAATTGCACCCGTTCCCTTTTTGCACGCTTTGCCGGACCCCGGAAACGCCCTCGGGTGCAATTTCTCACCCATACCAATATGGCCATGCAGCGTGTTGCCCGTGGACCCCGGATCCCGATGGGACCAAAACACCAACCGGAGTAGCAAAACACCTAGAACTGCGAAAGGCCCCGAGAATGACAAATGCTTTGCAGCAATCATGTGCTATTCCCCCGAACAAATGGCCCTGGCCTGCAATTGTTCCGTTCTGGGGTTTTCCGCCTGCCTGGGGAAAGGCGCACTGGGTGACACCAGTGGAAGGCTTGGTTTAACTTGGCTTGGCTCCCAAGGAACACTGGCCTCGGTAAAGCCCACAGAAAACGCTCGCTTAGCTCCGGTCGCAGCTGCCCGCTGCAGCGCCGGGGTCTTTTCCGCCGTTTACAGAAACGCACGCGGGCCTGGCAGCGTGGATTTGCCATCCTGCGTTACTCGCTCTCGAGACCCGCCCCGTTTGGGACAGGACTATGGGGGCACCCTCCGTATTCTTGGGTGCAACGATCTGAAGGAGTCACATCTGGCAAAAAAGTACACAACAACGCACAATGCGTTTTCTGCTTGATCGGCCTTAATTTCAGCCTCCATGCCTGGTGGTGGCTTCCCCAGTGTCCCTGCTGGCCCTCGCCTAGTCCGCGCAATTGGGCCCCGCCGTGGGACCGTGACCCGGGAACTGCGAACCCTGTTTTTTTCGGCCATTTCTTTTTCTCTTTTTTTTTTTGCACCACGGCCGATCTTTCGCCAGCGAATTGGCCCATCTAGCCGGGTGTGTTTTGCCGAATCAGTGTTTACGCCCAATCGGTTTTTTTACTCAATCGAGATCGGACTGTGTTCCAAAAAAAGACCGTGTATTGTTTCTCGTGGGCTAAAGCACGAGTTCCGGCACAATTCCAGAGCCCGCGAAGGAAAACTAACACCGGACGCTTGGCCAAGCATTGGCTCGAGCATTTTGGCTTTTTTTTTTTTTCCTTTTTCTCTTGTCCCTCAAAATTTAAATCCGTAGTCCTCTTACGGCTTTATGCATGTCCACAACATCCCGCCAATGCGCTTCCAGGGAACTGTGCTATATCACCACCATCACCCGACTCTAGACCCAACCAAATCGGGCTTTTTGCCCGGGGTTAGCGTAAATGTGTTTGTGATTTCTTCTCTGAACCCTGCGACATTCGACATGACAAGTAGCGCATGAGGCCACGCCAATTCCATACATGCGCATGCCCGCGCCACGTCACCGAGTGCGACGTCAATGGCCCCAGTCCGCGCGCTATTGTCGTGGCGAGTTCCGGCCGGGTCGCAGGTGGCAGCCATCAAAGGCTCCTGTGAGCAGGCAACAGCCACTACAGAGCTCGGTGGGCTTACAGACCCCCTGTGCACTTTTCATGTGTAGCTAGCGTGTATAAGCGCTGTTCCTTGTCAGCCTTGGAGTCCCGGGGACCGCTGTGTGCAGGAGGGACCGCGGCTGCTTACCGAGGCACGACAGGGCCTTGAAACTCGCCCGTGACACGGTGCATTTGTCGTGGAGCAGATTTGCATACACGGTGGCATGCATAGGCGAGAAAAAGGGAAACTTCGCCGAACAAATTCCAACTTCTAGAAACGTGTCGCATATCGTGCGCCGAAGGTACACAAACTACCCTGGCGGTGAAAAATCATGTCATGGGCCGCCAGGGGCAATTCTCGGCAGAGTCGCAATCACCTGTAGGCGTTGCCCCAAATTCCTCGCAAGTGACTTTTCGGACCCACAGCGTGACACGTAGTCACCCTGCCAGTAGCAAGGGTCATGGACTAGTGTCACAAAGAACGCCAGCCTGTCGCTGTCTTGGCTTTCAAGGTGTCAAGATTTGTTGACCCTGCTAGTGCGTGTAGGCTTCACGAGTGGCGGGACCCTCATTGTACACTCGGGAACGCCTATTGTTCGCCGGGAGTGCGCCTGGAGCGACAGCCTTGTTGCTTCGGCCGGGCCTATCACCTTCATGTCAAATAACGCATTGTTCTGCCTCCTGTCCAGCCCGATCTGATCTCCTTCTTGGGCTCTTTTGGATTGTCCGGGCTCTCGGCCCAATCTTGAATTTCCTAGCAAAAGCGCCGAGGATGCTCGCTGGCACGAGTTGGACAATCAAAAGATCGGCGGTATCCCGGTGGCCTTCGTAATCTTGGAAATCCCGTAACAACCACAGAGCTTCGTATCAACCACCAAGATGCATGCGTCAGCATTGCGACAATCTAGCCTTGCTCCTGCTCAACAATTCGCCCCAGGTGTTTCTGCCTCAAGGTTACGTTCAAGTGCAGATTTCGAATCGAATTTTGTCAACAAGATCGACAGATTCGTGAAGCATCTCACGTCTCATCGGATAAGCTTCTCTCCTGCAACGCCGGTCTAATTCGAAAGCACAACATGGTGATGTTTTTGAGTGCCTGGTTTCTTGCAAGATCATGCGATCAAGCTCCGATCATTGCAAGAAGCCAGAATTAGGGCACATGGAGGATGATCTTCCCGTGTCTGATTGCTTTACTGTTAACGCTATCGGTGAAAAGTTCTGATCGGCAAATTCCAAAAGTGGATGGGTGAAATTCACCAACATTACCGAAAACACCATATGCAATCTCTGACACGATGGTGTGTCACGAACGCAGGCACAAGGAGTGTGCCTGATTTTGAAGATTCCTTTCGACCTTCCCCTGATCAATGCGTTTGCGTTGTCTCAATTCCATACCCCTGGAAATATCGTGTGATTGCAGGCCTGAACAAAGAAGAGGCTCGTATCCGTCGCTGTCTAACGCCGAGCGATTCGAAGTTGTGCTTTTGGGCTAGATGTATCAAGCGGTAGCGCAATCTCACAACACAGGCTAGGTTGAAGACTTCCGACCTCATTTGTCAATCACTCTTTTCGGAGTTGGCACATAACCCCTCATCTGCCGACGTCGCGATCAACACTCTCAACACTCTCGCGTATTTTTCGAGGTATTCTTGCCGACTTAGGTAGGAGTTGTGCCTCGATAAGACCGGTGTTTTCGAAGGATCACACGATTGTGGCGAGTTAGCGCTAAGCGCAGAGCGGAACATGCATTTGATGCTGGAAAATCGTGTTTTGAGGCGCAAGCATCAAAACATGCAATTCCACTCTTAATCGCAAGACAATGCACCCGGAATTTGCGGGGTGAAACACTGGCTGCGCAAACCAATTGATAGCGCAATCAGTGCTGTGGTGCCTAAGTCCGACGCAACCGATGTTTTGATTCGAAAACAGCCACCTTGCTCAAATCACAACATTCCCCCGAGGCCAAGGGAGACTATTCACAACTACACCCAGCAATAGAGTCATGGCGTAGTCGAAAACACTTAAATGTGCATCGAGTTTCTTGTTATTGGAAAGAGTCGGTGACACAATGAACATGGAAACAATCGGAGGATGCTCCGTCGAAATTGGCTTCAGACTCACTCAAACGTACCAAAGCAGTGATTATGGGTGACCTGACAATTGAGTTGATCGGATGCCGCAAATTTTTGACGACAGCAATCATGTATCATGAAATACGTTTCTGTCAGCTTGAGTGCCAATTTCTGCAAGGGGACACTACTGAAGGCCGTCAGTATGACTAGAATAAATCTTCAAGCGTTCAGGATTGACCAAGAGATGATCGTCCGTATGGTGGTGATTGGCTTATCCAGCAAAACATGCGGCAGTACACCTTTTCCACAACTGCTTGTTTAACGATATGCCCAGAGAGAATTAAAGCGGCTGCTTACTAGTTTTGCTGATTCACCCACCGCAGAGTTACGCAGTACCCACTCCTTTTGATACCAGTATTGACGCTCCTCAATTTTCGAGATTTGGGCACCATAATCTGGGAATTGGCATCATAAACAGAGCCTGTCAGTCAATTTGACTCAACTGGTCATCTGAAAATCTTGTTAGATCAGTCTGGGCTGAGGTGTGCACCTTTCACTATGTTAGTGCGGAGATAGCGCTTTGGTGATGACGTGCATGGACTGTGTGAAGGAACCAGCAAAATGCAGCCTTGACGTCTCGGGGTGAGGGGTCTTTTATAGAGTTTTCTGCGTGGACCTGGTATTTGCAGCCAATGCCGCCTGCCAGCATATATAGTGTGTGCTCCCGCTGTTTAGATCTCTCTCTTTTTTTACAAGATTTATCTAACGGTATGAGTACCTGTTTTGGTCAGGCCAGCAAACCACCAGCGCAGTAATCTGCCCACAATTCGGCTACGTCGTCAATGCTACTACTTCATTCTTTTCCATGGTGTTTCTTCATACATTTTGGTTGATTGCTGACTGCAAAAATCCTCAATTCATGACTTCTAATTCTTGAATATTTGTCACGCGGTATCAAAGCTTACCACGGATCAAGTGCTTGATCATGTCTCTGCCCGTGAACAAGGCAGTGCGGTAGAACGAGTGGACGTCCAACGTCAGCGAAACGACGGACACAAAACCAAATGGCAACATCGCAGGAATCCAGCCTTGAGCCAACTCCAAGGCAAATGCACCACTGGGCATCGAGTATTGCTTGACGTGACCCTTCACCAAATGGTGCTGGTCTCCAGGGTAGTAGATCTCGGGCTCCATCGAGGATGGGTCGGCTGCCATCTGGTGACCGCTCAAGATGGTGAAGTAGTCGTCGGCATAGTGCACACCGGTGTGGCCCTCGGTACCAACAGCAGTACCAAAGAAGATCAAGTACTCACTCACCGAGGCGTGCAAGATGAACATTGTGCCCATGGCACCGCCGGCGTTGTTGTAAACCCAGTCCTCGAAGTTCAAGTCATTGATCAAACCCGGGTACTTTTTGCTGATCTGGGGAGCCAAGTCGACCATGATCGCCGTGGCATTACCGTCTGGGTGTCTCTCCAAAGTCTCCTTTACCAAGTCCTGCAACACAGCCTTGTCAAAGACGAAATGCAGAGGAAGCCAAGTGCGGAAGCTGGCCTCGAGAACGGCGTACAATGCCACGAAAATTGCCGTGAGTTTCAAAAACATGTTGTGTTGGGCTAGCTGTCTTGTACGTTGATTTGCATCGTTTTTTTTCCTCTATACGAGTTGCACCCGAGCCGCGGCGCGACCCTGTCTCTTCCCAGCCCACGCTCACGTGACTAAAACCCCACCAAATCCATGCTGGACTTGACCCTAATACTCCAAGAGCCCAATCCTCTGATACTATGCGAGAAGCTACTGCAATTTTTGAATGAACTCGCCGTACCCAGAGACATCAGTGAGATCGCTGCCATAGCTTCTCAGTTCACGTCTACAAACAAAGAGTTGGCTTTCGTCGTGCAATTGTTCCAGCTCGAACTATCCATGTACTTCAATGACGACGGAGACCACGAGGGGTTTTACAAAGCGGCATCAACAATGGCGAAAGACAACTCTGACCCCGTTAGCAAGCTTAAGTACCAGGATCTAAGCACAGACTACCAATTCTTCTTCACGGATACCGACTTCAAACTCATGGACTTGTTGAGTAAGAAGATCAACATGGTGCAGCCGGGCATGACGAATGGCATTGTGGATCTTGTCCACCGCAAGATTGTCGTGTACTCTCTTATATGTGACTCCGATCCTCGTGCCGACACTGTGGCGTCGTTCTTACTGGGGATTGAGGTTCCTGCGGAGCTCACGGGTTTCTTGCAAAAGCCTAGATTATCTGCCGTCCGGACTACCAGAGAGCTTTTTCAGCTTGTGTCTCTGGAATATCCGTTCCATGCTATCATCAAGAACCACCACGCTAAGTTCGTCCGCAATTGCATGGACAAAGTGATAAGCGCTCTTCCACAATACTACGAGTCGATTACGTATCTGCGGCTCTCGGAAGTTTTGGATGGATGTGAGGACTTCGAAGACTTGATTTTTGAGATGATCATGGATAACAAGTTTCCTCATGGCGCTTTCATCAATCAAAAAGACCAGATTGTCACCTTTAGTGATCCGGCTCCGGAGCTCGACCCATTCAACCGGCACGTGCAGCAGGTCTGCGACGTTGTGGAAAAACTACGGTCCCAGTGTACTAAGTCTGTGTATTCCTGAGCATCTAGCTGGAGGGCAGAACGGCGAATTGGCTAAACGGCGGCTGCTTAGTTGAACTTTTCGTAGTCACCAGTGAAGTACTGTCTCAAGGTTGGGTGCTCAGCGCCCTTCTTTGTGATGTTGGCAACTTCCTGAGTAGACAACTCGAAATCAAAGACACCCAAGTAGGCCTTGATTCTCTCCTCTTTCAGGGATGTTGTGATGGGCATCACGTTCTTCTGCAAGACCCATCTCAACAAGACCTGGGTGGGTGTCTTACCATGAGCAGACCCTACTTCCTCCAAGTATTCGGTGAATGGACCGGGCTCACCCTTGACAATAGGGCCCAATGGAGAGTACGCAGTGACCAAGATGTCGTTCTTCTGACAGTAATCGAAGATGCCTGGGGTCTGGTTCTGGAGGTACGCGTTGAACTCAATCTGGTTGACGGCAGGCTTAATCTTCGCAACCTTGGCGATTCTCTCCAAGTCCTCGACCAGGAAGTTGGAAACACCAATGGACTTGGCCAATCCTTCCTCGTGAAGCTTCTCCATCAGCTTCCAAGCGTCCTCCAAGCTGAACCCATAGAAGTCCTCGAAGATGAATGGCGTGTGAAGCAAGAACAAGTCAACATAGTCAGTCTTCAACTTGCTTTCCAAGCGAGCCTTCAAGGACTCGTAAGGGGTACCGTGAGGGGACTTCATCTTTCTGGTCGAGTCACCCGTCAAGTACTTGTTTGTGAGGAAGAGCGAGCTTCTGTCGACGCCCTCAATTGCCTTGCCGATCTCAGCGTCGGTGTTGTACACCTCGGCACCGTCAATGTGAACGAAACCTGCGTTCAAGGCTGTCTTGAGAGAAGAGACCAAGTTCTCGTCAATCTCGTCGCGGCCCAACTTGAACCACCTAGTACCAGTGCCATAGGCAATTGCGGGCATGGAGACACCGTTGTTGAGCTTGAAGACTTTTCCGGAGAGAGACATTGTTGGTTGTGGCTTGTGTTTTTATCAATTGTGGTTTGTTGATGAGTTTCTTGAAACAATGGCGCGGAGAAGCATTTTATAGAACCCTGCCGGGAAAGCGTTTGGGGGAGTGTGGGGTGTCAATTGTGGGAATGTCGCGCCAAACTGCAGAAGTCCGATATTGATGCGTAATGGAATTAGTAATCGAGGCATCTGCAGGATAGCTCGGACTTAGGACCCAATTCGTCCTTGACGTTTGAAGGGTTCAAGGGAAGCCAAATCTCGAGGATGACTAACCAAAAAGGGACGCATTTCGAATCATCTCCAGCACGGCTTCCACACTCAGCGCGCCGTTCGTGCGGGTATCCGGATAAATCTTACTCATTGGTCAACTGGGTGCGAATAGGTTTACGAGGATCAGTAAGCAAGGTTACCGATCAAAATTTACGAGCTCCAAGCTCACCAACTCACGCTGACTAACGTTTGGGCTTGAGTATTTGGTGCGGGCACGAGGATCAACAGCTCGTCCGTGGTGAATCGATAGGGCCCCTGTCACAATTAGTATACTACAAGTTCGTGGTGCTATACCAGCTGTCTAAGCAGTGGGTAAAAATTACTCTTAATTGATCTCGTGGTCGAGGTGAGCCCACACTTGACCGTGACAAAAGCATATGTGTGGGCCTTTAAACATAGTATGACATGATTATAATATAGTTTCAGGAGATTGCTTCGAAGGATTTGAAACGTTGGTATAGCGCTATAAGTCATTTCTTCATGACAAAATAATTCTCGGGAACACGATTGAAGTGACGAGTCCCTCAAAAATGTGCTTGATTCAGACTCCGATTCGTTTAATTGTTCTACAAAGTAGAGACATGAGCCCCTATTCTGGGCTCGAGACAAAATCTTATTGCAATTACTGATTTCGATCATCTGCCAACTGTTTGAATGACCCTCGCCCGTGCTAGTATCGCTAGCCGCCTTGTGTTGGAGACTACAACTTACTCCAGAGCGGTCATCGACAACCTATCGCTTAGATTCGTATAAACACCTCTCGAAGTGGTGAAGCATACCACTGAACCTACGGGGGCCTCCCTCCTCTTTCATTATTATTAGGCATTGCATTACTGTATATTACGACGCTGCCATGGTTTTGGGCGTGGGCCCGGTGCTCTCCCGCGTGCTAGCCGCAGACGGAGAGAGATGTAGTGTTTTAGGCATTCTAGTAGAACCCCAGGCCGAGCTGCAACAAGGACTTTGCAACCAGGAAGGAGTTTGGGGTCCCGAACGAGTGGCGCAAGGGCGACGAGCCCAAAATGTCCTCTCTTTTCCGCAGAAGATCGATGTTGTCTTCCGTGGACTCGTCGATGGTCTCGTCGCTGTTTTCTGCTGCCAAGAGCCGGTTAGCAGCCTTGATTGGGGTCTTCAAGATCTTGTGCACTGGAGGTAGCCGCTGGGACAGCAGCAAGGGTGGCGGCGGGCCGTATGGGTGTTGCTGGGCGAGGTTGCTGGTGGGCGCCAAGGCGGCGATGTGGGCCGGCGGCTGGCCCTGCGTGTTGGCGTGGGCCTGGAGCGAGAGCGCCGCCGGATATGCGTTGTGGAAGGCGGACAGTTTTTTGATGTGATATAGCCGCAAGTTGGCCTTGCGCAGGGCCGCCACGGCGGCCAATGACGGGGTGTTTTGCAGCTTGCGGCGTTGCAAGTTGACGTTGGCGCCGGCGGCAAAGCGCTGGGGCTTCTGGATGCGGGCGACAGCGATTTTCGGCGCCAGGGCCAGGAGCGCCTGCCGCTGCAGCTTCAACTTGTACACGGCCAACTGCAAGCGGAGCTTTAGTTTTGTGGCGGCCAAGTCTGCTCTGACGTTGCGAGAGTTTGAGATGCGGTATTCCGAGAAGCTTTCGACGTGGCGGCGCGTAGCGCCGGCGGCAGCGGCAGCAGCAGAGACAGTTGTTTGCAGGGTCGAGACCCACGGCCTGTCAGGGGTGAGACACGTTGCTGCTCTGGGCAAGGCTAACTTGGGTGTGTGAGTTGGCGTCAAGGGCAACGTTGTGAGGGGTTTGTGTTTGTGATTTAGCGGCGACGCCACGTTTATGTTGACCGGGGCCAAGGCGACGCGTTTTGACGGTGTGGCCATGGCTGTTTATGGGGGGTGGCGGGTGTGGGTTTGTGGTGGAAGAGTCACCGGCGGCGCTTAGCGAGGAGGTGTTGGGAGCGGGCTTTTTTGCGGGCGACGGAGCAGTGCTTGAGGCAGAGCCGGGCGACAGCTTTTTGCAGGGTAGTGGGCCAGCACCAGTAGAGTTCAGAGAAACGGCAGTCACCAAAACCAAACACGGGTGGTGGGTGTTTGGGCGTCGCGGGTAGTTATAACATCAAGACTGCGGAGGCGAGCGTGTCTGTTTACTTCGCGCTGCATTGGTGGTGTTTACGCGGCGGGCCCAAAACGGCAGGCGCGCGAGACGTCGTGCCGCGGGGCTGCCAGAGGAAACTGAGAGAGAGGGTGGGTGAGAATTGATGGGTGAAGAGAGGGTGTTTGGTGGGTAACGAAATGGAGAGTTGGTGTTGGGATTTGGTGCTGGGAAAGGAGCGGTAATTTTTGGGTGGCTGACGGCGGGGCGGCGGTGGCTGTTTTTTCCGTTGAGTCGCTGGCGTCATTATCATTTAGTGGCCCCAGTGCTGAGCTTGGCTCTGTCAAGCTGGAGTCTATATTTTTTCTCAGACCCACCATCTGGCGGAGATTTGGACGGGCGCCAATAATTTGAGTTGAACAGCAATTTTTGCCGACGACACTTGAGAAAGCGTGTCTCAGATATTTTCTATACATCAGTGTAATTTTTATGACATCTGCCAGTGGCGGATGGAGGTGGTGCCCAACGGCCGGCCCTAGTGCCCAACCCACCTTCTCAATTCTAAATATACACTGGACCAATTAGTCTCCCCTCTGTTCTTACTATTCTCCAACTCTCTCTTCCCTCTAAGTACTCTTTTCGCTTACTTTCAAACACTTTTCACATTCTACTTTCCCTCTTCCCCTACCTTCCTCTCTCTCCCCTGGCTGTTCCTGGCCTGGTCCCTGGCCTTTGTTCTCTGCTTTGGCGGCGCGCGCAGCGCCAAGTGGCCCTGGGGCTTCTCGTGCCCCAAACACTGTCACGCACGTCGCCTAACTGTTCTGTCGTCATCGCCGATCGCCAGATCTCGGACATGCCACGTGGAGCAGGCCCAGCGCAGGGACCGATTCAGTGAAAAGGGACCACGGTCCGGGACCTTTCCAGCCTTGGGGCGAGACACTAATTGGGCCGCGGGCCTGGTGCCTAACCGAGGCGAGCAGCGCACGGGCCCTGCCAAACAAAAACAATGCGGCCCGAGACGAGCACAGGCAACATAGCCGCCGGCGTGGCGACGCACGCAGATCCGGGTCCACGTCGGGTCCGCACAAACAAGCGAAAACGAAAACACCGCCGCCGCAGGGCCCGGCCCCGGGTTTGTTGACACTTTCTGTGTTTGGCGAGTTCCGGTCGCGCGGCCCGTTTTGGCGCCGCTGCTGGCCTGACTTCCATGCGGAAGCGAGGAAGGCTTGAGGGCGGGTACGGGCCAGTTGCAGGTGTCGGGCGGGAAAACGCGCAGCCGGTCCCCGGGACCGTGAGCTGAAACCTGGGTGGGGCCATGGACCGAGGGAGGCAGCCATAGCAAAGAAAAAAATAACAATAAGAAAGGCATCCAATCAGGGTAATGGAGTGGTGGTCAGATTGATGGTGGTCGGTTTGACGATGCGGTAATGCTGGCTGGTGCCTCAGCCATTGTGAGTTGGCGAGACTGCCCTATCGTATCTGGTGATGCCTTCTGATTTACGACTGCCCTAATGACACTGCACTCAGTCTTCTTCAAAGCGCTTGAAGTAGCTGGCAAATGCTTGAGAGGCTGATCCGAGGCTAGAGACCGCAGCACTCTGGACCGACTTCATGGATTATTAGCAGTGGTAATTAAGCTCGGAGAAACGTGAACTTTCGGCACTTGTGAGACCCAGGGCCGTAGAAGGACATAGCCCTTGACGAGCGGTGTGACTGGGACCAAGTACAAATTCAGATATTCGGCACAATCGAACTACCAGAGTTTCACATCACGAAGGTAATTTTAGCTGTGAGCACCGACCCTCGCTAGTCTCGAATTGCCTGCTCCCAGTATGGGTCCATTGAGTCCAGACCTGGCCATGACATATCCAAGTAGTAGAACATAGTACGTGTTGCCGCCTCTAAACTGCCACATCCCCTCTCAATCACCTTTGTCAAATACCTCCCAACACCACTCCACCTTATCGGCAGCGCGCGGCTCTTATCGGTGCCACACACCTACCCCATACTTCTTCCTTTGCAACTGCTACTTCACCCGTTCTGCCCACACCACATGAACATCCGAAGTAAAATCTCGCTGCTCAGAGAGTACCTCACGCCGATCAACACGGAGCTGAATTTCGAGCGCACGGGCGAAATCTCGCCTGCGGAGTTCGTTGCCGCCGGAGACTTCCTAGTGCACAAGTTCCCGACCTGGGCCTGGGGCTCGGGCCCGGCTGAACTCAGAAAGAGCTTCTTGCCTGACGACAAGCAGTACCTTGTCACACGGCACGTGCCGCTGTACCGCCGGTACGCGGACATGGTCCCCGGGCTGGACCTGGGCCCGGTGGTTGTCCCCCACCACAACGATTCGGACCTTGGAGACTCCCACAGCACAGACGACCTAGGCGACGACCTCGGCGAGTGGGTGCCGATGTTCCCGCTGGAGAAAGTGGCTGCAAACACGGCCCCCACACCGGCCGTGGCCGACCTAGACCTACTCATGGACACCGACGTCCAGGACAACCTCGACGAGTACACGGACGTGGCCGGCGCGGCGCACGGCACGTCAACCCGCAAGTACGACATGTACATTGCGTACCTGACGTCGTACCGCGTGCCCAAGGTGTACTTGGTTGGGTTCACGGGCAGCGGGATTCCGCTCGTGCCGCAGCAGATGTTCGAGGACATTGCGCTGGACTACAAGGACAAGACGGCCACGATCGAGCCGTTGCCCATGGCCTTCGCTACGACGGCGGTGCTGGTGCACCCGTGCCGCCACGCGCTGGTGATGCGGGTGTTCATGGCCCATGCGCCGGGCCATGTCCGGGTCGACACGTACCTCGTGTTGTTTCTCAAGTTCATCTCGAGCGTGACCCCGGGCATCGAGTACGACTTCACCATGGACGCCCTAGCGTGAGAGGACCGGTGGCACAATTGTGGCGATTGACAACAGGACAATTCGAGACTGGAGCTATTGGTGAGGCTCGGCCTGGCCCTGGCCCGTCCCGTAGCCCGGCCTGTAGCCCGGCCGAAGCGCTGTCACAGCCCGTGCCGTCTACTGGATTAATTACTGCCCAGCTAATACCACAACCCCCATATCTGGCCCTAACGTAGCCTCACCGTCTCGCCCTACCCCACTATGGCATTGGCATGTGGCTTGGGCGCGACAGTCTTCCGCAACCATGACTGAGCCCAAGCACCGCCTCAAGGGCCGTCTGCTGAGTAGCGGGGCCGCTGCTAGTCCAAAAGAAGAAACGGAGTCCGAGCCAGCGCCAATGACCTACCTCAGAAAACGCAAGGCCGAGTCCGCCCCGCCGCCACTGTTACGAGCCGAGGACCAAGCCTCGGCCCACCTGACCTCCCACGGGAAGCACAAGCACCGGCTGAGCCACGGCGACGCCGAGGGCATTGGCGAGGTCATGGAGGAAATCCTTGAATCCGCCAAGGACGTGGTGGCCGAGGCGAAACACCACCACTCGCGGCAGAAGAAGCACTTGAAGAAGAAGTTGTACCAGTCCCGGCGGGCCACGTTTGTGTTGGGCGCCATCTTGGGGCTAATAGCCACGGTGCTCATCACGGCGTACTCGTCCGAGGACATCAAGTCCGAGCTTGACCGCTTGATCACGTTCGACGGGTTCTCGGACTTTGTCGAGGACTGGAACTGGCGGGACACGATCCCGGCGAGTCTCCAGGGGCTTCTTGACGGCTCGGACAAGCCGGAGAAAAACGAGTTGAAGGGCCTGGCGGAGCTGTTTTCCGTCGGCAAGCGCATGAAGGCCAAACACAACCTCGCGCCTAAACACAACGTGGTGATGGTGCCGGGCGTGATCTCGACGGGGCTCGAGTCGTGGGGCGTCAGCGAGCTGAGCCCGTGCCCGTCGCTCCCGCATTTCCGCAAGCGCTTGTGGGGCCTGTTCTACATGTTGCGCACGATGGTGTTGGACAAGGCGTGCTGGCTCAAGCACATCAAGCTCGACCCCGAGACCGGGCTCGATCCGCCGGACGTCAAGGTGCGGGCGCTGCTGGGCTTTGACGCCGCCGACTTCTTCGTGGCGGGCTACTGGATCTGGAACAAGATCCTCCAGAACCTCGCGGTGATCGGGTACGGCCCCGAGAACATGATCAGCGCCGGCTACGACTGGCGCCTTGCCTACCGGGACCTCGAGCGGCGGGACGCGTACTTCACCAAGCTCAAGCTCAACATCGAGGCCACGATGCACTTGACCGGCGAGAAGAGCTACCTCGTGGGCCACTCCATGGGCCTGCAGGTGATTCTCTTCTTCATGAAGTGGGTCGAGGCCGAGGGCCACGGCAACGGCGGGCCCACGTGGTGCCACGACCACTTGGCGGGCTTCATCAACATCAGCGGCTCGCTCTTGGGCACGCCCAAGGCCATCACCGCGCTCTTGTCCGGCGAAATGAAGGACACCGTGCAGCTCAACTACTTGGCCGTGTACGGGCTAGAAAAGTTCTTTTCTAGAAAGGAGAGGGTCGAGATGATGCGCACGTTTGGCGGCATCCCGTCCATGATCCCGCGGGGCGGCGACCTTATCTGGGGCAACTTGACGCACTCGCCCGACGACCCGGCGAACGAGTTGGTCACGGACCTGGACGTGGAGCTCGAGGGCCCCAAGAACAGAACGTTTGGCAAGTTCATCCGGTACCGCTCGCGGGAGAACGCCGCGGGCGACGACGCCGTCAAGGCCGACGAGGCAGACTACACCATGGCCGAGAGCATCGACTTGCTCTTGGACACGTCGCCCGAGTGGTTGCAGCGGCGCATCAAGGAGAACTACTCGTTCGGGTACGCCCGCACGCCCGCGGAGCTCAAGAAGAACAACCAGGACCCGTCCAAGTGGTCGAACCCGCTCGAGGTGGCGCTCCCCCAGGCGCCGGACATGAAGGTGTTTTGCTTTTACGGCGTGGGTAACCCGACAGAGCGGGCGTACACGTACAAGAAGGGCGAGGAGGAGTCTGGACTCCCGTACGTGATTGACACCGAGAGCGAGCACCCGGTGTACTTTGGCGACGGCGACGGCACGGTGTCGTTGCTCACGCACACCATGTGCCACGAGTGGCAGAAGGCCAACAGCCGGTTCAACCCTGCGGGCATGGAGGTGAAGGTGGTGGAGATCAAGCACGAGCCGGACCGCTTTGATATTCGGGGCGGGGCCCGCACGGCGGAGCACGTGGACATCTTGGGGTCTGCCGAGTTGAACGAGCTTATTTTGCGGGTGGTGACGGGGCAGGGCGCCGAGGTGGAGAACGTCTATGTTTCCCACTTGAAGGATATCGTCGAGAAGATGACCATCTAAGGTGGGCACCTGAGGAAGTTCAAGGGAAATTACCAGTGACACCTGAAGAAATCTAGAGGAAGGCACCGAGAAGACTGGAGGAAGGCACCGAGAAGTCTAAGAAGACACCAAGGTGTACCTGGTGGTGTTCACCTGAAGAAATTTAGCGGTGCACACGCAGAGAAGTCTAGAGGAAGCTTACTGAAGCTGCAAACGCAGAGAGGTCTAGAGGTAGAGAAGACGCCTCACAGAGTAGAGGCTACTTAGACCCGTACATAGTTGATGCCTAGAGCTTGAGTAGAGCGTTTCGCGAAAAGACACCAGCACCTCTTCGCCCTTTGCGATGGAGTGCCAGTTCTGCGGGCAGCGGTTCGCCACAAAAGGCAGTCTAGGGCGGCACCTCGACCGGCGGAAAGGCGACGGGCAGCACGCTGCCGACGCGGTGGAGCGGCTCCGGGCAGGCGTCAAGCGACGGGCCACGGCCAGTGAGCAGGGCAGTGCGCAGGCCGGCCCCAGCCCCGAGGCCCCAGCGCCAGACCCGGCGCGGCGCAGGCGGCGCAGCCAAACCTCACGCCAGTACAACAGCCAGGGTCCCGTCAAGGAGCGCAACAAGGCCCGGCGGCGCGAGCGGGATTTGCGCATCAAGGCCCGGTTGCAAGCCTGCGACTGGTTTTTTGAAAAGTTGGCCGAGAATTCCAGCGGGCCGCCAGAGGCTAGTGTTCTGCCAGGGCCAGGGCCAGGGCCTAGCGCGGAACAGATGGGCCCCACCGAGGCCCCAGACGATTGCCTCACTGAACTGCCAGAAAGCGACACCGCCGCCTTTCGGTTTGCGCTCAAACTCGCCCAGTTTGTGCCGCCCGCCCAGTGGCCCGAGTCGGCGGCCAGCATCGGGCCAAAAGAGCTCGCGGTGCTCGTGGCGGCCCGGCCCCAGGACCCAGCCGTGCTCGGGCAGTACCAGGCGTGGGCCCAGCAGGACGGCCCTAGGCGCGCCGAGTGCTGGCGCCGCGCGGTCGACCGCAGCGTGCGTGGCGCCGCGGGCGGCCTAGTGCTAGCAGACCTTGGGGCACGGGCCGGCGCCGTGGTGGCCCTGAAGGCGAGGCAGATTTACCGGGACTTGACCCTGGCGAAATTCTTGGACGAGATCATGGACATCGACCTGGAGTAGGGGGATGCTATTAGCTTTGACATTTGTGGGAAACTGAAGTAATGCCGGGCAATATTTGATAGGACTGGGTTTGAGACAGCTGGTGTGGTTCACTTGCATTGGGCCGTATGTTTCGGTGCACTAACCATTAGCTTCGTCTGGCGGAATTACTGTCCCTCGGCCACTCGATGGAATTGAATGGGTTGGTATATGAATGGGTTGGTCCATGTGACCGATTTTAAAGAGCTTGATTTAGATGGGTGATAACATGACTCTTAATGAGCATGGAGCATGGGTCTAATTGGATGTGAGGAAAATGCCTGCTTTAATAACACCGCCTTCAGAGAACCGCCTACAGTAAACCCCTCAGGAAATTGCCTTTAGGAACACCGCTTTCGGATCATCTGCCTTCAGGAAACCCTCAGAGATATTCACTCCGTGGTCACCGAGGGCAATCTGGGTATACCATGAGCATTGAGGCATGCCTTGGTCTGGTTGCTGGATTTGCCTCATAGCCTACTCCACACATCTGCTTCAATCTTCCCGGCCTCGCTAGAAATGTTCTTGCTGGTAAGGTAGGCTAGAAATGCAGTGATGAATTGCCCTTGTGGAGCACACCACCTGCAATTACTATCCCCAATTTGGCAGCGGTTTCGTCTCTGAGCATCTGTGACGAACCTTTCCAATTGAGTCAGCCCAGGCAGCCGCTTGGTTCATAAGAGGCATCACCAGAACAAGCTGATGCTTGTATAGCCTTTCAATAATGCTTACTCGTAGACTACCAGCGGGATTTTTCCCGAAATGCAAATCACCCTACGTCAGACTTGCCATTCGAGCTGGTAAGGATGATCTGCAGCAGACTCCGCCAAGCCCAGTTCCTGGAATCGGCTCACTGGATCGGACGATCAGTGCTTGATCTGTAGGCGTGGTCGAGAAAGGAAGGCGCAGTGCTGATAGGTCCTGCGCTTAAATGGAACCAACAATATACCTTTGTTTATGCATGGAAAGTGTTCTCCTATGTCTTTTTTCTTATTTGCTTTCTGAATTTGTTTCATATAGCCAAAGGTACATGGGCTTTGTTCCAAGCGGAGGCGACGGCCCAAGACCTTCCGACTTCAACCGAGCCTGCAAACTCAGTCGAGCTACACTCCCCGCATTAGTGTTTTGAATGAGTTGATTTTGGTTTAATTTCCCTTGGTCAAATGTTCCCAACTCACCACAGCTACAATAACTACTTCAGGATTCGCCAGCCCAAAGCAAATTTGTAGATCGGACAAGGGCGCACGTTCAGACCATTGTACAAGGAGAGGCATGAATGACTTTTTGAATTTGAGTTATGAGTCCAACTGAGATAAGAATCTAGAGTCAGGTTTTGTTTTCGACTGCCCCAACTCGAGTCTCAAGTTCCCTTCAGTGACATTTGGCTCCCGACATCATATTCTCACCACCACACAGTCTCTCTAATTAGGACCATTTTCACAACCGTACAATTTAAGACGACTCTGAAACTAGCCGTAGGCAATGTGAGTAGCGATGCGAGGCTCGATCATTAAATGAAGTACAAGTGCCAAGACAAGAAGGTTCGGCTCCCCTCTCAGCGTCAGAAAACCAAAAAAAGGGGCCATCTTCACAAACTTTTGTAATGAGGCCTTACAGAATTAGCAAAAGCATGCCTGTGCCTCTATTGCGCTTAGCCATTATTACTCCTATTCATGGCGACTGACGAAAGATTTGCCTGCAACTCAATGATTCAATATGCCAGGGCCTAGGCTTACAAAATGACAAGCCTTATCCGGTCAGAACACATTTCATCACCTCTTTATAATGGACCATTTGATAAGCTGGCCTAAGAAGACGAGCCACTGTACCCAAAAGAATGGACTTACTTGGACGGCTCACTAGCATATAAAGACCACATGCCCTACGGAATTAGACATCAACAAGTACTATGCTTTTCCAGCCAGTCCTTCTCCTTCCTCTCGCCTTTGTGTACGTGCAAGCAGCTCCTTCTGATAGTACCTTGAAGTGCATCTTCGAGATTACAAGCTTCCAGATCACTGCCATTAGCTCTGTAGTGGAGGGATTGGGGAATGCTATTGTGATGAATTTGCAGAAGGAGACCTCTGGAGTTCTCGAAGAGCTCTCGGCCGAGAATATCAAGGCGGCTTTAACTAAGCTTGGTTTACCGGAAAAATATCAGGGAGAAAATGGCATTGATCTAACCGTCGAGGTCTGGGGGCGCTGCTTCTCCGAGCCTGGATGGAAAATCGCTTCGGTCACCACTGACAATTCTGCCAGTTCTTTCAGCTTGGATATGATGCATTTTGACCAAGTGAAGCATAAGTCTCTTCAAGATAAATACCCGGATACATCGGCTGACCGCGTGTTGCATGTGGACCTTACCTATAGGCGGTCTTTTAACCCGGAAAACTTCTTTGTTGATATCAACATCGAGTCCGCTGATCCATCAGAACCATTTCACAGCCCAATACCTAAGTTGGAAAATTTCACCATCTTCCCAACTCCAGAACATATCAAGATCAATTACGGCCCCAAACAAGACGAGGCCAAGCGCAATGAGAAGCTCGATTCGGAGTATTTCTGTGCACTTGAACTGCACGATTCCTCGAAAATAATGTTTTCGTCCTATGACAAGGTCTTAGCCTTCTGGGCTCAGGGAGACAAAACGCAAGCCGTAACGTGGCTGCCTATAAAACGTCACTCTAAGAGAGTCTTTTCCGCAAAGAGTAGAAGGTACTATGTCAAGAAAGATTCTCATGCGGGGTACGTCCTGGAGGCGTTGCGCCACGACAACACGACATACTACTTTGGACTTGTTTTAGCGTGAATAAAGTCGTTTCTGGGTTCACATGTCAAGACGAAGTCATGTGGAACTGTCAGACCTCTCGGCTTTGAGCATGAGTAGTTCTTCTTCCATCGCTGAAGCGAACTTTGGTATATCAATTATGCCAAAAATGTCTATAGTAAACTAATTGTTTTTGCCAAAACTGGCTCATGGATTCATTAACGGAATATTGTGGCACTGACCGTTTGAATGAGGAGAATGACGGGTATGGAGAATTCAAGCCGACATGTAACTCGCAACCAGACTAATTAAGGTCAAAAGAGTAACTCGAGCCTGATCTTTCGATAAGCCTTTGGAACAAAAAATATCATGGACACTGTGTTGATCCGTGTTTGACTCACTTAATGCACCAAAGCGAATTGCACTGAGGTCGCAGCCTAACTTGTGGTTCAGCGCTCTAGCAAGTGCGCCATACCCCGGTTCTTGCGAGTAAAAACCTGTACACCAACACTGACCTTAACTACGGGACACTCGCCATACTTAAGGGGCCGTACAAAAATGATTTCTAAAAGGAGAATATAAAAGACATAAAGAACAGCAAAAAGAAAGCTGCCTCCAGTCAGATTTGAACTGACGATCTCCTCATTACTAGTGAGGTGCCTTACCCCTTGGCCATAGAGGCTTTACTTGAATGTTTTGTGATGTGGCCTTACACGTAGTTCAATTCAGCTGCAAGCGCGCCGTATTCGCAAGCAAAACACCCGTACACCAACTCTTTTTCATGCTGCGCAATACCCGCCACTATTAAGCAGCCTTACTTAATGGTCTTTAAATAGGCAGGTAAAAGAGTAAAAGAAAAGCAAAAACGGAAGCAAAAAGATAGCTGCCTCCAGTCAGATTTGAACTGACGATCTCCTCATTACTAGTGAGGTGCCTTAGCCAACTTGGCCATGAAGGCTCTGCTTGGAACCTGCTGTTTCTTGTGTCGACACGTGTTATAACTAGAGAGGCGAGTGCGTCAAGCTGCAGATCTGGAGTGCTGGCAGAGAAGTCCGAGGCCGCGCGCGGACGCATGTGCAGGCGCACCCGCCGCATCGGGTTCCGAGAATATGCAGTACCGAAAGAGCATAAATCAACTCAACCTCTTTTTGAGTGGTGTCGCGCCGTCATGTCAAGTGGCGTCTGGAGCCCTGTCTTAACCCGGCATGCATAAGGTACGGCCCCAGCAACCCCACGCTCCGAGCAGCGCACTACCTGGAGGTGGACCCCCAATATTAGTAACACCACCTTTCGCCACCAACCAGAAACAACAAAATGGCCGCTTCTTCCACCACCAACGCAACCGGGTCCAGTCCCAGCTTCACCATGAACAACAACCGCCAAATCCCCGCCATTGGGTTGGGCACCTGGCAGTCTCGCGAGGAGGATGTCTACAACGCCGTCACTACGGCGCTCAAAGTGGGCTACCGCCACATTGACACCGCCATGATGTATGGCAACGAGGCGGTGGTGGGCCGGGCAATCCGGGACCTGAAAGTGCCCCGGTCAGAGTTGTTTGTCACCACCAAATTGGCGTCTGTTGATCATACGCAAGTGGCTCAGGCCCTCGACGCCTCCCTTGAGAGATTGGGCTTGGAGTACGTCGACCTTTACTTGATGCACTGGCCTGTGGCTCTCAACCCGGAAAACAAGAGCCACCCAATGCTCCCCACGTTGCCCAATGGCAAGCGTGACATTCTTTTGGACAGAGACATTGTCGACACCTACAAGGACATGCAGGCGCTTGTGGAGTCGGGCAAGGCCAAGGCTATTGGTGTGTCGAACTTCAGTATCCGTAACTTGAAGAAACTCTTGGCGGCGGACGGCGTCACCATTCCTCCGGCCGCAAACCAGGTCGAGTTGCACCCATACTTGCCGCAGCCCGAACTTGTCAAGTTCTGCAAGGAAAAGAACATTGTCCTCGAGGCGTACAGTCCCTTGGGCTCCACCGACTCGCCCTTGATGTCGGACAAGAGCCTCCAGGAAATCGCCAACCACTATAACGCCAGCATTGCCAATGTGCTCATCAGCTGGGCCGTCTGGAGAGGCACGGTGGTGCTCCCAAAGTCTGTGACGCCATCCAGAATTGAAAGCAACTTTGTGTTGTTGGACTTGTCTGACGAGCACGGCCAGGCCATTAACCGTTTGTCGGAGGGCAACGAAAAGCGCCTCATCAACCCAGACTGGAGCCCTCTTGATGTCTTTGGCGAGGACTAGGTGTACGTAGAATACATCTGCTCAAATGGAGTGTAGCGCCATGGAGTGCAGCTCCGTGAGGTGAGTGTTCAAAAGTGAGGTCGTAGATTGAGGATGTCGTCAAGAGTACCAGGCCTACTTCTAGTTATGAGTCAAGAAAGAGAGGGAAAAGACTAGCTGGGTATGTCAGGGGTTTACCGGTGAAGAACGAACAACTTCAAGGGCCAAAATGTCAATAACAAGAATTCTAATTGCTAAAAGTGTCGCCATATGTTTGACATATTGATTATCATTTTGGAGATCAAGTCACCGCTTGCCGGTATTCCCGCCAATGCCGAACTTGATTCACAACATATGGACTTGCCTATTACTTGAGCTTGTTAGTTTTTACGAGATTGCAGGGGGACTATCCCGATAAAATCAGAAAATTTGGCGGCCTCAAGGCTGGCGAATGGCGGAAGATTGAGGTCAGAGCAGTGTTGAATTGTCCACCTGTCTCCTGCGTGTGTAATCGAACTAAGTTGAATTATGCAGCAACTACCTTACGGTTAAAGTCCAAGGTCGTTGTCTACTCGAAACAGGGACTTCATCGGATCCATCACCTCTTGAGTGCAACGTACAAGCAACTAGCAGTAATACGTGTATTCATTAGAAGACAATCAAAACACTTTCGGCTTCACCCCATCACTGAGTACCGAGAAAGCCAGAAGAAGAATTAAATGCAAAACTGTCAAGAAAGAGATCAAGACGAATTTTGATATGAGGTTCAGTATCCGCCCTTCTCTTACACAGACTTCGATGCTTATCATTCGAAGAAAGCACGCCAGTGACCGTCAATTAAACAGCACCCCAATTCGAAGTGGCATTGACCAAACCAGACAAGAATTCCCCAATATAGGCACTGTAGGCAACCACCGCCTCCCACTGACTCTGCCTTAAACATCGTAGAATTCCGTGAACGGCATGTCGCTGAAAATATCCAACTTTGTGCTCATTTCCGCCGGGAACTTCGGGGTCTGTGCTTCACGGTTGCTGCTCGGTGCCGAGCTCTTGCCCATCACCGAGCCGGCCGGCGAAGCAGCTTCGGGCTCGTAGTAGTTGGTGATGTCGTGTTTCCACGACAATATGTCGAGCCACAACTTGTCTGTCTCCAAATCCGTGACTCTGTCGGGAGGCGAAGGCTCGACATTTGCGGCTGGGGTCGTGCCGGTGGTTGTGGACGTGAGCTGGGTGTCGGCCTTGTGGGAAAAGCCGAATGTCGAGAACTCGGAGTTGCGGAACGACTTGAGGGTGTTCTCGCACAAGATGATGAGCTCCTGCAACTGCACACTAGTGTACCTGTTGCGGTAGAGGTCCAGGGCCAAGTGGTAGTTGTTGGCGTAGAACTCTGTGGAGGTGATGTTCTTGAGAAGCACCGTCTGCGACTTGGTGATGCGCCACGCGTAGTAGTACCGCTTGCTGAGCTTGGAGATGGCCGAGATGGTGTACTCGGCTGCTCTGGTGAGGCACGACAGCGCCTGGCAAAGCCGCTGGAAGTACGCCATGTACCGCTGGTCGTTGGAGCAGAGTATCAGGTGGTTTTCGTTCTCGCGGAGGTGGTAGATGACGAAGTTGATGCGGATGATGCCCAGGAGGTAGACCATGTTTGCCTTGTGGATGAACATTTCCAACGTCGGGTTGATCCACATGTCGCTGACGACCTCCGAGTTGCGCAACACGCTCGGGTAGTGGGGCATCACGTCAGACGTCAGGATGAGGAGACACTTCTTGTAGTAGAAGAACGCCATGTCCGTGTTCTTGTCCTCGTAGTAGAGGTACACGTGGAAGTACACCGTCATGATGAACATCTTGATCAGCATGTACACCTTGACCTTGAAGTTGCGGTCCATGACCGTGTCCTCGTCACGGGCCACCAACGGCACGCAGTCGGCCATCGTGCCGTACAACTTGTACCAGCGCACCTCGAGCTGGCTCATGATCAGCATGATCTGGGGCAAGCCGACCCGCAGGTTGACGTCGAGGGTCAAGAGAAGCAAGTTCTGGATGTACGGGAACACCAACTGGCAGCTCTGGTAGCGGTCCAACATGGTCTTGTCGCGGCTGTGCTCAATCAAGTTCTCGCCGCCGACACAGTGGTGGGGGAAACTGGTGTCGGAGAACCGCGAGTCAATCAGCATCGGGTTACCGAAGCAGTACGCCTGGTGCATGTCGGCGAACGACACAAAGCTCCACAACTTGCGCGAGAGGTTGTTCATGCGCAAGTTGGACGACGTGGGTTCTCTGTTGAGCCCCAACTGGTACGCCATCTGGGTCAAGACGGCGCTGAACACCTGCAGGTCACCGCCGTCGGCGCCGTCGCCGTCCTCGGGGGCGTAGATGTGGTAGACACGGAGAAACACGCCAAACTGCAAGAGCAAGAAGTTTGAGCGGCGCGTGATCTTGAACTGGTCGAAGCAGAGCTCGGCCACATTGACGGTGTGGATGGAGACCGGGTTCTGGAGCAAGTACTTGCGTTCCTGGATCTTCGGGGACGGGTCGTTCGAGTTCAAGAGCGACTCCGTGAGCAGGGTGTTGTTCAGCATGAGGGAGAGGTACGCGAGGCGGAGAATCACGAGGAGGATGCCGACGGTGGCCAAGTCGAGCTTGCGGTCGATTTTCGGCTGCGGGATCGACTCGTCGTCGTAGTCGATGGGCCCAAAGATGCGCTCCAAGTCCTCGGTGAACCACTGCTGGTCCAAGTACGGCATGTACATGTACAAGACGTCGAAGAAGCGCCTGAGGAGCATCCACATGACCTTGCGCTTCGGGAGAATGAGCTTGATGCGCTCGATGGCGTCGAGCTGCCGCTCGATCTGCAAGTCGTAGTACAGGAGCCGCAGCAGGGCCTTTTGCGGTGCTTTCGTCGAGGGCGGGGGCAGCGAGTCCGGCAGTTTGGGCTTGGGCTCTTCGGCGTGCCCGCAGAAGGCCAGTTTGCGCTGCTCGCGCTCCTCCAAGATGCTGCTGTAGGGGATGATCTCCTCGATGCCGTCAGTCTCCAAGGCCCGTTTCTCGAACTGCGGCCCGCAGTGCAAGAGCGCCTGCTGGGTCTCGTGGGACAAGTCCAGAGAGTTCTGCGCAAACACGTGGGCCAACGAGTTCTCCTTCTTCTCCTTGATGTGCTCCCACACCAAGTGGAGGCCCCTGTCTCTGCGCATGAGGCTCAGCCAGGCGAACGGGCCGAAGTTGATGCGCCGGAGGTCGTCCTTGGCGTGCAACGAGTCGTAGTGCTCGTAGAAGTTGATGGTGTCGCGGGCGTCGCCGTACGGGTTCTCGCCCACCATCAAGTACTCGGGCGTGCAGAGCGGGTCGGCGCCGTACAGCTTCCCGTCGAGGGTCAGCGGCGTGCTGTCCAAGCTGGGTGCCGACGGTGCTGACGATAGTGGGAGGGGAGGGAGCCCTTGGTCGCGGGGCTTGCCGTCCATGGGCAGCTGCTGGGAGCACTCGGCCAGCACCGGGTTCAAGATGTTGACGTAGCCGCACGCCGGGGGTGTTGGTGTCGAGTAGTACTGCGGCGTGAGAAGGTGGGGCGGGTTCTGGGCCGGGGCGGGCTGCACGGGCTGCACGGGGGGCATGGCCAGAAACAGGCCGTTGCTGGGCCGGGCTAGCGGCTGGCCGAAAACGGCACTGGGCATCGCCGGCGGCGGCATGGCCTGCGGGCCGGGCCGGGCCAACGGCGAGAAGCCGGGCCGGTTGTAGCTGCGGGCGGGGTCTGCAAAAGAGCCCGAGCTGAACGGGCTGGGACCGGAGCCGAACGAGCCGGGGACATTAGAGCCATTGGAGCTGGGCATGTTGGAGCCGGGGAAGTTGTTGCCGGGGAAGTTGTTGCCCGGGTAGCTGTTGCCGGAGAAGGACCCGGAGGGCCCGGAGTATGAGCTCGAGGGGCCTGAGTAAGAGCCCAGGTTGTAGGACCCCGAGGAGTAGGGAGCCGAGTTCCCATTGGCGTTCCCACTCTGGTTCCCACTCTGGTTCCCGTTCGGGTTCCCGTTTGGGTTCCCATTTAGGTTCCCGCTTGAGCTCCCGTTCCCGTTTTCGTTCGAGTTGGCCAGGGCACTGGTCCTGGTGGAGCCCAGGGAGTTGGAGCGCCCACTGGCACTCGCCCTGTCCGAGCTCAACAAGGACCGCTCGATCTGCTCCAAGCGCTCCTTCAAAACCTGGAGTTCGGTTTTGGGCGTGACCGCCAGCGCCAGCGGCATGTAGTTGCCCACACTCTCCAGGCTGGAAGAGGCCACCGGGTGCGGGAGGTGCTGGGGCCGGGCCCGTTTCTGCGGGCGCTGCAGCGGGTCGACTTTCAAGTCGAGCTTCATCGTGTACTCGGCGCCCGGCTTGCGGTCGACCGGCGTGTCGTACGCACAGGTGGCGGTGTTTTTGCTGGCGATGCAGTTGGCGCACGGGCTGGCCTTGTTGCACCGTATTTTGCGCCGCCGGCAGTTGGTGCAGACAATCACCAGGCGGTTGCGCTTGAACTTGCGGGGCTCTTCGGACATGGCGGGTGTGTGTCGCGGAGGGACGGGCCGGGTGTCGGTGGTGGTGGAGGAGATGGTGGAGGTGGCGGGGAGATTAGAGGAGTTGATGTCGCGGAGTTAGCCGCATCGGGGCTGTTCGCCGAGCGAGGCGCACCGCCCAGCCACCGCCCCACAGGGTTCAGTCCACTACACAGTCGGAGATGGCTGCCTGGGAATTTGCAATTTTCAAGCACTGCAATGCCGGATACGCTGTGTACTGCCAGGGGCTCCGCACCGGGGAGTGCCACCTCGGAGCCGCCCCTCGGTTGGGTATATCCGAGGGAGTCCCATGCGGCCTGCAGAGGCCGAGGGAAGGTGAGTGGCCAGAATAAACGAATAGTTTAATGGCTGAACAACAGAAGAGGTCTAGAGAAGACATGTAAAAACGGCCAGAATAGCAGGAAGGGAAATGGCAAGATAGGCAAAAGTTAATCGTCAGACAGAACAAGTAGGCTAGTCGGCTGGTCGTTCAATAGGCGATAGGTGGGCTTCACACGGTCATCCTTGAAGTGTGTTGACCAAGCTGCATCATTCACGTCTGATACCTGCTTCGCTTTGACATTTAATTCGTCTATATTCAGACAGAAATCCTGCTTTTAGTCCATCCATCTCTGCTTTGTCCATCCATCTCTGCTTTGTCCATCCATCTCTGCTTTGTCCAACCGTCTCTACTTTTGGTCTCCATCTCTGCTTTTCATCTCTTGTGATGCAATGCTGTCTCCACCTATCAGCTCGAGAGCAACGGCTGGGTCTCGCCCAGCTTGTCGTCCTCGTACTCGTTGTACAAGAAGAACTGCACAAAGATGACAAAGTCCAAGCCCAACGTGCCCAACAGGCCCACCAACCACGACGAGTTGACCCAGATGTAGTGCCAGCTCATGTCGATGGCCAAGATCGAGATCACGTACGTCAAGTTGCCCAAGCACGCAAAGAGAAAGAACATGAACGAGATGCCCTCGCACGACTTGCGCTCGTAGTTCAAGAGAATCTGGGGCACCCGCAGCCCCAAGTAGAGCACCGCACACAACCAGCCAAACGACTGCGCCAACGGGTCGTACACCATGTCGGCCGGCGGCTTGTGCGGCTTGCCGGCGTCCTTGAGGTACGAGAAGTACCACGAGAGCAAGCCGGCGCCAAACACCAACAGCACCATAAAGAGCTTGTAGAAAAACGCCTTGACGGGCCCAAACAGGCCCGGGCCCGGCGCGGGCTCCACGTCCGGCTCACGCAGCAACGCCGTCTCCAACACGTTCTGGTTCATTGGGTTGGCGGGCGACAAGTGCACAAGGTCCAGCTGCTGCCCGTCGCCATACATAAGGCACTGCACCAAGAGCACAATGTCCGCCAAGGTGTAGTACACGGCAAGCACCACCATCGTGGGGAGCACGCCCTGGAGCACGGCGCCCAACACGTTGAACACGTCGCCGGCGAGCCACAAAACCACGAACATGAGCGACAAGCCTTCGGACGACTTGCGGCGGAAGTTCTCGTAGATCTGTGGGGCAAAGACAATAATCCAGCAGGCAAGCGAGATCGAGCCCGTGATGCCCGAGACGATCTGCGCGTCGATATTGATCGGCGGCGGCGGGGCCATGTTGTAGTGTAAGAAGAAGTGGGTTGGGTAGGTGAGGGGACGAGATGGCAGGTGGGACCGAGAGGATGAGGCTGCGTGCAGGAGCAGACGTCACCACGAAAGAAACTTCTACAGTGAGAAGAGGCTTTTGGGAAGGGAGCTGGGTTGAATTCAAAGTGGAGTTTGAAGACTTGTTACAAGGCCGGGGTCATTTGGCAGATGCTGGTTGGACCAGGTGGTCGCCGCAGCCATTTCGCACCCACCCGATAAGAAGATAGAGGGGGAGTAGCAGTGGTGACATTGCCGATTAGAGGAGGAAATTTACTGAGAATGTGAGTGAGGCTGAATCGGCGATGTTAAGTGCTGGTGTAGAACCGTTGTCTCAATTCTGCTCATTGAGGTGAGTATGAGACGGGGAATGTCCAATGACTCATCACATTTACTGAGTCACGACTGGCTGCGGCAGTGGACCGGAGATTGGCAATGCTCTGATACTACGAAGTGGAGACCCTTGAGATTGGTGTGACTTTTGCACTTGTAAGTTGAAAAATTCGAATTGAAGTGCTCGTAGCGAGACCTCTCTTTACAATAGCTTCGGTTCAGGCGTTGGCTTGAAGTGATCGAATACTTTCGTTCACACATAACGCTGATTCGAAGTATAATCGATTTGCTTGCCATGAACTCAAGTACAGCAGCGAATCCCATCTTCCAGAAGCACTTCTTCTTGAGCCCATCACCCAGACAAGGTTGTAGCTTCCCTACGAGATTCCATCAATATCATCATACCATTCTCTATTTTGTAGCGTTTGGCCCAAAGTAAGCAACACCGACGAAGGGCTCGACGTTCACGGCTTAAGCACTCTCATTCGGTCACTGTACGTCACCTAGAGGCGGCTCAGAATCTCGAGCTGGCCCTCTGCATGCATCGAGTCCAAGCGCTCTTTGAAGAACTTGGCCGCCATGGGCCTCATGATCTTCATGGTGGGCGTCACCACCCGTCGCTCCACCGTCAAGGGGTTGTACTCGAAGTGGATGTTCCCCAATCTCTCGAGCCCGCTGAGGTACGGCGCCACGGCTCTGTTGAGATTCCGCAACACCCGTGTTCGAGCCTCTCGACCGTTGATTTGTTGCAACACCTCTTCTGCTGGGCCCTTGGCACCCAACAATTCCTGGCCCAGTTCGGGCAGAATGCCAGCAACGGCAACAACAAACGACCGCGAGGGGTCGCCGTAGACATACAATTGCCGGAGAAGCTCGTTCTTGGCAAGGTAAACGTTCTCGATCCGTTCCGGCGAAATATACTCACCCTGGGCAAGCTTGAAGAAGTTCTTGACGCGGTCTATGATGTAGAGCTTCCCATCTCGGATCTCGCCAATGTCACCACTGCGGAACCAGTCACCATCGAATGAAGCTGCAGTTTCCTCGGGAAGCTTGAAGTAGCCCTGACACACTTGCGGCCCACGGATGAGCACCTCGCCCGTCTGGTTCTTGGCCAAGTAGCCTTTCTCCTTGTTTTCAACAAGCTTGATCTCGGTGGTCATCGAAATGGCCCCACAAGAGCCGGGCTGCGCTTCGTACGAGAGGGACCGTGTCATGGCTCCGAAGGTCTCAGTCAAGCCATACAACTGAGCGATGCCTATACCCAACGAGGCTTTCAAGTACCCCAATGTGTGTTTGTTTGCCGGCGCCGAGGCTGTCTGGGTCCAGACTATATCACCAAAACCCACGGCTTCTCTGAGTTGGGCAAGTGGGGCAAACTTGGCGTCCTGACCTGTGACTCCGTCGGCCTTTGCCTGCAACTTTATCCTGTCTGCGATCAAAGCCTCTAGCTGTTGTCTCTGGGGGTGCTCTGACACCAAGCGCTTCACAAGCGACTCAAACTTGATTAAAACTCGAGGCACAATTGAAAAGTAGTGAGGCCGGAAGAGACGCAAGTCGGCGATCAAATTAGCGAACGGGTCGCTCAACTTGTCGTAGAGCGTGAGGCGAGGATAGCCCAAGTTGTAGCCCGCCATCAAGGCGAAAGAACTCGTTTGGCGCTCGTAAATGTGGGTCAACGGCAAGAAAATGAAGCAACGGCCGTTTTCGATCTGCGGGGTCACACTGAGCAAAAACGTAATGGCCAGAACGGCACACCGATGGTTGAGAAGCACGCCTTTTGGGTTGGCGCCGGTTGTGCCCGAGGTGAAGGAAACAGTGAAGAGTGTTTCTGGCGATGGGGCCAAAAATGGCCTAGGGTGTTGCAAGCCATACTCGAGCAATTGTCCAAAGTGGTGCACCTTGACGCCAAGCTTCCAGGCCTGGGTCTGCAAAGCAGTGGCGACAGGATCATACGAGACGATGATTTCCACATTGACATTGTGCTGTTCCTTGAAGGCAAGAAGCTTGGCCACCTTGTCACCCAGGCAAAACACCACGGGTGACTCAGTCTGCTGCAAAACATGCACCAGCACGCCGTCGCCTAGGTTGTCGTACAATGCCGTGTTGGTGAAGGAGTAGCGTTGGCAAGCAACATCTGTGAGAGTCCACTCGTATCTGTTTGCCGAGAAAATGGCAATGATGGGCGAGTGGCGGGACGAGTTGTAGGACCGGTAGTTGGAGATGTGGTCTGCGGCCAAGTTCGGCCGGGCTTGGGCCAACACGTGGAGGAGGCCGGCGCCCAAGGCCTGTGATTTCTGGTCCACCTCGCCGTAAGTGAGTGTGGAGTATTCGTCGTGGGACTTTTGAGTCAGGTGGTCAATGCGGCTGAAACTGAGACAGGGCCGTGCGCTGTGATTTGCCACGGCATCGGTAAAGAGCTCGTGGTAGGTGGTCAACGCTGGGCTCAAACAGTCAACCAAGGTTTCGGGCCGGAATTGGTTCCGATACCCGTTTAGGTAGGGCACATTGTGCTGGGTCTCGAATTCAGGGAACGGGAGTGGGCCCACGGAGCTTGTGAATAAAGGGGCCATGAAGCTGAGAAAAGAAGGAGTTGGTATTTTTCGCCATTTGTTCAGGTGGAGCTCACCCACTCTTCGGCCGTCCCCGCATACTCATGTACCCCGCGCAGAGCCGAGAGGTCTGGGTAGGTGACGAAAGCGGAAGGTGGGGATGCCCGAAGCGCCAGAAATGGAGATTTGCTCACTTCCGTGGAAATGCAGAATTATACGAAAGGATGGGGGCAGGGAAAATTGGGTCAGAATGGCCCTTGTGGCACGTGATCGAGATGGAGGTCACTGTATTTGCCTTGCAACGGCAATGAATCTCGGATAATACGGCCTTGAACGGTAAGAAGACTGAGGCTCATTGAGACACGGATTGGAGCCATAGAATCAAGCAGCTTGGTCGAAGCCATGGGTTGGGTCAGGGCTATTTCTTGGGATGTGGCGGTAGAAGAAGGAATGACCAGTCAATTATTGACTCAAGGTGTCCCAATTTGAGCCACTAGCTTGACATACCCTGTGGCTACCTAAGGCTCCGCCTTCTGGCCAAACCTCTTCTCGCCAAGCCTGATCCTGGTCACCTAATAGTCTTCACCTTCGGTTCTTGACTGTCCCCACTCATCGCTTTCTCTGCCATCCCTCAATGCTAGTCTCCTGATCTGGTCTAGCTGAGCCTACTTCCCTGCCATTCGTAAGCTTTAATCACTGCCTAGCGCCGGTCCAAGCACTTGTTGATGTGGGACGCGAAGCGCTGGCCGGCGATCTTGCGTCCGCAGCTGCCACACTCAAAGTACCGCGACGCCTCCGAGGTCTTGAGCTTGGCGCGGTCCTGGCCGTAGATGTCCTTTGTGGCGCTTTGGATCAAGCGGGGCGAAGGCCCTTGGTTCCACTCGGCCAAGGTCCGGTGCCGCGTGAGGCTGCCGAGACTCACCTGGCGGATCAAGGCCGCCAAGAAGTCCTGGTAGAGCGCTTCTGCCTGACAATTAGCTTTGGTTGAGATACGGGCACGTACATACGAGGTCGTCTATGGTGACGGGCGCCATGTAGTTAGAGCTGATCCACGCGCCATCACCAACTACCGTAGGGTCACGTGCCATCTACACCAGTGTCCGTGCCCAGTGCCCACCCCACTCCCACACTTCTAACAGCTCTACCTTTACCAACCCACTTCTTCAGTTCTACTGCCTTTTTCTGATGGACCCTGCGGAAGAGGCAGAGGAGGTGCAGAACTGGGGCTGGCTCAACAAGCAGGCGGCCACGCTCACGGCGCCCGCGTTCCAGCCCGCCAACGAAACGCTCCCCAAACGGGCCGACAAGTACTTTGACCAGGACGGCCTGCATGTGCAGCACGACACCATTGCCAGTGCCCGGCACGAGATGTACGTGGCGCTTCTGCACGTGCGGGGCCACCATACCAAACAGCTCTTGGAGGCGGTGTGGATGCCGGCCCAGCAGCGGGCCCTTGTGGCTCGGGCCCGGGGCAACTTTTTCCGGGATATAGGCGTGGCCCACACGTTCAAGGCCAAGCCCCAGGTGCAAGGCGTGTGGCTCTCGCCGATCGAAACAGTGTACCTCGCCGAGCGAGGCTCGTTGGTGGTGTACCTCTGCAACGAGCAGTTCCTGGACTTCATGGACTCGGCGGACCCGGACTTTGACCATCTCTCGTTGCAGGCGCTCACGCTCAGCGAAATCTACGCCCACGCCTTCTCGGCGCCGGGCATGCTGGACCGGTTCCTCGTGTATGCGCTTCTCAAGCGCTTGGGGTACCTTGTGCTCGACTTTCGGCAGTTTGCGCCCCACGACGGCGCCTATACCCAACTCCAGACGAAATTGAGCTCGCCGCTGCCGTGGACCCAGCGTGTGGCCGACGCCCTCGGCAAATTGGGCGCCTGGGGCCGCACCCTTCTACAGACGTACTACCAAGGCTACTCCCACCACCTTACCTACACCCTGGCGTTCGAGTCGTTGTCGTTGGTCCAGCGCTACCGCCCGTTCGAGTCCTTGGCGCTCCCGCCCCAGGAAAACACATGCACGCCCGTGTTCAACGTCTGGAAACCGCTGCCGCGCTTCAGCAAGAAGAACCCGCCGCTCCCCGACTTCCAGGTCGCCATCGTCAACGTGGCCGAGTCGCCGTTCCCGGACCTTGCGGCCATCCAGACCAGCTGGAACCGCCTCAACTTCGACCCTGCCCAAGAACCAGAGGCCAAGACCACACCTAGAGCGGACACCAAACCCCCATCCAAGGACAAGCCGACCAAGAAAGAGCTCCGGCTGCAGCGCAAAGAGGCCCGCGAGGCCAACATGCACCCGCAGCTCCTCCAGCGGACAAAGTACCTCCAGCTCCGGGACCGCAAGCTCAAGCGCGGCACCACGGGCCGGTCCGTCGTGCTTGCGGTGGTGGACAACGGCATCGTCAACTTTGCCTCCTTCAGCGAAACAGACTTCAGCTTGCAGCATGCGCCGGACCTCGACCAGTTGGAGCAGCGCAATCACGGGATAGTCTGGAACGAGAAGGTGGCCATCTAGCCTGGGAAATTCCTGTGAGGGCTAGTGGTAGAGGATCTGCCTTGTTTCCAGGAGCAAGTCCTGCATCACGCCCAGCGGGGCCGTCGGTTGGGCACTGTTGCGGGACCGCCCCCATCTCTCCGACCACTTGTCAAACTCCTGGAGAAGCACCAGGCTCCGGAACTCGGCCGCCGCCCGGCGGGCCAAGCTGCTCGTGTACTCTGGGTCGTCCTTTTCCCTCACGCAGAAGTCCACCACGTTGCCCATCCACTCCTCGCAGTACTTGGGGTCGCTCTTGTAGCAGGACCCGAAGAAGCGGTCGCACATGTCTGCCATGAGTCTCACCACGTTCTCCTCCAGGCCGAGCGGGTCCAAGCTCTCGAGCGAGTGCCGGAACGGGCCGTACCACATGAGCCGGTCCAAGAGCCGGCTGTGGCCTGCCACAATGGCCTTGAGCCGCCGCATGTGCGCGTGCTGGTCCGGGAGACAGAGCCGGACGGCCTCGAACGGCGTATTTTCGAGTTCCAGCGGGTCCCGGTTTGCCGTGACTCTCTTGGCCACCATCAGGAACGCCTGCGACCCGTTCATAGTGTATGCGGTGACAAGGTTCTGCATGGCCTTGCCGTTCCAGCCCATGGACGTCCGCTTGCCAAACGCAATCAACGTCGTGTGGTCGGGGAATACCAGCAAGATGTTCTCTGGGTGGGTTTTGAGGTCGAAGCCCTTGCGGAGGGCAAAGAGATCCTGCGGGTCCTTGCGGAACGGGTTGAAGAGCTCCAACGTCGGGAACCTGAGTTCAAGCCCCGGGCTGTGTTGTGTGCCTCGCGGGAGCCGGCCCAATGCATGCTTGGTTGTGTTGCGGAGCTTGTCCCGCAATGAGGCCAAGACCCGGGACGGGCTTTTGAGGAACAGCTCGCCGATCTTGGCCAACGGAAGATTATTCGGGTTCCGCGTGTACCGGTTCAAGAACAACGTCACGTACCGCTCCAACACGTAGCGGGCGCTCTCGGGCGGGTGGTCTCGGAATATGTCGAGGTCGTGGTTGAGCTGGAGCTGGATAAGGAGCTCGAGCACTTTGTAGTGGAACACGTCTGTGCCGAGCGACGTGCACAACTGCCGCTGGAGGTACTCCGGGTCGGCCTTGTGGTGCTGGAGCAACGACAAGCGGTCAATCTCGTGTTCTTGGTGCGCCTCGTCCAAGATACTTAGGATCTGTTCCATGGTGTTGATGGAGGAGTCGATGGTGGGCACCGGGACTGCGAGCCGGGGCAATGAGCCGGCAAAGTGCCGGCAAGACAGGAGGGAGGTTTTGCTCGGGCCTCGCCATAGATTTCTGAGCAGCATGTTTGGTGGAGCTGATGCGCGGTCGGCCTACCTATGATCCAGCGAGATACCGAATTACCAGAATTGTCCTACATTGAATAATCTTTCACACGATTGTTATTGGGTGGCCGACTCGACGGAGGCCGGTTTCTTTTTCTTCTTGGGCTTCTTCGGCTTGGCGCTTGTCTCTGGAGTCACGTGCCCTGCCTCTTCGGCGTGGGGCTTGGCCGGCAGGTCCTGCTGGGACTCTGTCTTTTGTTTCGGTTTCTTCTTCTTCTTTGGTGCCTGGCCGTCGCCGGGCGTATCTGTGCCGGGTGTACCAACTGTGCTGGGACCGCTGGCTGGGCCTTTAGCCTTGGTCTTCTTCTTTGGAGACTTCTCCAGGCTCTTTTCCAGGCCCTTCTCGAGGCTTTGTTTCTCCTTCTTCACCTTCACCTTCTTCGCCTTCTCCTTCTGGGCCTGTTTCTTCTGGGATTGGGCCTTCGGGGCCTTCTCTGGCCCTGTGCCCAGCGCCTCCTTCCCCTTCTCTGGCCCTGTGCCCAGCGCCTTCTTCCCCTTCTTCGCCTCTCCCTTCTTACTCGCCTTGGCCACGGCCTTGAGCTCGGCCACCACGGCGGCCAAGTCCACAGGCAGGTCTCCACTTTCCCTCAACGTCTGGAACCGGTCAAGGTACAGCGTGTCGGCGCCTGCCGCCGCAGCACCACCTTCATAAGGATACACGGCGCCAAAGATGGACCGCCCCACTTTGCAGTGGAACGAGTCGCCCAGCGCCGGCACCGTGAACAGGGTCAGGCCGATCTGCAGGGCGAACTGGGCGGCGTCCGGCGCCGAGGCAAACACCACCGCGGCTAGCGAGTACACGGGCTCGCCAAACGGCCGGGCCGGCGTGCCGGGCATGTATGTGTACAGTTTGTGCAAGGCAAACGCTGGGGCCTGGGCCCGGGCCTGGGCCTCGAACTCGGCGGCGGCCAACGCAGGCGGGAGAAGACGAACCACGATTTTGTGGGCAGGCGTCTCGTACGCCACCACGCTGCGGGCCACGCCCTTCTTGCTCTTGGGTTTGCGGGCCTTGGTCTTCACGGCAGGCTCGGCATGTTCTGCCATGGAGGTGCGGGTGGTGAATTAGTGGAGAGTACGAGGAAGTGATGTCAGGTAACAGTCAGTTATCAAATACAACAGTATACATAAAAAGGTTCGGTTGACGAATAGATGAAGCTGTCTCTATTTCTCTAAGCGATATAGTCATATATTTATATATGTCTATGTATGGGTGGAGGTCTGGTCTGGCTGTCCACTGTAGGGCCATTTCGCGATATTGGGGCCTCTGCTGAGATTCTCATCAACTGCAATCGCAGCCACCAGTCCACCGGCCCATTCAGCCGATTGACCTCAGCATAAACATACACTACAAGACCAACAGTCAGCACACGACACTAGTCCACTGGTCATCACTTTGTACAGTCAAGCAACCCAGACCACACAAACCATACAACCCAGACCAGCGGGTAGGCTTCATACGCGCTATTCCATCGCCCATGAACACGCTAGAAGACTTTCTTCTCCGGGTCAAGTCGGCGCCGCCGGCACAGCTCCAGCTGCTCCTACGAGTGCACCCCCAACACAACCCGTGGGTGGTGCTGCTCCACAACGCCGGCCCGTTTGCCCAGGTGGGCGCCGCCGTGGACAGACGGCACTTTTTCCAGGGCGACTGGCCGGCGTTCGACATGGCGCTCGAGCTGTTTGTGGTGCTCTGCGCCGAGCTCAACCCGCGGTCGCTCCTCGAGTCGTTTGACCTCTACACCACGTACGTGGGCCACTTGGCGGTGGCCTTCACCCACAAGAGCCACGGCCACCTCGTGACGCCGCTCCTCGTCGACACGATCGAGTTTGTCATGCCGTTGGCGCGGCAGTTGGACCAGCAGTTGTTGGTGCGGGAAAACCACCGGCAGCCCCGGCTCAGCTACATGGCGGCGACGCTTCTCAAGGTGTTCAACAACATCCGGTCGCAGCTCGGCGCCGACGACGCGGCCGAGGCCGCCAAGAAGGCGGTGATGCTTTCCGTGAGCAACAAGCTCTGCCAGACGTACTTCTGGCTCGACAACCCGCTCTTGTGCCGCAACGTCTTCTCCAACATGAACAACGCCAACCTCCGGTTCGCCGTGTACCCGCCCAACCAGCAGCTCCAGTACCGCTACCACTTGGCCCGCTTCTACTTGGCCAAGTACCAGTTCGCCGACGCCTACACCCACTTGTGGTGGTGCCTCACCAAGGTGCCCCGCAACCACACCATAGACCAGAGGAACGTGCGCCTCATCTTGGCCGAGCTTCTCCCCGTGGCCATCATCTTGGGCAAGACCCCGAACTTCAACGCGTTTGCGCTGTTCTTCACCAACCCGCTGGCATACTTGCCCGTCTACGCCGAGCTCTTGGCCGCCACCAAGTCTGGCTCGTTCCGCCGCCTCCACAGCCTCGTCAACTCCGCCCTGCCGCTCCTCAAGCACTACAAGGTCGCGGTTTTTGTCGCGTCCAAGGCCTTTGTCGTGACGCTCCGCAACCTCTTCCGCAAGGTCTGGGTGCTACAGGGCAAGCAGGCCCGGCTAGGCTACGACGCGCTCAAAGCGGCGTTGGCGGTCTCGCTAGACGGGCTCCCGCTCTCAGCCGTGACCCAGCTAGGACCCACGCCTCCTGCCCAGCCAATCGACGACTTGGTCGTCGAGAACTGCCTCGTGACCTTGATCGACCAGAACCTCCTCAAGGGCAAGGTGTTTTCCCGGGTCCGCATGGTGCTGTTGGCGAAAACGGAGGTGTTTCCGGCCGTGGACAGCATCAACTTCATTAAGTTTGGCCACGGCGCCGAGGGCGTCCTCAGTGGTGCCGACCGCTGGATCGGAAAGACATAAACCAATGACTATCTGGATCGAGACCGCACGTGACCTGATTCATCATTCAATAGCGACGACTGGGCTTCTTTGTCCCTCGGCTGGATCAGTTTTCACGTGACCTGACTCATCGCCCGGGTCACCGGAGATGATCTGAGTCATCACGGCTGCCAAGCCATACCTCTGGTTGTTCTGAGTCATTAGGCCACCTGTCCAAGAGCCACAGCCGGGCCGCCGGAGCGGTCCACGTGACCGTGTGTGTTTCCGTGGCCGTTTGTGGAATGCCGCTTGGAATTGGCGCTAACCCGAAACCTGGATTTTAATTCCCGCCAGGCCACGTCCCCGCCTTGGTCACACCCTGGTCGAAAGCCTTGCACTTCACCACTATACAGGTCTCGCAGCCAGGGCCAAGCCAAGAAGCCACGCCTAAAAAAGAAAGCCGCTTTTTTTCCCTCGACTCCGAGCGGCCCTGCTCGCACAAAGTGTGGGGCAGCCAAGGCATTCGTGGTCTTGCCTGCACACGGCAGGCGGAACAAGGACCCCGGCCTAAAATTGGCTGTGGCGCTGTGGCTGGGCCTGGCTCATCGCCTGGTGTATAATACCGGCGGGCGCCTCCTGAGCCGGAAAACAAAAACACAACTCCCCTCAAATTCTCCACAATGGACTTGCCCAATAACGTCTGGGACCGCGTGGTCTTGTTCTCAGACCCTCGCACCCAGGCCCGCTTGGCCCTGGTTGATGGCTACCTCAGAAACCACATCTACACCCGCTTGTACCGCAACATCATGATTGTGGATGCCGACGTGGTGCCCATGCCCAACGGCCTGTGGACGGTATTGCGGAAACAGGACTTGGGAGCCTTTGTCAGCTGCCTCAACGTGCTGACGTTTGTCTACATTGACAAGGTGCTCATCAACACCCACTCTGCCGACCACGCCGACTTGGTTTTGGCGTTATACCACAAGATGCGCTTGCTCTGGGCGCAGTGCCGTCACGTGGTGGACTTTGTCAATCTTGACGTGCAAACCCTACGAACCATTGGCTCATTGAATAGGTTCTTGGTCAGCGAGAACCCGCTTCTCCAAAACGACGACGACGACGAAGCGTGCCGCCTCATTGTGGCCAATGACCCAAAGTCATACTTGCACAAAAGCCTTAAAACCTGGTTCTTCACCGACATGGCGCAGCTCCTCGCCGCGGCCCCAAATTCCAATTTGCACAGGCTCCACATCTACGTCGAGAACAACTCGTATATGGGCACACCCTCGCTTACGCCCACGGCCACGGCCGCAAAACACATGGCACAGATCTCCGAGCTCTTCATCCACTCGCCATTGGCCTTGCTCCAGGTTTCGCAAGTCTTGGGCGCCACGTCGTGGCCCCCATTGCGCCTCAGGCGGCTCTCCTTGGCCAGTACCCACCGGGTCCGCAACAACGCTATGCTCGACTTCCAGCACATGAACCGGCTTTTCGATCTCAACAACTTGGAGGAGCTTGAGCTCAAGCTCAGCTGCGGCTGGCAACGCGAGTGCCAGGACTCGTGCATGGAGGTGTTCTTTGACCAGTGGGCCAGGCACAACCGCCAGCACGGTGTCCAGGCCAAGATTCACAAGTTCGCCTTGGTGCACTACAAGTCGCTTAACGAGACAAAGCAGTTCAAGCACATTGTCGAGAAACACGTGTTCAGCGGGCTTTTACCCAACCTTCGCGAGGCGTACATCAACCTCTCCAATGGTGTCCGGTGCCCCGAGCACAGCATCGACATGAAGACGGTGCTCCTGAACTTTGTGCACGTGCCAGACTTGGAGGTGCTCCACATGTCGAGCTTCATGTGCGAGTGGGTCAAGCCCTTGACTCGGGTCTTTGACGGCACGTCGCCACACGGGATCCTCGTCAACCGGTGCTCGTGCAAAGAGTGCCAGCACACCCGCAGTGGGTTCAAGGAGTTGGCGCTGCTTGACAAGTGCAACAACTACAGCCACAAGATGGACCTCTCGAGTTTCGGGGCCTGTGCCGCCGACTGCGTGGACTTCTCGCAGGTGGAAAACATCAAGTTCCTCCAGTACTTGGCCATGCTTCTCCGGCACAAGGAGCTGGTGATGGAACGCAACCTCTGCAGCACGGGCACCATGTTGGACATGGCCGACATGCCTAGTGTGCACACCCCCACGGAGAGGTTTGAGCTCTTGTTCCGCCACTCCTGCCTCGACGAGCTCTACCAACAAATGTCCGCCCGCCTTGACAACCTTCGCTATGTCAACTTTGGCGGCATTGTGATGAGGTAGCCCTCCAACATGATAGATTACGACCACGCTGACCGATCACGACCACTGAGTCCTGTGATCACGACTAATTATTAATTACGACCCAAAAGTTTTTGAATACAACTATAGATAATGCACAAGAGAAGAAATGACAGTAGAGCTTGTCGGAGGCTGATTGGTTTCGGCCAACTTTTCTGAGCGAGCGCGGGCCGAGCGCGCACCGCAATTCCCCAACCTGGGGTAACCGAATGACCGGTTGGTGCCTGCTACGGACTCCGATACATACCCCCAATACGATCCAGTGACCTGAAAGCACACACCATTCCACAGCATGCAGTCAAGACTCTCACAGGACCGCATGCAGCAGATTTCCACGCAGATGGTGCAGGCTGGCGCCATCGGCTTTCTCAAAGGTATCCTAGTGGCTGGAGTCACGGGAGCAGCCATCAGCTACCAGTACAACCACGGCCACAACAAGCGGTTTTTCCTGAGGCCGTACAAGACATGGTACTTTGTCGTTTGCGGCATCGTGGGCATCTCGTTCGCCGTGGAGACGGCCAAGATCAACATCACAAAGGAACTAGCAGAGGAGGAGAACCTTCTGCGGAACCAGTTCTTTGCCCGGGAGTTGGGCGGACGCAATTGAGGCATGCAAGGGATGTCCTTCTGGGGACTCTACCGGGGTACTGGCAGGTCAATAAATACATTAGTTTTTGGGACTTTAGACGTAGAAGGCCTCTTCGTGGTACTTGAGTCCGTTTTCGTTGGCCCAAAGCTTAGTCTTCTTCACCAACAGCTTGGGCCCCGCAGAGATCACCCACACCTTCTGAACATCGGGAAGCTGCTTGTCGCAAGTGATGGTGTGCTGGCGACCAGGGAGGTCTCGGCAACACACCAAGTTGTCGGAGTCGTCCCGGACAGGCCCCGAGCACTGGGTGAAGATGTCGGTCTCGTTGGCGCACCAGTTGTAGTAGCGGTAGTTGAGCAAGGGCCGGCCTTTGTACACATGGCGCTCCAACTGGAGTTTGTGGATTGTCCTCATGTAGTGGCGGTGTGCTTCTTCCGCCAGATCCAACACGGGCCTGAAGGGCTCGTTCACCGAATGCGACCGGCTCGTGCGACGAGACAATGACTTGCCGGAGTAGGTCTCGTCAAAGGGGTTCACGGAGAACTGCGGTGTCTTGGGCGTGAAGTTGGACTCGGACGTATGTGGAGTCTGTGGTTGCAGCGACGAAGCACCTATAGGTGTCAGAGAGCCCATTGCCTTGTCGGACGCAGACTCGCCAAACACGGCATCGGAAGGCGTCTTGGGGCTCTTTGACAGAAGCGCCTTCGGCGTTTGGAGACCTGCTAGTAGAGGAGGCGCCGCACCGGTCATGTCGATCTCGCCGTCGTAGTCGCTTTCCGAATCCATCACAGGCTGGTCATTGAAATCAAAGGGAATTGTGAGACATGTGTTGTTGATGGTGTCAATGTCCCGCGGACAGTCCTCTTCTTCTAGAGAGCCGTCTTCCGCAATGTCCACGTCGACATTCTCCAACTCCTGGTTCCCTGTTTGTTCTTCGGGCCGGTACCGCGTGAGCTCCAGAGGGTCTTCGCGGGACCAGAAGGTACCGTAGCTTTTAGCGTTCTGAAGTGTGGTGTTCTCCAGTGGTGGGAGGGCCGCCGGGATGCCCGTGACAAAGATCTCGAAATCGTCGCCGTGAATGTAGCCGTCAAAGTAGCGGAGCACAGCGATGTCTCTGAAGTCACGCACCACCCAGATGACCTTGATTGGAATACCGTGGTAGTTTGCCGTTCTCACCAAAGGGATGGCAAACGAGATGGCCGAGCCGCCAATGACAACCAAGATCTTGCGGGCATTCACCGCCAACTTGGACAAGGAGAACTTTGCCTGCGGCGTGTTGCGGGACTTGATGAGCATGAGCTTTGGGTCAAACGTGCCACACACCATATACCTGCGGGCCGACTCCCACTGGAAGGCGCTTTTACGCACAATGAGCCGCTGCATGCGGTCCAGGGGGAGCGACACCAAGGTGTACGGGTGGTAGTTTGGAATGAGCTGCTTGAAAAGGCGCATGATGATGTTGGGGTGGTAGTTTGTGACTCTGACGTGGGCGCCGGGGTTTGAGGCTGGGATCTGGAGCAACGAGTTCGGGAACTCGACGCAGGCCAAGTTGGGCGACACGTCGTAGACCTTCAAGTCGTTCTTGCGGGAGACCCGGGTCATGTAGATTCTGATCGCGGCCTGCCAGAGCAAAAGACCAATGTTGAGAGTGTTGGCCACGTAGGTGTTGACGGGCCGGATGTGGAAGGGCAACGCGAGCACAATGACCCAGCTCCAGAAGTAGTGGTTGATGAAGAAGGTCTTGTAGCTGCGGTCCCGGGCCGTCGAGACCGAGGAGACGGCGATGAGCACAAACCCCACCACGGCCGCCCAGCCCGTGAGGTTTTCCGGTTTCCACGCCTTGTCCCAGGTGCCGTTCTTGTCGAAATACCCGCAGTACAACGCGGTGTGGACTACGGCCGAGAGCACCACGGCCCGCGAGAGCCACTTGTGCATCGGGAGAATGGTCAAGTATAAAGTGTGCGGGAGGGGCGACGGGCGGAGCGTTAGGAAGAACACCGCCGGAAGCGCCACCGCACAGAGTCTGCCCAAGCGCTTGGCCAAGAAAATGAGGTCGCTGCCGTGGAGCTGCGAGAGGCCCAAGACCAAAAACACCACCGTCCAGAGCGAGATCTGGCCTATGGTGCTGAGATTGAGGTACAAGGCGTAAATGGACCGCTGGAGCCCCGAGGAAAACGCCGACGGCGAGCCGCCTCTGGCCAACGCCGAGTTGACGGATCGTAGGATGTGCACGCGGGAAAAGAACCAGCGGCCCTTGGCCACCAAGTAGTTGTGGAGCGGGATAAACGCTAGCACGGCGACTAGCACCCAGGCCATGATCTGGCCATACTGCAAGGTCACCTGCTTGCGCAAGTCGGCGTACTCCTTGGTTTTGGACAGTTTGTCCGGGTAGTGGAACAGAAGCCCCAAGAGGGTCTGGAAGTCTGGGAGATCCATGGGCAATGTTTTGCGTAGGTCCAGTCTATGGGGTAGAACCAAGCTCGTACATGGAGGCTGCGTGAGCGGTGCCTGGGTGCAAGTCACGAGATGCGCGGTTGGCGTAGGGCCGGAGTGAGTTGCGACGGAATTCGGCCCAATCAGGCTAACGCCAAAGCCAAGAAAGGAAAGGTTGGTATAGAATCACAGCTTGATTTTGTGTGGTGGCTTTTGGGACAATGTGGGGAGTTTTGGTGAAAATTCTGGGGAACTTGGGGAAAAATTGGCAGGGTCCTGGTCTGGGCACGTGCCGCCATGCATGCCGGCTACACGGCCAAAGAGGCGCATTGGAGCAAGGCCACGGGGCCGGTTGAGGGGCTGTGGTTTCCTGGGTGCAAACAAGGTAAGGAGTTAGGCGGCGGGGTTCCGGATTAGGGTTCAAACGGATTTAAGGCCGGTGAAACACCCTGCATGTCGTGTGCCGGACAGGTCTGGTCTGACGAGTTGGGCCAACACGCCGGGGATATTTTTTGCACCCACCAGTTTTCTTGTTCGGAAAGGAGCCGCTCTTTAGTCGCGTCTCATTGCCCAAGGAGTCCCTTGTAAATCTTAGAGTTGCTGCAGGTTCGGTGACCTCTAAAGTCGGTGCGGTTGTGAAGCCTCTAATTGATGCAGGTCCCAAGCCCCGAGTCAAAGTGCTGGTCCTTGATCGATGCAATCCTCAAATCGAGACAGTTCGATAGCTCGTATCCTCGATATCGTCGTGAGTTTGTGAACCTCCGTAATTGGTATTAGTGGTGGATCCTCCACACTGCGACGTCTGGCATCTTCAGGCCGGCTCAAAGCAATAAACCCTGGAGTTGTAGCTCGTCTTTAACTCGACAGGTGGTGCGAACTCGTAGGATCTCTGTAGCTTCGAATCTCTGATGCTTCGAGAATTTGGTGCAAATTCCGAGACCACTGAGTTCAGTGCTGGTTCATGAGGTACGGGATCCTCCAATGATGGTGTTGTTCGTAAAACTCAAACGAATCCATGAAACCCTGGAGTCAGTGCAAGCTGCAGTTCCTCTTGAAGCTGTAGCAAGATCGCAAACTTTGAACTTGACGCAAGTTCGGCATCTCTGAAATCGCTGCAGAGACCCTAGGAGTCAACACAAGTTTTGAAGGCTCTACAGTTAGTGCAAGATCGTGAAACCTAAGAAGTTGGTTTTTGACCTGCTGGCACTCAGGACTGCTGGCACTTGAACTTCTTGGATCTTCTTAGTGGTTGGCTTGTGGTTCCTGTCTTTGTATTAGTACAACTGCTGCATGCTCTTCTGCTTCTTCTTGCGGGGCTTTTCGGGTAGCGCAGGCCTGGCCGGAAGCTGGTTCTTGGACAGCTTGTCGGCGACGTAGTCGGCCTTGGACCTGTCCAGCTTGCGCTTCTTGTTCTTTGAGCCGTAGTCGTGGAAGTTGATGGCGGGCTGGGCCTTCTTGGCCTTGCTCTTTTTCAGGCCACTGCTGTGGTCCTTGCTGCTGTGCAGGTAGCTCTGGTTGTTGGAGCTTTTGTTGTTTGAGCTGTGGCTGTTGTGGCCATGGCTTGAACCATGGTTGTTGAAGCTGTGGTTGGTATGGCCGTTCCTGCCGTGGCTGTTCCTGTGAGAATTCTCCGACTGACTGAAGTACGCCCCACGCAAGTGCCGAGGGAGGTTGTTCCCACTAAAGGCACTGCCATCTGTATTAGGCACCCGGGACGTTCTCTGCTGCGGGCACTCATCACCGTAGTGCAAGTCGTCGCCACAGTTGTAGCAGCTGGCAACCGGGAGGCGGTTTTCAGTTGACGGAATCGTCAAATACGAGCGCCAGATGCTCGGGCAGGTGTCGTCGTTGTGGCTGAACAGGTCGCAGGTCTTGCAGTACTGGCGGCGGCGGGTTTTGCTGGTGCAGAGCGCCGTCACGTGGCCCTTCTCGCCACAGCGCAGGCAGATGAGCGTGCTGGGACACTGTGTCTCGTAGTGGTCGCCCACCACGCCGCACTTGTGGCAGACCACGGTCTTGCACTTGGCCCTCACATGGCCTCGGCGGTGGCAGTTGTCGCAGAGTGGCCCGAGACTCTGCTGGGCGTTGATGGTTGTGCCGGAGCTAGGGTCTGTGACGCCAAAATAGCGGCCTTCGCCCCGGAGCTCGATGAGCTCGTCGGCGTCGTTGTTGACCTGGTCAAACGAGAGACTGGTGATGGGTTCATCTGGTTTTCTCTCGCGGTCCTTTTTGGCTGGGGCCGGCACGGCGGCCTTGGGCTTCTCGTGCCACTTGAGGTTCTCGTCGATCTGCCCGGGGTTGGTGTCCTCGGTGAAGTCTAGTAGTTCCACCATGTTGTAGTGATGAGTTGGTGATGGTGCGTGGTGTGCAGGAGATGGAGAAGCACCACTGAGATGAAAGAGGAGGACCACGAGAGAAATAGGAATAAAAAGAGAAGGTAATCAATTGTGTAGATGAGTTTACCTTGTAGAGTTCTGGAGAATGTTGATGTTCTGGGAGTATGGTCTTGGACTCGGGCGCACTAGGGGACTGGTCAGCAGGGCAGTCAACAAAGCATTAACAAACAGGACAGAGACGAATGGTGAGAAGCAGTTGAAGACTTACTACTAGAACACAGCCACAGAATCGACTTACGGATTTGACTAGCTAATACGGAGGGAGATACGGGGAGCACGGCTATTGAGAAGTCAATTTAGGTACGTAGCAGAAGCGTCTGCCTACAAAACATTCCTCACCACATGGGCGGCGGCCTGGTTCTCGAACCCGTCGTTCTCGCCCGCCACCTGAAATGACGTCTTCAAGTAGTCCTGGTGCTTGACCGCAGCCAAGAGGTAGCAGAGCGAGGCCAACAAGAAAAACACGGCAATCACCAACAACAGCGTGGCCATGAGGAGCAAGCTCAACCACTGGATGACGCTCATCAACAAGTAGAACCCGCAGCGGGGCCAATTGTCGTCGAAGTTGCGCACAAAGTTCGTGAACGTGTCGGTCAAGGGGCAGATCTTCAACAAGAACGGCACCTCGACAAAGAGAACCACGAGGCCCTGGATCATGGCAATCACGGCAAAGATGATCACAAGGTTGAAGTGGAAGATGTTGGCAATACCGAGGGCAATGCAGAGGATGATGGTGAGGAGCGAGATCCACTGCCCGTAGAGAGAGAAGTTTTTCTTCTTGAAGTCGGCAGAGAAACCACCGAAGATGCTCGAGCCGAGCTGCAGGAAGCTGAACGCCATGTTGTCGGTTCTGGGTGCTGGGCAGAGGTGGGCTAGTGTGGGGTGAACTAGGTGGAGCTTGGTGCGGGTCGGACCACGACTGCACAGGCCTTAACGAGACGAGCAGCGGACAGAGAAATAATAGAGAATAAGTATGACAACTGTTGGCGTGATCCTCGGAGTTTATTGTTGCGCCCACTTGATCAAAGCAAATCGTAATTTCCTTTTGATAGTAATTGGTCTAGAGTGGGTGTCGGGTTATAGGGTACCGAGTATGAGTGAGCATTGGCACTGGCATGGCATGGCATCGAGCATCGGCATCAGCGAGCACTACTCTTCCTTTTCACCTGCACCACGCTGCCACAGAAGCAGCCCGAGCAATTATAGAGAAATACCGAGCAGTGCAGCGAGGCTTTTATAGAGCAGGAGCCCATCTTTTGACACCACCTCACCCCTTCACCACTTCACCACTTCACACCACTCCCACCTACTATGGCCCGGGACATAGTCATTGGCCTTGTGGGCAAGCCGTCGAGCGGCAAGTCCACCACGCTCAACGCGTTGACCGACGCCAACGCCAAGGTCGGCGCGTTTCCCTTCACCACCATCGACCCGAACAAAGCCACCGGGTACATGGAGGTGGAGTGTGCTTGCCGGCGGCACGGCAAACTGGCCGAGTGTCGCCCCAACCACGGGTACTGCCGGGACGGGACCCGGGGCGTGCCCGTGCAGCTTCTCGACGTGGCCGGGCTCGTGCCCAACGCCCACTTGGGCCGGGGCTTGGGCAACAAGTTTCTCAGCGACCTCACGGAAGCCGATTGCCTAGTGCACATTGTGGACGTGAGCGGCACCACGGACGCGGAGGGCAAGGAGACCCGCGGGTACGACCCGTTGCAGGACATTGAGTGGCTCCAGGACGAGATATTCCGGTGGATCTTGGGCAACTTGACCGACAAGTGGGGCCTGGTGGTGCGGCGGCACACGGCGACCAAGTCGCTGACGCTCGAGACGCTCCGAGCGCAGTTGGGCGGGTACTACGCCAGCAAGCGGTTGATTGGGCAGGCGTTGGACCGGGTGCCCGACGTGGGCCCGCTCCAGGACTGGGACCCGCCGGCGTTGGAGCGCGTGGTCAAGGCGTTCATGGCGGTCAAGTTCCCGACGATCTTGGCGTTGAACAAAATGGACCACCCGGACGCCGACAAGAACGTGCTGAAGATCATGCTCAAGTACCCGGACTCGCGCTGCGTGTTGACGCTGTCGTTGACCGAGGTGCTTTTGCGCAAGTTGGCCGCCCAGAACTACATCCGCTACGAGCTGGGCACAGAGTTTGTCGACACCGCCGACGACTTGCCCGACGCCGGCTTGAAGCCCATGGACGAAAAGCTAAAGGCGCGGGTCGAGAACATCAGGGACTTGGTGCTCTACCGCTTTGGGTCCACGGGCGTGGTGCTGCTTCTCCAGACCGCCGCCGACGTGCTCCAGCTCGTGACCGTGTACCCCGTGCGCAACATCCACACGTTTGGCGGCACCCTGGGGCCCAGTGTGTTCCGGGACTGTGTGTTGGTGAAGCGGGGCGCCACTGTTGGGTCCGTGGCCCGCCGCATTATGGGCGACGTGACCATCGCCGCCATCGAGGGCGTGGGCGGCGTGCGTGTGGGCGAGGAGGACACGGTGGACAAGGGGAAAAACGATATTCTCCTGTTCCGCCTTGTTCCAGGCGGCCACTAACCCAAGACCAAGAACGAGCCACTGAAATCACAAGCCTTCGCCAAGCCACCACAAAACTGAACACAATCACCAATCCACCAAGCCACCGCCAACTACCAGCTCAAGCCACCGCTCAAGCCAATTGCTTGGGTCCAGACTTACAAATGGCACCTGCCCCCAATGGACCACCTATCGCTGAACCACCGAACCACTTCAATTGACATGACAGATCATAGGTACCAACCACCAGACCGACCACCAAACGGCAGAGCTGCACCACTAGACTACTCAATCGGCCAATAACGTGGAGATCTGCACATATTTTTCAATTGCAAGTGGACTGGCTCTCGCCATTGGTGAGCCTTTGGAACCGACAGCTTTGGCGAGCCAAGCTTGCATTGAAAAGAGTCACCGCATCTCCGCAATGCCATTGTGTCAATTGGCCGAATGGTGTTGATCGGAGTTGGGAGAACACGCTTTTGTTAGGCTGTCGGCACCTTACAGATTGCAACTGTCATGCCACAGCTGTTAACCCACACCAACTATACCACCAACCCCAAAGTCACCACCAACCCCAAAGTCACGACCAAAATCTTCAGGTACACTGTGAATCATACTGAATTTCTCAGATTGTGCCCTACTTTGCTGGAGGGTTCCGGGGATATCGGTGTCACGTGCCGGCCGGCCGCAGGGTCCTACTCCGAAGCCCACCCGGAGCCCACCGCCCGGAGCCAAACGAGCACCAGGCCCGGCCACAAGAGTCCCGGCAGTACACCGCTCGAACTTCTTGTGCCCACTCCATTTTCGCCTTTCTTTTTCCGGCAAAATTGGCCCACTTTGGCCAGCCCGACCGGCCGACTTCGGAGCCGCGCCGCGCCCCAGCCTCAGCCTGTTTCTCCCTTCCACCACTTTCGACTTCCACCTCCACCCACCAATCTAACGCAAAATGTCTCTCGTGGCCTCGCAGGTGCTTTCCGACACCCAGACACAGAAACTCGAGCAGGTGATTGAGCAGATCCCGCAGATTCTCGCCGAAACAGACGACCCCACCTATGACGAGATCTACGGGTACCGCATCGGGCCCGACGGGCTCGAGCACGTGCAGGCGAACATCCGGAACGAGATCTTGCTCAAGTTCTTGATTGCCAGCGAGTGGGACGTGGCCACGGCCCACAAGAAGTTGGTGGCCACGTTGAACTGGCGCAAGCAGTTTCAGGTGTTGCACGCTGCGTACGCCGAGGACCACGACCCGGACCTCGCCAAGTTGGGCGTGGTGGCCGAGTACAAGAACAACAAGGACAACTTCCGCGTGGTCACGTGGAACTTGTACGCCAACCTCAAGAACCCCAAGAAGTTGTTTGCCGACTTTGGCCAGGACAAGACCACCGCGTTGCCCGGCACCTTGTTCTTGCGCTGGCGCATCGGGCTCATGGAGCGGGCGCTCTCGCTCTTGTCCTTTAGCGACGCCGACAACTGCAAGGTCGCCCAGGTCCACGACTACAACAACGTCTCGATGTTCCGCATGGACCCCGGCATGAAGGCCGCCACCAAGGAGATCATCGCCTTGTTTGGCGACAACTACCCGGAGCTTCTCTCCAAGAAGTACTTCATCAACGTGCCCGTGCTTATGGGCTGGATCTTCACGTTCTTCAAGGCCACATGTGTCATTGGCGCCGCCACGGTCAAGAAGTTCGAGATGAGACACTGGGGCGACTTGAGCGACGCTTTCGGCAAGGACAACTTGCCCCTGGCCTACAACGGCGGCCACGCCAACGACGCCGTGCCGGACATCTTTACGCTGGCCACCGCCACCGAGACTCCAGCCTACGCCAAAGTCGTTTTGGACCGCTTGAAGAACGAGGCCTTGGTGACCAAGGCACCCGAGGCCGCCCCCAAGACCGACGCTCCCGCCGTGTCCACTGCTGGTACAGCTCCCACCACCACCGATGTTCCAGCAACCACCACCGAGGCTCCAGCAACCACAACGGACCTTCCACCTACCAACACCGAGGCCATCAAGGTGGCCGAGGTCTCGCACGGTGGCCTCTTGTCGCAGGTGACGGACGCTCCTGCGGCGCCAGAGGACAGACCGGAGGTGGCCACCAAGACTGCTTAAGTTTGAGAAATTGGCTCCGCCAACAGATGACAGGCTGCTTTCAGTTGGTTTAATAGGATGAGTTGACACCACGGCATAGGTAGCCAATACAAACCCAATCACACACTGTGAAAACCCGTAGGCGGAAGACTCGTCAATGGCGATGATCCAGCCAGTGTTGATCGTCTAAGCACGCCAGACGTAGTCGATGTTCCATTGGCTCTCACCGCAGAGCCCTGAGGACTCACTCTTCAATCATCCAACATCCTCAATTCCTTCTTCCTTGTAATTCACTCCCATCATCGATTTACTTTTTCATAGCTTTATACCATTTTGCGTTCAACATCCCGTCAGTGACCATCCTGGGATTAATGACCGTCCTCCTGCGGTGAATGGCCATTCTCATGCAATCTACGGCACCTTCCACCATCAATGTAACTGAACTATGCTGTCTCCGAAAATTTCTATCTAAATTGCACAATCTCTTAGTTTCTGATCATCGAGCCACATTCAAATCATTCTCACATCTTTATTCTTCACGTCTGTCTGACCCCGCGTTGGGCTACTACTACATCAAGAGTCCATCACGGCGCGCACCACAACCATGTCCTCAGGGACAGACTACTACGCTGTGCTTGGCGTGCCGCCGACGGCGAGCCAGGACGAAATCAAGAAACGGTACAAAAAACTCGCTGTGCGGTTTCACCCCGACAAGACCCAGGAAAAGGCCCACCACGAGATGTTTCTCCGCATCAGTAAGGCCTACGACACTTTGAAGGACGAGAAGCTCCGATCCCGGTACAACGCGTCCTTTGGCATCACGTCGTTTGGCCCGCTGTTTGGGCGGCGGACCCAGCACTTTGACGCGGCGCCAAAACAGTCTCCGTCGAAGAACCAGACCCTGCCAAGGCACCACGACCCAAACAGGGACCCAAACAGGGACCCAAACAGGGACCCACGCAAACCGCTGTATGGCTACTTTGGCTCTGCGCCCCGGTCCTCGAGGGAGTACGCCGAGTCGTTCAGGCGAAACCCCCGCAACACCGACAGTTGGCTGGAGCCCCAGACACGGACCCAGACAGACGGCAGAAGGGGCCGGCAGTCCCCCGAGAAGCCGCCTAGCTCTGAGACAAAGGCACGTGAGGCCCAGCAGTTCAGCGACCTAAGGCAGCAGATGCACGATATCCGAGCCCAGGCGGCGTGGGAGAAGGAAGTCGAGGAACAGAGGGTGAGAGAGGAGGCAAAGAGGAGGGAGGAGGAGATGAGGAGGGAGGCGCTAAGAAGAGAGGAGCTAAGGAGGGAGGAGCTCAAGAGAGAGGAGGCGCAAAGGAGAGAGGAGCTAAGAAGAGAGGAGCGGGCCAAGGCCGAACGGGAACACGCCCAGAGATTGGCCCAGCAGCTCGACGAGAAGAGGCGAATGGAGGCGGCCAGCCGCCAGCCAGAACAGACCCCTCAGGAGCAGCCAGAGCAGGACTCGGCTGAGGTGTACATGCGGGCCAAGAAGACTGCCCAGCGCCGGGCCTGGCACCCTGAAAGTGCCTATGAAGAGTTTCCCGAAACACCGTTGTCGGACCCTGAGTCAGGGCACCCACAAGAGCCCATTGTCGTGGACGACGAGCCGGACTCCAACGGCAGCTCGTACTTCACCGACGAGGCCGGGTCGGACCACCCGCCCGAGGCACCACACAACCCACACCCGCCCAAATCAGGGCACACCCCAGAAGTCGTCGAGGTTTCTGACTCGGAGCTGCCGTTCAAGGGCGTGCCGCTGTCGCCTGCCCGCCGAAAGGCCGACGACAGTGTTGGCCAGTTCCCAAACCAGGCCAGCCGAGGCGCCAAGAAGGCCCGGCTCGCCAACTACGACGAGATCCGGGCCACGCTCGGGACCGGGCTCAACGAGGTGGACTTCTCGGACCTCCGGTCGACGCTTCCGCCAACTCTGCCGCACGCGAGAAAGGCCAGTGAGCAGGTGATGCCGCCGGCCCTGAAACGGGCCAAAGTCGAGTACACCACGGGCCGCAGCCTGGCGCAGACGTTGTTCATGCCGGTGAACAAGCCGCCGGGCGTGGCCCACAACACCATCACCAGTGCGGACTTGTCACCTGCGCTCGACGACCGGCTCCTCATCTTTGACCACGCGTCGCCGCAGATCAAGGTGCACCGGGACATGGTCCCTGGGGACTGGGACCGCTACGTCAAGGCGGTGCATGCGTACGAGCGCAACTTCCTGCGGTACCGGCGGGCCGTGTTGCAGTACCAGATGGGCCGTTTCGACAAGGACGAGGCGCACCACAACGTGGTGTACTCGGACACGCTGTGCTTGCACGTGTACCGGGGCTGTTTGTTCAACGACATGCTCTTGATGCAGAGCTACACGCGGGCGCTCCAGGAGTTCCGCCAGACGCTCATGCTGTTTGAAGAGAACTGCCTCAAGGTGCAGAACTTGGAGTGACCCACACCTGACACCTAACCGCATTATATAGCAATCCTATCTTGTTATGTAGCAGCTCCGAAGTACCGCCAACCTCGATTATTCACTCTCATACTCTTGTTCATCTTAATTAATCTTCCCATGGTAGATTGCCATTCACCAACCTCGTAACCGCTAGCGCGACGCGTACATCAACAACACCTCCACGTTTCGACCGAGCAACCACCATGACATACAAACGGCAGCTCTTCATCGCGGTGGGCGTGGTGTTCCACTTCTACTACCTCTGGCTGATTTTCGACATCTACTTCGTGCTGCCCTTGGTCCACGGCATGGGCCAGCACAAGTCCACCAACCAGCCCCCAGCAAAACGGCTCTTTCTCATCGTGGGCGACGGTCTCCGCGCCGACAAAACGTTCAAGAAGTTGTTGCACCCAACCACGGGCGAGCACGAGTACTTGGCGCCGTACTTGCGCAGCTTGGTCCAGACCGAGGCCACATGGGGTATCTCCAACACCAGAATGCCCACCGAGTCCCGCCCGGGCCACGTGGCGATGATTGCCGGTTTCTATGAGGACGTCAGTGCTGTCACGAAAGGCTGGAAAGAAAACCCGGTCGACTTCGACTCGTTCTTCAACCAGTCCACCCACACCTACTCGTTTGGCCTGCCGGACATCTTGCCCATGTTTGCCTACGGCGACAACGTGGTCCCTGGCCGCATCGATGTTTGCATGTACGGCCACGAGTTCGAGGACTTTACGCAAAACCTGATCGAGTTGGACGCGTTCGTGTTCCGCCACTTTGACGAGTTGATGGAGCAGTCCAAAACCAACGAGACGTTGCGCTCCGAGTTGCTCCGCCAGGGCAACGTGTTCTTCTTGCACTTGCTCGGGCCCGACACCGCCGGCCACGCCTACAGACCGTACTCGGCCGAGTACTACGACAACATCCTGTACATTGACCGCCAGTTGGAGCAGCTCGTGCCCCGGATCCACGAATTCTTCGGCGACGAGGACTCGGCCTTTGTCTTCACCGCCGACCACGGCATGTCCGACTTTGGCTCCCACGGCGACGGCCACCCGGACAACACCCGGACCCCGCTCATTGCCTGGGGTGCAGGAATCAACAAGCCCCAGAAGGCCTCGCCCGTGCAGCTCGAGCGCCAGGAGCCTGTGGCCTCGGGGTATGAGGAGGACTACTTTGACACGTGGGGGTTTGACGACTTGGCCCGCCACGATGTCAAGCAGGCCGACATCGCGTCGTTGATGGCGTACTTAATTGGCGCCAACTACCCGGCCAACTCCGTGGGCGAGTTGCCCTTGGCGTATCTCGACGCTCCCGTGCTAGACAAGATCAAGGCGTTATACGAAAACGCGTTGGCTGTGGTCGAGCAGTACCTCGTCAAGGAGTCGGAGGTCTACGACCACCAGTTCAAGTACAAGCCGTACGACCCGTTCGTGGCCATGCCAATCGAGGAGTACCGCGTGCAGATCGAGGCCTTGATTGCCAAGATGGAGGAGTCGCCCGAAAACATCGTACGGTACGAGGCAACCACAGTCATGATGGTCGAGAGGCTCATGGCCGCGGCCCTTGACGGCTTAAATTACCTCCAGACATACAACTGGCTTCTCTTGCGTCTGATTGTCACCCTTGGCTTCTTTGGCTGGATCATTTACTCCCTCAACGTGTTCTTCAAGCTCTTCGTCATTGCGGCTCCTACGGAAAAACCCCACTCCACGCCGCTCCTCGCCGTGTTTGGTGTGGTGGGTACCGGCTTGATGTACTTGCTCGCCTACCAGAACTCGCCCTTCAACTACTACATGTATGCGGCGTTCCCCATCTATTTCTGGTACACCATCTTCAATGAAAGAAGAGTCTTCACTAAGGGCTTGGACGAGCTTTTCTACGGGTTCTCCACGTCCACGAAACTCTTCACGTTGGCGAGCTTCATCGGCATGTACGAGAGCATAGTCTACGGCTTCTTCAACCGCTTCATGTTCTCGGTGTTGTTCTTCCTCATTGGTATCTACCCAATGTTTGTCAAGCAGGAGTTGCCCCTCGGCATGAAGTTCAACTGGCTCGTGAGCTGCATCAGCATGTGCACGTTCACCAACTTGGACCCTGTCAAGACCGAGAGCTTGACCCAGATCAACATCAGTGCTCTCATTGCGTTTGCGGTGGGTGTTAGTGCATCGCGGAGAGTCTTTGCCCGCGGGTTGCCCACGTTGACTAAGAATGTGGTCAAAGCCCAGCTTGCAGCCATTCTTGTGATCTTGTACGCAACTAACGTGTCTTCGGCTTCGCTCCAAGCGAGAAGAGGCCTCCCCTTCCACTCCCAGGCCATTGGATGGGTGACTTTCATTGCGTCCGTGGTTGTATTGCCAGGCTTGCACTTCCTCAAGCCTTCTAGCGACTACCAGGCACGGCTCTTGATCATCTACTTGACGTTTGTGCCGACATTTGTCATCTTGACCATCTCCTTTGAGTTGTTCTTCTATGTGGGCTACTCGCTTGTGCTCTTGCAGTGGCTCCGCATCGAGGCCTTGTTAAAGCCCACCGTAGGAGAGTTCAAAGGTCAATTACCCAAGGGCTACTGGCTCCAGACCATCCGGGTCTCGATTATCGGCTTCTTCTTCTTGCAGTTCGCCTTCTTCGGCACAGGAAACGTCTCGTCCATTTCGACGTTCTCGTTGGACTCGGTTTACAGACTTGTGCCTGTGTTTGATCCGTTTGTCATCGGAGCGCTTCTTATGTTCAAGTTGCTTGTGCCGTACGTTCTTCTCCTGACGTGCTTCGGTGTGATGAACTACCAGTTGGGGATCCGCAAGTTTGCCGTGTCGACGCTCATCATCCTGACGGCGGACTTCTTGTCGTTGAACTTCTTCTACTTGGTGAAAACCGAGGGCTCGTGGCTTGATATCGGCTTGACAATCTCAAACTACTGTCTCGCAATTCTCTCGTCGTTGTTCATGCTCGTGCTTGAGCTTGTGAGCAGCGTGATTCTACGTGGAGTGGACTTCAACTACGAATCCCAGATCCAAGAGCAGATTCGTGAGATTTTGGCTGATGATGCACCCATCAGCTCGCGGGTGCGCCGGCGGAGGGCCAAGGCCGATTGAGCTGGAGGCTGCCACATTGACATCACCTAGAGTTCTGGCATTAAAAAATTATTCAGAGGATCGAAAAAATTTAGCAGTGGGCCGGCTGGGGATCGGCCCGAACAAAAGACAACGGGCCGGCTCATCCTGCAGGAATGAGTCAGTACTGGGTATCAGACTGCGAACGTGGAGCGCAGCGAAAGATTTGTAGCATACAACGCCAGGCATCTCTGACATAGCATTGTCCCCCCACCCCAGGATGACGGAAAAAAAACACGTGCTTTTGATAGACAATTACGACTCGTTCACCTGGAACATCTACCAGTACTTGTGCCAGTCCAAGTACAGCTCGGAGGTGACGGTGTACCGGAACGATGAGATCGACATTGAGACCATTGAACAACACATTCGGCCGGACCTTTTGCTCATTTCGCCCGGTCCTGGCCACCCCAAAACAGACTCTGGTGTCTCCCGCGACCTTATCCGCCACTTTGCGGGCAAAATCCCCGTTTTTGGCGTGTGCATGGGCCAGCAGTGCATGGTGGAAGTCTTTGGAGGCCAGGTGGACTACGCCGGCGAAATTGTACACGGCAAAACGTCGACCATTCGCCACGACGGGAAAGGCGCTTTTGCCGGAGTGCCCCAGGGCGCCTCTGTGACGCGGTACCACTCATTGGCCGGTACCAGGAGCACCTTGCCCGACTGTCTTGAGGTGACGGCCACTACCGAGAGCCAGCCCGAGGTGATTATGGGTGTGCGCCACAAGAAGTACACTGTGGAGGGTGTGCAGTTCCACCCTGAGCTGATATTGACGGAGGCCGGGCGGGTCATGATCGACAACGTGTTGCAGATGAGCGGTGGGGTTTGGGCCGAGGCGGAAAAGCCCTCGAAGAGCCTCAACATCCTCGATAGAATCTACCGCCAGCGGGTGCAGGACTACAAGCTGATCCAGAGCGTTCCCGGTAAGAGCACGGCCGATTTGGAGAAGTCGCTTGAGCTTGGGTTGGCGCCTCCAGCCCTCAATTTCTACGAGCGTCTTCTGAAGACCCTGCACAATGTGATTTTGGCCGAGTTCAAGCGGGCGTCGCCTTCCAAGGGCGACATCAACCTCGCGGCGCATCCGGCCGTGCAGCTGTTGACGTATGCTGAAAACGGGTGCCTGGCCATCTCGGTGTTGACCGAGCCAACTTGGTTCAAGGGCTCGTTGGACGACATGGCGTTGGTGCGCCGGGCCGTGGACCGTGTGGCCAACCGGCCGGCCATTTTGCGCAAGGAATTTGTCTTTTGCCGGTACCAGATCACCGAGGCCCGCTTGGCCGGCGCCGACACGGTGTTGTTGATTGTCAAGATGCTCCAGGACCAGGCCTTGTTGCAGGACTTGTACCAGTACTCGCTCCTGCTCGGCATGGTGCCGTTGGTGGAGGTGAACAACTCGGCGGAGTTGGCCGTGGCGTTGCACTTGCAAAACCAGGGCTCCACCGCCGACCCGTTGGTGATTGGCGTGAACAACCGCAACCTTGTCACCTTTGACGTGGACCTCAACACCACCACGCTGTTGGTGGAACAGGCCAAGCACAGTTCTCGTGAGGGGCCCGTGATGGTGTTGGCGCTCTCGGGGATCAGCTCTGTGGAGGACGTGAAGAAGTACAAGCAGGACTCTGTGGACGGCTTCTTGATTGGCGAGTCGTTGATGCGGGCCCAGGAGCGTGGCGAGGCCGGCTCCTTCTTGGACACCCTCATCAACGCTTAAAGTGGCTTCTACAGACATACACTTGATGAAAGTCTCTGATATTTGGTCTACTCCGTTGTCACCACTCGTGGTTGAAGAACAGCTCACGCCGCCGCTCAACCCGGTGCCGGTCTTTGAAGTGCCGGAGATAGTTCAGAAGCGGCTTGTCCTTCAGCGTCAGCGACCAGCACTTGATCTCCACAATCTCAAAACACGCAGGGCACACCACACACTCGTGGCTGCGTCTTCTTGGCACCGTCTTGCGGTCAGGCCCCGGCTTTTTGGCCACGTTGTACGTTCCAATGTACAACGGGTTCGGCGCCAAGTAGTCGTCGGTGAAGATGCCGTGCGAGTGGCTCATGTGCTGGGCGTAGCACAGGTTCTTGAGCTCAAAGAAGCTGATTTCCTCGCAGTACGCACAGAGCCCGCTGCGGGTCTCCATCATGGCACTACCTGTCACAGGGTGGAGCTCGACCCGCGTGAACTCCTGTTGGTACGGGTGCTTTTCACCAAAGTACGGGTTCTTGTCGTAGCGCACATTGGCGTGCATCGACTTGATCAGCGTCAAGCTGCCACGGACATAACGGGGCCGCTCAATGATGCACTGCTTTTGGTCGTGGAGCTCGACCAACAGTGTCTTGTGGTTATCGTGCTGAATGTTCTGGTTGACGGCGTTATTCTGGAGCCGGGGTGCCGGCATCGTGAAGGCAGGCACCCGGAACCCTCCATAGTCAAAGACTCTCCTTTTCCGCTTGAGCTTCTTGCTGCGTCCTGGCTTGGCCACTTTGCCAAGTGTCTTTGGGCTGTACGTGTAGGTCGGGTCCTCGGCCTTCAAGCGCAAGTGTCTTCTCGTCTCTTGTAAATAGGCCCTTATGGCGTACGTCAATGGCACAAGCTTGTCAAGAGTCTTTGTCAGTGTAGGCAGAAGTGTGATGGAGATGGTAGGCAGGCGGGTCATCAGAGGCACCTGAAGCCAGTCTTCTGGCGACAGCGAGGGTGCTTTCTCGGGGCTTTCTGCTCTGGCCACTTCGGGATCAGAAACCACTTCGCCGTGGTCATCTGCACAAGCAAGATGCGCATTGGGGTGTACCCAGGGTGTGACAAACGACTGGCAGTACGACTCGATGGGGCCTACCAGAAAGTCCGGGAAGGCGTTGCTGTGGGCGATAGAGAACGAGCTCAAGACAGGATCTTTCAGCTTGGGTGAGCATCCAACGTACGGGTCTGAGTACGCTGCGTTGGTCAAGTCAGGCCGAATGGGCGAGCTGGTGTCACACTGCAAACTGGGCTTAGGCAGGGTAGACGTCAATAACAAGGGCGAGACTTGGAGGGCCGGCGGGGTAGGCGTCCTTAAGCCTTTGGTCAAGGACTCCGGGGTGGATGGATTGTCGGCATTTTTAGAATTATGCTCGCCGGTGTACTCATGCCACTTTTTGTAGTTCTGTGTGGTGTAGTTTCGGTAAAAGTTCTTTGGGTCTGAGGCCATATACTCGGCAAAGGTGGTTTCTTCGACCCATGCCGTGCCCTGATTAGAAGGCCACTGCTGAACTGGATCGAATTTTGCGAGGCCCAGTGCCGGAGCACTCAACGCCTCTGCAATCACACCACTTTCAGCGATGACAGAGAGAAACATGTCCAAATCTTCTTGCGTCCAGCCCGCTTTGGCCGTGGCAGGGAAATGCTCTCTAGCAGCCTCTTGTAAGTACAGGCCCAGCATCACAGTGAATAGTTTAAGCTAGCAAATGTGGAAAGTGAAAGACAGGTTAGCTATTAAGATAGGCAAGCGTATTGCTAGAGGGTGGTTGTCTGTGATTTGTGTTGGGTGCAAATTGGGTGCAAATAAGTAGGATGAGTATTTTTCGGGGAGACCAAGGAGCAAGAGCAGGATTTTCACGAAGCTCAGGGAAGCAATTGAACAGGCAAGGTAGCAACAGTCTGTATAGCCCTTTGTGATTTGGGTTGGTGGTAGCAGGTTTGCAGTGTTTGATCAAGACGGTGCGCATATATAGTGGGGCCCTTTTCTGATCCGCTGGCTCGGGCCTGATTTCTGCGATGCCGGACAAAACACAATTTGAGTATGAACGATCCAGGAATAGAACAGGTGTGGCGGTGGTAATTCATGTTTTTTGTATGGGCCATTTCGTAATTGTTGGTGCAAAAAGTGGCCAGTGTAGTCGTTGGTAAGTGGGTCCTTTTTTCGCTGCAGCCCACTTATGCGGCTGACACACCCTCAATGTTCAACCTGGAAAGCCCAAATACAAATAAACATATTCAACATTGTGTGCTGCGCCAGCAATTTACTTGGCCTATAAGGGTGAAGCGGCTTTGCTCTCTAAGAGTCAGGGTACTTCGAACAAGAACTGAGGGCTACTCTCAGTAAAAGTGGTGAGCGAGAAAGCTATATACTCGCATTCATGCTCTCGCAGCAAAGTCAAGATACTGCAATTAGAGTCTCTAAATGATTATTGTCAATACATCTGGTCCCGAAAGTTGAAGACTAATTCTCAAGTCTACTAGTCAAGGTCAACTTTGAGGTTCTACATTACGAGACAAACCTGTAAATTTTCGGTTCCAATGCATCCTCGGCACTACTCCTATAAAGTTAAGTTCCAGGTCTAGCTTGAGACACATATTCATACAATTTCCTTCGATCTCGGTAGCAGTTGTATACCCACTGTATTGATTGACTTTCGTAAATAAAGACCTTCTCTTCTTTGGTTTTACACTCAAAATTCTCCATCTTGCCTAGTGTATACTTCGGAGAGTCGAAGTCAAAATGTGATGTGAAGTATTCTGGAACCTTGAAATGGTGTGAGCGACATTTGTATAGATCTCAGCCGGACTTAGAAAGAAAATCTGAGTGACATCATTCATTATCATAGATCATGCCATGATTACAAACATTGTTCGATGCGGGACTTTCCGATTGGTGAAGTATTGCGTTTCAACCTGTGCTCACACCGGAACCAAGCTAGAACCCTAACGGCCCAATAAACAAATTAAATAACAAAAAACAACTAAAGTGAATTTTGTTTCACGTTACTAACGGATGTTTGGCAATGTCTGTTACTTTCGGTAGCTGATAAACTGGGTTGACTCGTAATTCAACCCAATTCGTTCGGCCCAAGTTCTCCTGATCTTATCTCTTTTCAGCTGTAGATCTCTGCGTTTCCTTGCGGTCTTCACAATAAGGTGGCATCATCAAGCGAGGCCTGCTGTATATCTCAGTGTATGAGACAGGTTTCATTCAATCAGAAGGTCAAGCACACCTCCGGATGTGGCGCTAGAAGCAGTGACAATTCTCACGGACACAACCCTGCAGTAGAAGTCTCCTAAGTATGATCTGAGCAGCCCACTATAAGTAGAGGCCCACCTCCCAGCTCTAATCCTAAACACACAGTCACCATGAAGTTCACCACTCTCCACTATCTCGCTATTTTGACAGCTGTCAGGGCGACTCCCGGTGATACTTTCTCTTCGCCTGCTAATTCAGACATCACACCTCTGCACACCCATACTGTTGGACAAGGCGCTCAGACAGATGTTGATATGCGGAAATATTGCCCAGCAGTTTTCCTTGATAATTTGAATAAGATAGAGATGCGGGCCAATGAGTTTCGAGGAGAGTCTCCCAATAACCAAATGCCGTACAGCGAGTTTCGGACCCTTGCGATTAAGTACTGCGATTCGGAGGGGGAAATCATGGATGCAGTGAGAAGACGCCAAGACCCCGAGTTGCTGAAAACTTTTCACTTGGAGTTCAACGATGAGACACTCGAGGAGCCTTTGCCATGTGACGGGCTCGGTCCCCAAATCATACAATTCTACAGAATAGAGGCTTATGCCGAGCAGTATGAGGCAAAAGCGAAGCGCCTTCTTCAAGAATACATGGCAGCCGTGGATACTGCCGAGGAGGTTCGAAGCACCGCCAACGAGTGTATGGAATAGGCTCGTCTCGAAAGAGAAAGATATGTCAAAATGAGGCTTAGACAGATGATCGAGTATGGTCACGAAGGCTGACAGAATAGGACTTGTCTATGAGAGATCTTTGTATATGCCATCATAGTAACAACTTGATATTTTATGTTGAGAGTCTGGATTAACTAGGTTGCATTTGGCCTAAAATTTCCATAATTCGCAGCCAAATTGAAGTCGGACTGCAGCTGCGAAATGTGAACCCATAAATCAAAGCTAATAGGTGATCTGATTCGGCTGCAGTCAGCTGAGAAAGGTAAAGAAATCCGTAAAAATGGTTCCTTCATTGGCTTGCTCTCAATTGTTCCCGGCACCTGTTCGGAAAAATCTGCCATTCAGTGACCTCTTCACACTATTTTCCAGCCTAGTGAAGACATCACACCATAATTCCGTGGAAATAGGGTATAATCTGAGGGGATTGACCGAAGAAAGTAAGATAGCATGACATTTGTTTTCTGGGCTCACCTGCACCTAGACTACATATAGCTGGGCCATGTCTGTTGATCGGATGATATGGCGCGTTATCCCAATTGAGTCGGTTATTGACTCAACCTAGATGGGACAGCCTAAGACCTTCTTATATATTCTTCTCAGACGGTCGATCTTACGCTTTGTTCTTTTCTCTCCACTATTTGTGTCATGCCATTTGTGGAGCAAGATCTTGGCACCCGAACCTACTATGGAAACAAGAGGCAAATCTTCACAATCCGAGTGGCTCGATCTCTCCTGGACGAGAGCTCGCCAAATTGTGAGCCAAAAACAGTAACAAGTGCTATTAACAAAGCTTTTCAATCCAACTATCCGGCAGAAGTTCTCTTTATATCACTATAAGTAGGTTCCAACTTCCCCAGTCACATCTTCAATATAAACTGACCATGAAAGTCGGCACTCTCTACTGTCTCTCCACTTTGACTGCCGTCTGGGCCGCCCCTGGTGGAGCCTTCTCTTCGCCTGCTTCGTCAGACACCGCACCTCTGCAGAGTCAGTCACTCGCTCAAACTGTTGGACAAGTTGGGCAGACTAATGCGGACATGCAACAGTATTGCCCAGCTGCGTTCTTTGAGCATTTGGCGAAAGTGAAAAAAGCGACAGATGAGTTCCGAGCAGAGTCTCCCAACAACAAGATGCTGTATGACGAATTTCGGGATAGTGTATTGGCACGGTGCTTGACGCCTGGAACAATTACTGACGCAGTGATTAGCCGTCAAGACCCTGAATTGCTGAAGACGTTCCACTTAGAGTTCACCGATGAAAAACTCGCGAATTGTATGAGCTATGATGGGCTTGGTTGTGACACTCTTGAATTTCTTCACAGTGAGAGGAACGCTGAGAGACTTGAGGCGAAAGCGGTGCAATCTCTTCGCACCGCCATGGCAGATATGGATGCGGCCAAGAAGGCTCGGGAAGAAGCTGAAGAAAAGAAGATAGAGGCTGATCGTGAAATGACGCAATACGGTAAGAAGCCAGACAAAATCCGGAATCAGCCCGAGGTGGTCGGGCACTGATCATGGAGTTTAGACCAGTAACTCTGTGCGTAAATGTATAAGTATTCTGATGATTTGTCTTGGGTTTGTAGAGCTGATCAATTGAGGTCTTGGCGGGCGGTTGCGTTATTCGCACCCAAAGGAAATTCCAGTGCGGCTGCGAAAATGAGGCAGACTATCTAAATGTGATATGCTTGGCTTCTTTAATTGGGATGTGGATGTACTAATGAATGCCACCACCTTTTCAAAAATTCCAATCACTCAGAACAGACGTCATTGTCTATTCGAGCTGGAATGTCGGATAAGACCCTGAAAAATGGCCCCGATAATTCAACTCAACTCAATCTCATCCAGCGCAATTAATCAACTCTGCAGATCAGCTCGTTTTGGTGGCTTTGATGATAAACAAAATGCGGTCAGATTGTGACATCACAGCAGGTTTTCGGAAGGACCAGAGCTTTCTTCATTTGGACGACGAGAAGTTTCAGGCATATCGACAGTAGTACATGCGAGAGTGGCGCATCGAGTTGCAGTACCCACGTCGTCAATGTAATGTTACTACCCCATTGACGTTCATTTTAGTGGTTTTTGATGTACAAAAGGCGAGCCGTGGAATGTGAATTCAATTTTCATGGATCTATACGCACTTGCTCATCTTGATCTGGGACATTCAGCCCCAGAATCCGACCACATAGCGATTACCTAAGCCGTAATCGATGCAAAGAGCAAAAGTTTTCTGTGACGGGTTTCTGTTATAATGTGCCAATATTGCATTCAGCCTAACCACCGCGTTCATCTTGATATGTGAGCATTTAGCATGGGTATAATTCCACGAGTCAAAAGCTTGAAGAAGGAAACTTCTACAGAAACCTGTTTACCTTGTTACTCTGGCAGCCGTAAGGCCACCCCTGGCGATCTCGGTTTTACAGGCACTATCTGAGGAATGCAAACACCCGCCAAATGTATTGTGGGACATGGCGGTGAACACCTATATACCCAAGTAACGTATTGGCTTGTATTTCGATTAAATGGAGAACGAGGAAAAGAGCAGTTGAATGTCAAGCAGAGCTACCCCGCCACATAGTGTCTCATGTTGCATCTAGGGACAAGCCGACAGCCCACATCTTTCCAGCTGAAACCCCATAGAAGTGTTCTGAACACGTCAGGACTTTGACTTATTGATACCCCACAGGTAATTCAGCAGCGAGTAATTCCAAAGCTCCTTGGACATTGGCGTTCGCCTCCTAAACACTACAACAATTGAAAAGCAGGAGACAAGGCTCGTGAAGCTAAGCGAGCCAAATGAATGTTTCTGAGTCATTTTGTAATTGGTTACTATTGCCGACGAGGCCCGGGCCTATCCCGAATTCTCGAAAGTATAGGCTCCGCAGGAGCAGGCCAAGTAAGTAGTCAACGAGCTCGTTCTGGATGAGGCAGTTAAGCCCAAAATAAAAGAGGAATAGATGTAAGGCCTTCGTGTTGGTTCTTGAGTGAGCCAATTAATGATCAACCGGGCAATTGTCTTCAGAATAGAGTGCTGTGTCGGCGGGCGAATGCATTTTTTACACCCCGATTGTCTTCTGAAGACAATGTCTACTGCTCGAGGAAGCATTGTGCTCGCCTGCTTGTTCTCATATAGTACTGAGTGGTGCCAAGACATCACCCCGCCGACGTCGGGTAGAGTCGGAACTCTTGCGTACCCAACTGAGCAAATTGCAAAAACCTCTTAATGATAAGTCACTGTAGCTAGACTTACCGAGCATTTCTTCTCATGATTCCAAGTATTAAGGCTTTGAGTAAACCTCAAGGCCGTCGCACCAACTTCCTAGAAAATGACGACGAGTTAGTTTTTGGAAAGTGAAGCAGAAGTCTTGAGAAGTAGTGCCGCTAAACCAACCAGTATCAAAAATACTTAAGGTGTGTTCGTCTCTACATCAAAACGGATGGCTGATTCACCTTAGTATGAATTCTTAGACTTCCTTTCAACAATTCTGTCAATGCCGAACAAAAGCACTCGTGCCTTGAACAATGCCGTATTCGGAGACATATAGCTCGTTCATTTTGAAAGCTTGGCAACGTTTATTGTGTTGGGAGGCCGGTATAAGACTTTAATCCAACCTGCATCCATAAAATGTGGCCGATACTCCTACCTGCTTCATGCTGATGCTTTAGATTTTCTCGTGCAAAGATTACAGAGTAACTCGTGCCAACTGTGGAGCTGCACCTGCACACCTGGCCCACTCGCCTGTTGAATTCAGGCACAAGGAACGACCAAGCTTTCGGAAATTTCGGTCACAAAAGCTTGGGCGTGAATCACGACACAAAGACAATGCATGGATGCCACAACCCTGCAGTGAATGTGTTCAGCTGCCCAGTATAAGTAGATGACGAAGCTCCAATCATGTATTCCACCCTCGCCCGTCATGAAGTTCTCCGCTCTCTTTTGCCTTGCAACGTTGACAAGCGTGTTGGCCGCTCCTGCCGATCTCGGTTCGACATCTGCTGTGCCCGGAACCAAATTGCTCGCTCAAGCTATTGGGGAAGCCGCCCAGGCTGAGTTTCCATTGGAACGGTTTTGCCCCGCTGCATTCTTAGCTCATTTGGAAAACGTTGAGAGGGTCGGAATTGAGTTTTGGGATTGGTCTCCGAACAACAAGATGTCTTACAAGGAGTTTAGAGCAAAATCCTTGCAGTACGGGTTGTCTCGTTGGGATGCCCTTTGGGCAGTACAGACCCGCCAAGACCCCGAGAAGCTGAAAAAATTCCACGAAGAGTTCACCGAAGAGGAATTCCATGATGTTGGTCAAGTTGACGGCTTCAAATCAGATATTACAGTGTTCTTCCAATATGATCAATTGGCCGATGCTGCTGAAGAAGAAGCGGCCCAAGCTGTCGCGTCCGCCGTGCTCAAAATGCACGCCGCCTGGAAGGCCCGGGAAGAAGCTGAAGAGTGGAGAAAAAGGGCGGCTGCTGAGATGGTCAGATATGACTGCAACAAGGTAAAATATGAGGCGTGGTTGGAACTGCCTCCCCTTGTCTCGACTTAATGGTTGAGCCCAGTCTTTACTTTTGTCTGAGGCGGTTCAGTATATATGAAATCTATATCATTATGTTTACTCACCGTGATACATTTTGAACAGCATGAACAAGGCTCTTGCTTTTAGCTGATTGTGAGAGTCTGCCAGCCTGTGCTGCTGTAGTGGGCCTGGGTTTCTAAATTGAGCTGGAGCGAAAGGCCAGGATTTCTTAGTCCCCTGTTGGTATCTCTTTTTTGGGTGGCGCTTTTGTCAATAAATTTACTCTCAAGTTTGAACCTAACAATCTTCGAGTAAGTCTTCCAGCAGGCAAAGCTTGGCATCTTCTACCGATCATATTATCGTCTCCATACTCATACTCGCATCACTCCATGAACGGTTATAGTGGACTTTGAGATAACATCTGGAGGGCTGCATTCCCTGTGAGGTCGTTCATTTCATTCCAGCTACCCTATTATAATTGCCACTCCATCACAAATTACTTTCTTTAATTATGTGTTCTGTTCAGTCCCGAATACGCCTACTCTCCTACCTGGGTGTACTGGTGTGCGCGTGTCAACCTTCACCAACTACCATGGACGGACCCAATATACGCGTCAACGCCACGACACTCAGAGACTTCGCCGGCAGAGTCGTCCAGGTGATCGGCAAGGCCACCAACGTGGACTCGATGCTGGACACGGCCACGCTAGATGCAGGAGGCCAGGTCGTGGTGACCACCCACGGGCCCAACGAAATCGTGCCTGGTGCCATCTACGAGATCATTGGCAAGGTCAGTGCGCTGGACTACAAGATCAACTCGTACTCCACGATCCGGCTTCTGGACAACCTCAACTTGGACGTGGCCAACAAGTTGGCCAGCATTGTGGCGAAGGTGCCGGAGTTGTTCTTCTAGTCCGCGACGCGTCGACCCTATGTAAAGTAATGAATGCCCGAATGAGAACGATCTTTTGACTTTATAAACCGCGTGCTTATGTAGCATCAGAACTTGGCGATCTCGGCAAGCAACGGCTCGAAGCGGCCGTGGTGGTACAGCTTCATGACGTCCTCCACCCAGCTGGGCATCATCACGCCGCCGCCCATGCTCAAAGAATTGCCCACCGCCACCGTGACACGGTATGCCGCCTCCTCGTCCCCGATGAGGTCGCCGCCCACGTCGGCTAGAAGCGAGGCTAGTTCCTGCTTGGCCGCACTGCTCTTGACTTTCCCCGTGGCGACAAACACCAGCACGTTGAACGTGAAGGCGGCCGCGGCGCCGAGCGCCATTCTGTAGTGCTTGTGCTGGCCCGCCGCCTCGGAGCTGGTCATCACCTTGACCACGACGGCGAAGTTCAGACAGAGCTCCTCGAAGTACTCGTTGAACGCCGTCTCGGTGCCGTCCACCGTAAGCGTGATCTGCGAGAACAACGTGCTGGTGGTGAGGTTGCACAAAACCTTGCACGTCATCATGAACAACGTCACGTCCTGGTCGGTGGTTTCCTCGAGGGTCAGCACGACCATCTTGAAGATGGCCTCCGCGGTGTCGAGAGACTGGATGAGGTCGACGGTGGTGGCTCTGGCGATGGCGATCCGGAGAAGGTCAAGCCCGATCAAGCGGTCGGTGCGTTCCCACTGCCCGAGTATGACAGGGACGATCTTTGTCAAGAGGAACATGGCGTCCTTCGACTCGAAGCGCTCCAAAGCCGCCTTGACCTGCGCCACGACTGAGGCGTCGAACGAGTCCGCCTGGGCCGCGTTGAACTTCTCGAAGCCGTTGCCGAGCTGCGACGCCTTGAAGTCCTTGAATGCTATGGGGGTGGTTTGCGGGAACATCGAGTGGGCTGCTGGCGGCTGCGCCGGGGCTGCTGGTTCTGGCACCGCTGGCGCTGCCCCCAGCGACATGCCCAACTCGAAGCCGCTGGTGTTCTTGGAGATGAAGCGCACCACCTCGTCGGTGTAGGACGACGGCAAGTTGTAGCGGGCCAAGAAGGCCTCGGCCGCGGTGTACGGGTTGTCTGTGGCGTTGTAGGGCAACTTGAGCGGCGGCTTGCCGTCCTCGATGTCCACGTCGAACACGTAGTCGTACTCCTTGCCCTCGTACTCGGTTTTCGTGGAGTTGCCGCCCGTGGCGCCGGAGACCACGTCGCCAATCTTGACCCACTGCCCGCCAGACCACTGGTGGGCCTCGATGACGCCCGCGGCGCTCTTGACCATCACGGTCTGGCCCTCCTCGGCGCCCGGCCGGTCCAAGCGGTCGTAGCCGGGAATGTCGGTCTTGCGCAAGTTGTCCAAGCTCTGTTCGGCGATCGCCGACAGGCGGACCTGCTGGTCTAGGGCCTCGATGGCCGCTGGCGTGGCCTGGCGTCGGGGCTCAGCCGAAAAGAGGTACACGGTGCCGTCGGAGCCGGCCACGGCCAAGTCGCCATTGGGCAACGCCGTCACGGCCCACGCCGACGTGCACGGGAGCGTGAGCACCTGCGCAATGGCAAGGTCCCGCCACACACGCACGGTGCGGTCCTCGCCCGTGGACACGATCTCGCCCGAGGGCAAGAGCGCCAAGTCGTAGATGAACAGCGTGTGTCCGTTGAGCGTGGCGAGCACGGCACCCAGGGCGATGTCCCAGACCTTGATGGTGCAGTCGTTCAGCGCCAGGGCGAACCTGCCGCCGGGCAAGGGAAGGAGCTTGCGCACCACGTCGGCGTGGCCCGTATACGTTCTGGAGAGGGCGCCGTTGACCCACAACCGGATGGTCTTGTCGGCGGAGCACGTGAGCACGGTGTTTGGGTCGAGGAGCTGCGCGTCCCACACACTGGCCGCGTGGCCCGCAAGCGTGTGGGTCTCCTGGAAGGTGGCAAGGTCCCACACCCTGGCGGTGCCGTCCCACAGGGCCAGCACCAAGTGGGACGCGAGCCCCGTTTCGGGACTTGTGTACGCCGCGAGCGCACACACGTTGCCCGCGTGGCCCGGCAACTGGTACACGCCGTAGTCGTCGCCGGGCTTGGCAAACGACTCGGCCGGTTCCGCCAAGTAGATCACGGCGTCCTTGCCGCCACAGGCCACGAGCGAGCCCTCGGCGGTCCGCACGGCAGCCACACAGTTGACAAAGGCTTTTGTGGGCGACAGGAAACACACCGCCGAGTCCTGGAGCGTGTCGACGACGGCGGCCAAGTCCCACGCCCGGGCAGTGCCGTCACGTGAGCCAGACACTAGGCACGAGTCGGACACCGCCGTGACGCCACGGACGTCCAGCGTGTGGCCTAGAAGCGTCAGCCGGAGCTTGTACATGGTAACAGGTTTGTGTGGGGGCAATTGGTGGGTGGTGGCAGAGCCTGGTAGTAGTAGTGGGTGCGAAAGGTGGAGGCGAGAATGAGCAGAGAGATAGTGAGGCACGGAGGGCAATAGGGTCAGTGCAGTTATTCAAGGTGATGGTAATGCAGTACAATCTTTGGATGACTCGGAATAGGCTGCAATTGAGTGGAATCTGGAATTCAATTCGACAAGGAGATTTTGGGTGTTTAGTACTGGGCCGTGCCGGCCGAGCAAGTGGGCAGTGGGTCAGTGCTGACCAGCGATAAGGGAAAATAATTAATTGATTGAAAAAGGAATTTGGACTGGTAATTTGGGAAGTGTTGGTGTTATATGTTGTGATTCTGGTCAATTCTGCCGACTCTCCACACCTCACCTCTTCTTGTTCGTACCTCCGCATTATACTGTCAGACGATTCTCACTATTTACTACATATGCCAGTAAACCCCAAATCTCGAACCCCAAACCCATTTAATTCTTGAACTAATTTCATGTAGACCCTTCGAATTCTTCTCCACTCGACTCCCCTTTATTTGCACTCTTTAAAGGGGAGTGCCTTCCACGTCACTTCCCAATCTAGCCACTGATCTGACTCCAGACGGTCCGCTGGTCGCAGTTGAGGCCACATGGCCATAGTCGGCACCACCACCAAACAGTAGCACCAGCAGTACCTCCACACTCACAACTCTCTTCCAATCTCCATTTCTCTTATTTCATCCCTCTCTGGTTCTTGCCCGATATAAGGACCACTTCCCTGCCGCGCGCACCCACCACCACCATGGCCTTAACCCACTTCATCACCACCCTGGGAATCCACCTCTTCCGGCTGTCGGTCGACGGCACGTACCTCGAGGTTTCCAGCACGCACGTGCACCACACCGACGTGCCCTCGGAAGCCGCGGGCGGCTCGCTCTTGGGCGGGCCCGACGCCGGAACCAAAGTGCTGTTCATCTTGGGCACCATCAAGCTCAAAATGAACAAGTACATTGTTGTTGTGGACCGGCACGAGGCCGCGGGCCGTGTGCTTGGCCGCGAGATTGCCCGCGTGGCGTCGTTCAAGATCTACCCGTTGTCCAACGACACGCTCTCGAAGAAGGACCCCGAGGAGGGCCACTACTTGGCGTTGCTCAACCAGCACTTGCTGAACGCCACGTTGTACTTTGCCGTGGCGGGCGGCTTTGACTTGACCAACTCGTTGCAGCGGCAGTTGGCGGGCGGCGCCTCGGACCAGCCCGCCCTCGACGCCCGTTTCTGGTGGAACCAGTACTTGTGCACGGAGTTGCTAGACGCCGGCGCCGCCGGATTTGTGTTCCCTGTGATCTACGGCTACTTCAAGTCCCACACGGCCACGTTCCAGGGCGTGCAGATGGAGTTTGCCCTCATCACCAGAAGGGCCACTGCGCGGGCCGGCACCCGCTACTTCAGAAGAGGCATTGACGCGGACGGCGCCGTGGCCAACTTCAACGAGACCGAGCAGGTGCTCACCGTCGGGCCGCGGGTGTTCCTGTTCTTGCAGACGCGCGGGTCCGTGCCCGTGTACTGGTCCGAGATCAACAACTTGAAGTACAAGCCCAACTTGGTGATTCTGTCGCGGGTGTCCAAAGACGCCACCGCCAAGCACTTCCGCGAGCAGGTCGACTACTACGGCGACAACTACTGCGTGAACTTGGTCAACCAGCTGGGCTACGAGCAGCCGGTCAAGCTTGCGTACGAGACCGCCGTGAGCTCGTTGCCGCCCGCCCTCGCCGCCCACGTGACGTACATCTACTTCGACTTCCACCACGAGTGCCGCAAGATGCGCTGGGACAGGGTCAAGCTCTTGATCGACCACCTCGTCGACTTGGGCTTCGCCAACACCAACTACTTCGCCTACGACTGCGCGTCCAGCACCGTGCTCTCCACGCAGAACAAGGTTGTCCGCACCAACTGCATGGACTGCTTGGACCGCACCAACGTCGTGCAGTCCATGTTGGGCCGGTGGGTGCTCCAGGCGCAGCTCGAGGCGGCCAACTGTCTCCCCCGCGGGTCCGAGCCCTGGGAGCTCCGCGACCCCGCGTTCAACTTGTTCTTCCAGCTGTTCTGGGCCGACAACGCCGACGCCGTCTCGTGTGCGTACTCCGGCACCGGTGCGTTGAAGACGGACTACACCCGCACGGGCAAGCGCACCAAGCTCGGGGCGCTCAACGACTTTGTCAACTCGGTGACCCGGTACTACCTCAACAACTACAAGGACGGCCAGCGGCAGGACTCGTACGACTTGTTCTTGGGCCGCTTCAAGCCGTTCCAGGACGCGGTCGCCAACCCGTTCTTGGACAGACGGTTCCCGTACACCCAGTTGGTGCCGTACCTCATTGGCGCGTCCATGCTCATTTTGGTGGCGCTCTTGATGTACCCGAGCGGGCAGGTCCTGGGCTGGCGCAACGTCTTGTTCATTGGCGGCTGCCTCTACTTTGGCATCCGCAACTTGCTCTACGTGTTGAAGAACGGCTACCAGTTCATCAACTGGCCCAAGTTGATCCCCTTGGACTACTTGAAGAAGACCGACGTCTTCGGGCCCGACGGCAAGTTTGTCGGCATCCGCTACGAGGAGAACGACGACTTCAAGACGTCCAAGAAGCGCAACTAGGCGGCCCACCAACTAGAGCCTAGTGGTCATGTCGCAGCCATCTGACCTGCGCGCTCTCCTGCACCCGCAAGCCTGTCGACTCGACAACAACCTCCACTCCAATGTCTGGTGCTCTAGAAGAATCTTTGGACCGAATCATCGAGGACCAGCCCGACCGCAGGCGAGAACGCGCCGGCAGAAGGCCCCGCGGCCGTGGGCCTGCGGCGGCCAGAAGAGGCGGTACGGTATGTTGCGCTATACTACCACCACCCAGGTGGTTTTTTCACCACCCACCACTAACCTTCAGTTCGTCAGACCGCCCCAGGCCAACGGCATCCCGTTGCTGATCTACAACGCGTCCGAGGGCCGCCCGATGTTGAGGCTCCGCAACATCCACCCGGACTTGAACGGCATGGACTTGAACGACCTCTTCATGAACGTGGCGCCCGTGAACTTTGTCAAGTTCGACCCCAGAAACGAGACGGTGGCGTACGTGTGCTTCCAGGACGACTACGCCGAGAACAACGCCCGGGCGATTGCCCGCTACGACGGCAAGAAGGCCATGGGCAACGTGCTCACGGTGGAGAATGCCACGTCGTTGGCCGACCGCATCATGCCGCAGAACAACCTGATAAGCCGAGACGCCAACCGCGTGCTTGCGCAGGCCGGCGAGAGACCCAGACGCGGCGGCAGAGACAGTATGGGCGAGGAGCTGCAGAGACCCAGAGAACAGCACCGCGAGCGGGCGCGGGCCAAGCGGGAGCGCAAGCCCCGGCCAGCGCCCAAGACCGCCGAGGACTTGGACAACGAGTTGGCGGCGTACATGAACGAGGGCCACGGTGCCGACGCCGAGCCCGAGCAGCCGGCGCCTGCGTTCTCGGCGCAGGACAACGGAGAGGCCATGATGGACTAGAGCCGGGCCACGAAAATGTACCAGTGTATATCCGTGTGTAACTAGTAATGAAAACAGTCTATTTTTCGGCTAGAGCCCCAGGCAAGTATGGCGGTGGGTATTTTTCGAAGATATATCTATATTAGCCAGCTAGTCCATGCCGGTGCTGAGCTCCACCAACTCGACGTAGAGCCCCTTGGTGGCTCTGCGCCAGGACTTGCCGTAGTACAAGGTTGGGATGATGAAGGCGATCGAGACAAAGTCGATCACGGCCAACGCAATGTAGGTGTTCTGTGTGCCCGAGTGGTCCAACCAGAGCGAGCAGACAAACGTGAACACACAGGCCAAGGTGTTGTTGATGATGGACACACCGACCATGCCCTGGATGACGATTTCAGGGTACGCATCCATCAAGTACAGCATGGCGGTGTCACCGACAGAGCCCCAGCCGAAACCAATGCACCCAAGACCACCGTACACCACCCAAGCAGGCCAGTCGCCGCCCTTGGCAGCACCCACACCAAACATGAAGAGGCCGATGGGCGACACAATCATCGTGACAAAGAGAAGCCACAAACGGTACTCGGGCTCGTAGCGGCCGTTGTTGCGGCGGGCAAGCCAGAGCACGTGCTTGTCGGAAAGCACGCCGGACATGAAGCAGCCAATCACGGCGCCCACCAACGTGGCCACGTTCATCACCGCCACGCCGGTGCCGGAGTAGTTCCACGGCTCGTCGTAGAAGAACGTGTCCTGCGTGGTGAGGAAAAACGACATGTAGGCGTCCTGGAGACCCCACAAGATGCCCGAGAGCCACACGGCCGGAAGCGTGAACACCTTGAAGTACACGACAAACCGCTTCACGTACTGCCGGATGCCGTAGCCCTCGATGTACGACGACGGCGTGATGATGGCGATGCGCTTGAGGTACGGCGTCGGTTTCTCCACCTGGGCCTCGGGGTCGGCGTTCAGCGCCTCCGCAGAGTGCTTGAACCGTCTGCGGGCACCCTGGGCCACGTTGTCCTGGTTTCCGTCGGCGTCGCTGTCGGCGAGGTGGGCCTTTTCCGAGGCGGCGTCGCCGGACTCGTCGGCAGGCGCCTTTTCCGCGTCCTCAAAGCTCTGGGCGCCGTCCGCCACGTCCAACTCGTCCTCGGAGGACTCCTTGGGCGCCTCGTACACCGGGAAGTGGCGGGCCCGGTCGAAGACGGTTTCCTCGCACGTGAAAAACACCACCACCAACGTGGCGCCCGTGATGATGGCGCCCCACCAGCCGACCCAGCGGAAGCCCTGGGCCTCGGAGATCAAGTGGGCAATCAAGGGCCCCAAGAACAGGCCAATCAGCGTCGCCATGATGTACATGGTCAACACGGACCCGAGCTGGTGGTGGAAGAAGATGTCAACCAACAGCTGCTGCACCTGGGCCTCGGCACACGCCTCGGACATGCCGACAAACGCCTGCAGCCAGATCGTGTCCGCCGTGCGCCGGGACACGGCAAACCACACCAGCCCCAACGTGCCCAGCAAGAGACACACCAAGTACGTGATGCGGCGGCCGTACAAGGACGTGGCCGGCGCAAAGAAAATGCACAGCCAGCCAATGAAGAGGAAGAGCACCCCGGCGCCCGTGTTCATGGCGTCGTACAGAATGCCGTACACCTCGTTCAACGAGTCCTGTGCCGCGCCGGCGTCGTTCGAAATGGCAGCCGTGAGGCCCGTGATGAAACACACCACAAAGAAGTGCCAGCCCTTGCGCCAGGACAGCCAGTTCAACGGGTCGTTGGGCGAGCCCAGCGGCTGCGGGAGCAAAATCAAGCCGTCCTTGTTGCGCTTGAGCGGCTTGCCCAGGTGGGCGCTCAGCGAGTCGTCAGCAGAAACCAAGATGTTGGTGGTGCCTGGCACGTAGTCCTCGGCAAAGTAGTGGTTGTTCATGTCAGAGGCACATAAGACTGGGGGGTTGTGTGGGGGGTGGTTGTAAAGAAACGGGGGAGGGCACGGGCAGGTGAGCGGCTCGTGCTAGACAAATCAGGCAAAAGAAAAAGAGGTGTGAAGAAGCACGGTTGAATCAAATTTTGCGCCCATCGGTGCGCGGGCTTATGCCAGCAAGAAACAATATGGAATTGGCGGCGCCCGCGTATTTATAGACAAAGTACTTGGCTCAGGGGCTAGAGCGGGTACGAAGATTTTATTTTCTAGATGGTGTGTTTGTGGGTGCTGTTCTGGCGGCCGTCGGCCAGGCCTAATAACGGGAAAGGCCGATGGGCATCGGCAGCGCCGTCTGCCGTTTGCCGTGCCTTGTGTGCAGGATAGACTCCGATTTGACGTTGACGGTGGAAAAGTCTTGGCTTGCGGTGACTCCCGAAATGGCTAGGGCAAGGGCACGGTATGTATGCGGACAAGCTTGAGCTGAGGTATGGGCTTTTTGCAGATGAGGGCGGTTTCGACTAGTGCCAGATTTGCAATTGCGCTCCACTTAAAGACGCTCTCGAAAGAGGGTCTGAGACATTCATGCAGATCGAGGCGATCCGAGCCGTGCCTGTATTTGAGACACCTCTGAGATTTGAGACATTTCTAAGCTGCACGTGTGGTGTGGAACTTCTAAGAATCAATTTTAATTGCTACCACATCTCTTTTGATTAGTCTTCTGCTTTGTACAATAACGTAATTGTGTGGAGCTGACTCTGGGGCTAGATGCTGCATAAGACTGACGAACTGGTCGGTCGGGTTCGCCCAACTGGGATGGTAAGTAGAACAGCCTTTTGGCCATTGGAAGTTCTACCTCTATATTCGGACAGGTAAGCTAGGTCAGTTTGCTAAACTAGTCTGGCTGGACACAAAGCATCTGAAATTGATGTGTAAAGTACCCGAAATCACTGAGTTATCTACCGAGATATAGCTCCAAGGGCTATATATCATCCAACGTTGAGTTTTGCTCGATATAAGCTTCACATATCTTTGTTGGGTGTTAAGGAACGATATGTTCTCAAGATATGGCCTCCAAGTACATTACTTCGTGACTTCACGAAAACCGAACCTCAAATTCAAGCATGAATGCGCTGGTAGCCTAACAATATGCATTTAAGAAGTCATGGTGTTTTGTTCAATAACAGACATAATTGGACTTTCTGAGGATCTGTTTTTGACTGCCGCCAACACGGCGGACATGTCACTGATCTATATAGTCTTAAAGCTGGTTGCAGCCAAGGATCGAACTGTAACGTTTCGTAACCGCTGTAAATACATCCAGAGGATCAGAGTCAAGCTACAGTCAAGGTTCCATTAGAGCTCAGAGTCCTCAGGTCTGCGCTATAGTGATCTAACACATAGTCAGAGTTGGTGTTTGCTGACCGAGGAGTTGCAATTGTTAGGCCACATCCCTTGATCCATGGCTGCTCAGGACTCAAGGTCAATTTTGATATTGAAGGTGACATGCTCAATGATTAGCCTTCAGCATATCTCATTGATTTTGTGTGAAGCAGTCTTGTCTCGATCTTGGCAGTATGTGAAGGCATTTGTCAATATTCGTCAGAGTGATCTGGCTTTGATACCAGATGTTCGACGACATGAGAGTTAATAGCGACACAGTTGTTGGTTAGGTGCCGCCTCGTAGGATACGTGACATGAGTCCTTCGATCTGTGGTGATTTAGGTCGATCGACTCACCGGGTGTTCTTACCCACCGAGACTGATCTTCTGTATGTGAGGTAGCTAGCATTGGTGTAATTGCACTACACAGCTTGTAAAAGTTTTCAAACCTTTCGTATTTCCGAAGTCGACAACTTCCCATTGCTGAGTCTCGTGAAGCTCGCAACTCTACCTGATGTTATATCACACGAGTCGAGCACTTTCCTGAGAATTAGGCACCTGTAAAAATGAGTACCTTTAACATTCAAGAGCCAACTAGGAAGATTTGACGGGATCGAGCCACCCAGTAGAGTATTTTCCTGGCCTTGTTGGAGTGCCCAAATCCGAGTCTCGATACCAGGTCTACCTGTGCAGTCGGGTCTACAGACCTCCAGTGTGACCCACCACTACACCAAGACCCAGCCGACGTTGCCCCATAACCCTTGAACCGTAATTTCTCTCCGACTCCATTTTCGTAAGTCACCTTTATAAAGACCACTCTCCCCAGGCAGCCTGGGCTGCCTTGGTCGAATCGGTGTACTGGTGCGGCATCACCAACGCGGACCACCATCACCAGTAGACATGTCGGATGAGCTTCTCACGTGGTGCGAGGACATGCACCTGCTCCGGGGCAACATCATGCAGCTCCACGCGACGCTCAACCTGATTCTCGCTAAAGCACCGACCGTCGCCCAGTACCTGGCCATGCGCCACACCCTGGACCACAGCAGGGACCTCCCCCCCCACTTGGCCAGCCGGCTCCGGTCCACGCTCCAGCTGCTGCACGTCAAGGTGGCCGTGCGGCTCCGCACGCTTGTGGACGCGGGCTTGCTCCCGTTCTTGGCCGCTTTCGCCCGGATCAACTTCCGCCTGGCCCGTTGCGAGCGCTACGTCGGGTACCTCTTGGACTACACGCCGGCCAAGGCCGCTGCGTTGGAGACCGAGGACGAGGAGAAGCCCGAGGACAGCGGCGCCGGGCCGGCCCCGGGCGCCCCCGTCGACTTGCTGGCGTACCCGCCGGTGCTCCCCGTGTTGGGCGACAAGAACCTCCTCAAGGTGGTGCTCACCGACAAGTCGTTCCGGCTGTTGGCCAACATGTTGGAGCTGGAGACGCGGCCGGGCCAGCACGACTTTGCCAGCACCCACAACGCCCGCTTGGCGCTCCAGGGCAAGGCCGTGCTTGACTGGGCGTTGTGCCAGGTCCTCGACTCGCGGTTCCCAAAGGCCCACGAGGACGACTTGGAGTACCTCCGCCTCCGCGCCACCGAGACCCCCGTGCTAGCCCGCTTGGCGTACGTGTACGGGCTCCACGAGTCGGTGCGGCACTTGCTCCCGCAGGACGCCCCGCTCGAGGCCAAGTTGCACGTCTTCCGGACCGTATTTTTGGCGTACCTCGGCGCCATGCCCAAGGACTCGTGTTCCCACGCCGAGGTGGTGCGCTTTGTCGACCGCCTCTACGCGCCGATGCTCGACCGCTTGGGCGACAAGGCCCGGGCGCTGGCGCTGCTCAAGGACGTCTACGCCGTGGCGCACGCCCAGCTCAGGCTCCTTTTCAAACGCGTCAGCTCCGTGTGGGAGACCCCGACCCGCAAAATCAGATACGACTTCGACACCTTGGACGCAGACCCGCCCGCCGTGCGCCTCCGTGTGGGCGACGTGCTTCTAGGCACGGGCACCGGACGCACCCTCGACGAGGCCAAGCTGCGAGCAGCGTACGCCACGTTGGTCACCAGCAGCACGCGCTCCAAGCTCTACAAAGTGCTCTGGACGTTTGGCCACGACGAGGAGCCGGCCTCAGAGACAGACCAGAAGGCAGAGCTAAAAACAGACCTCAGGGCCGACACCCCGGCAGACGAGCCCTCGGCCCCGAGCGCCGACCACACCATGGACTCTGACGACGACTACGACCCGGAACTCTCGGGGCCCAAGAGCCCGCCCGCGGAGCCCGAACCCAAGCCCAGACCGCTAGGGCCGCGTGCCAAGACGAAACCCGTGTTTCCTCTGGGCCCTTCGGGCCAGCCGCCGCCGCCGCCAGAGATCCTGGCCAGAATGCCTTTGGGGTACGGCATGCTCCCGCCCATCGCCAACATGAAGCGGGGCCAGCGGTGAACGCAGATTTAAAACAATAGTCATCACCGACAACCGAATTACAGGCAGAGCTCCGGCTTTGCCTGCTAGTCAAGTCAGCCCTGGTCTGGACTCAGGCTGCCTCTTAGGCTTCTCTGATGGGCCAATCTCATCCGGTTTGCATGAAGCTTCAAGACGCACCGGTAAAGCCTTATAGAAACACGCCACGGCCTGGGGGCACTGTGTCCACATTATGATCTATGTTGCACATGAGCAGACAGTATGACATGCGGACGAATAAATACTGATCACCTGAAGATCCTACTACGTCTACTGTCGAACACCTCGAGGGCCTTGAGTACCCACTGGACGCTGCTGGACCCATTGGGTCCATGTTCCTGTGCAGTCCAACAGACTACATATCCAAGACTCCATCAATCTCTTGTCTGTCGCGACGCGATCAAACCGCCTGTAATAACCTCACCTTTCTTTGGAGTGACGTAGTGCTCTGACGTCCTGGTCACGTGCGCGGGCCCGGAGCGAGTCGGAAGCAGCGCACCAATCAAAGGCGCAAGAACAAAAGCCGCGAGCAGCGGCGGAAAAAAAGAAGCTCGCTAGATCCATAAACTTTCCCCGTTCCACCCACCCCTTCTTCTACAAAAATGGCCGAGCAGAGAGTTCTCCCCACGTTCACCATCAAGGACTACGGCGCCTTTGCCCTCGCCGGCGCCATGGGCTGCGGTATCACCCACGGTGCCATGACCCCGATCGACGTGATCAAAACCAGAATCCAGTTGGAGCCCGCCGTGTACAACACCGGTATGGTTGGCTCGTTGAGAAAGATTGTGGCTGCCGAGGGCGCCGGCGCGTTGTTGACCGGCTTGGGCCCCACCGTGTTGGGCTACTCGATGCAGGGTGCGTTCAAGTTTGGTGGCTACGAGTTGTTCAAGAAGACCTTCATTGAGAACTTGGGCTTCGAGACCGCCTCCAGATACAAGAACTCCGTGTACATTGGTTCTGCCGCGCTTGCCGAGTTCTTCGCCGACATTGCCTTGTGCCCCTTGGAGGCCACCAGAATCAGATTGGTGTCGCAGCCCAATTTTGCCAACGGCTTGGTGGGCGGTTTCTCGAGAATCTTGAAGGAGGAGGGTGTCGGCTCGTTCTACAACGGCTTCACCCCCATCTTGTTCAAGCAGATCCCTTACAACATCGCCAAGTTCTTGGTCTTTGAGCGTGCCGCCGAGGCCATCTTGGCCACCATCCCCGGCGAGAAGGAGTCGCTTTCTGCCTCTGCTGCCACCGCTGTCAACTTGAGTGCCGGTATCATTGCCGGTTGCGCCGCCGCCATTGTGTCCCAGCCCGCCGACACTTTGTTGTCCAAGGTCAACAAGACCAAGAAAGCCCCCGGCCAGTCCACCATTGGCTTGTTGGGCCAGTTGGCCAAGCAGTTGGGTGTGAGAGGCTCTTTCACCGGCTTGCCCACCAGATTGATCATGGTCGGTACTTTGACTTCTTTGCAGTTCACCATCTACGGCTCCTTGAAGTCTGCTTTGAACTGCCCCAAGGCCGTCGAGTTGTAAGTAGACTATTTATTCCTTCTTTCGCAAGTGTAGCCTGGGTAGAGCGTGGGGGCGCCGGCGCACCGAAGCTTCCGTGCATGCGGTACTGCAGACAGCAAACCTTACCGGTGCCACGTCCAAAGCGCAACTCAACCACCGGCAGGCGGTTGCAGAACAAGCGCAAAGGCCACCGCACGCGTAAATATCATCACAGGACCCAGAGGCTGTTGGCGGGGTACACCGTTACCAAGATTCATCCGAAGGTTCGTAACCTTCTTTGAAGTCTATTGTATTCCAATTAGAGTTGGCGCGGTGTTCTAGAATGAACGGGTGGGGTTCTGGACGAGGGGCAGGTGTGACGCTAATTGACCCTTGAACCAAATGGGGCTCCACGGCCCGGCATCCGTTGAGTCACAAAGTCTAACCTTTCATTACTTTGGTCTTTGAATATCCACCAGAATCTGATCCTACTCGTTCGTTCTGTTGTATCGTGTTACGTTCAGTATCAATTCTGCGCATACATCCTATATCCCTAAGCGGTCCCCTTGTCCAAAGAGCCAGCCGATTCCGGGTCGTTGGCCTGGAACATAAGCCCAGCCTCTCTGCGCTCGGCAAAGATTGAACTCAACATCACCACTGCCGCTATGAACTCCGGTGTGGTCGACAAACAGTACTCACAGGCCAACAATTTCGAGCTCATGCCGCCAGTGGTGTAGTTGGACGCGGCAAAGTAGTCCAAGGAGTTGACCCAGATCGAAAGCACACCAAAGATACCACGGATGATGAGAAACACCGAGGCCACCATGACGGCCTTGACCTTGTAGAGGTGGATGTGCTCGTTGAAGTAGGCGTGCAAAGCGCAGGCCAAACTGATGATTGTCATGAACAAAAATACCGCCTGGCCGGCCGTCCGCAAACGCTGGTAGTACATCACCTTGTTCTGCTCAGAAGCCCAGTCGTCGGCATTGAGCGAGGCCATCAGCGAGCCACCGACTATAAGAAGAACATTGGCTGGGATCAAGAGCCAGTGGAAAGTGGCGGCCCAGGTTCTGAAAATCGGGATGCGGAGCGGCAAGCGCTTCTCTTTGAGCCACGACGTGCCATACATCTCTTTCTGCGCCCGGCACACAAAGTTGAAGGCCGCCAAGATCAAGGCGAAATAGCCCTCGGCACCGAGCACAAGATAGGCGATAAGCCATTGCCAGTGCTGCGCACCCAAGATGGCGTACATCATGCCACAGAGCTGGCCGCCAAAGCGGATGACGGGGAACAACAATAAGAACAGGTACACGGTCTTGAAGCCTTTTCTGGACACGACGTAGATCATGAACCCGATGAAGACGGTGTAGAGAGCGAGAAACACAATAGCGGCGGCGCCGGAGTCGGGATACTGGAAAGCCATTGTGTGTGTGGAGATGCCAAGCTTGGAGTAGTGTGTGGAGGTGCCAAGCGTGGAATGGTGTGGGGCAGTTCGGTCCAGGAGATGAAGTGTGTTTTATAGCCGGAGACCCTGACGCGAAGCTAGTTCCTGGCTCCGCTTACATAAGCGGACCTGACGTAGGCTGTGCGGCTTCGGGGAGTCGGTGCAGGGTGCTTTGGTGCTGCTGGGGACCCGCGCTTACGTAAGCGCACTCTGTCGCTGCGGCGGCTCCCACGATGGTGAGACGGAAATACGAGTAGAGTGGTGGCTGTGTGCAGGCCAAGACGCACACCGCTCTCAAGCTGCAACGCACAGCCGTTCCACAAGTCACGAGCGCCAGGCGCAGAGCATTCCCGTGGCTTGTGTGCACTCCATATAGCCGAATTAGGCTACGTCAAGCGGCTCCATCATTCATTAGGCTCGTATATAGGTGGCAGATGGGCAGTGCACTCGACTCGTGGCACGGACTGTGGTTCGAATGTGGTGGCATCGGCACGTTCGAGACGTCGTTGCCGCGATCAGCGGCTATGTGGACAGATTCAGGTTAGCGCATTACTTGCAAGACGGAGTTACGGCCGGCGCATCGGATCTGTGATTGCAGTGACAGATTCCACGTCTCCACAACAGCAAGACAAGCGGTAGTCACGTGGTGGACCCCAGTATCTATCTGCTGACATTCAGCGACAGCTTATGACTGCCTGTCCGCTATGACGGAGGCTCCTCGACACTCAATTGGGCTATACTCTAAAATTGAGTGGGAGCTGCTGTTTAGCTGCTAATATGGGGGGTCCGGCCAAATCTGGATGGAAGCCGGAGTACTCGTGTGTTTGCCGAACTGATCAGGCACTTTGGGTAAAAACCGCAGCACCCTCGTCGGCTATCCAAATTGTATCCTGCACAAACCTTCGTAAGTACCCGGCGAGATCATTATAAGGTCATTCTCCAGGAATGCATTCGTATGTGTTCGGATTTGACTTTCCATGACTTCCGGCCGCAAGTTCTAAGCCTCCAAAGCACACTTACACGATTGCGAAACAATACGACATCGTGGGTGTCCAGAGCTAGTGTTGCCTTGTAAACTGTGTGCCAGAGCCAATAATCGGACTGTTGGCTATTGTAGTAAGATGTCCGCTATATTTGGCCAAGTTATTATACCGCAAAGTCTCTGCATTGCTTCTACATCTGACAGTCGATGAAACCCTTGAGTATAGGCTTTTGCAACTAATACTTTTCCGATCTTTGCGCATCGGCTTTTATAATCACATTTCATATCAGGTGTTGCTATCACTCCTTTATGATTGATTTTGCAAAGAATTAAAGCCGTAGACTGTGTAAGAGGAATTTTACAATATAAAGCTCTCCTAGACCAGAGGTCATCTGTCCTTCCAGTATTCACCGACCCTACCCCAGATCTCTGAAGTATCAGGCGACTTCGGACCCTAGTCTCTTAAAAAGTTTAAATCCTATATTGAGGAAGTCAATGTCCGAGAATCTAACGGTGCCGCTCGGAGATACGGGCTTCTCGGAATCATCTAAGTAGCTCCCGAAATGCGCAATCTGTGACTCCGGCTTTCGAAGACACGAGTAGTTTATTTGGCTGTTCTGTTTTCCGGAATTCGATGGACATTCCTTAGTCCAATGCCGACAACGCAGTGTGTCTCAAAAAGAATTACAGAATCATTCCGGTTCTTGCACACGCCATCAACATCCTGAAGACTGAAAAGTGATAGGTGCCAGAACAAGTCAGAAAGGTGGGAGGGTGAGGTCGGGACGCTCACTGGTCAAAGTGGCCTCAAAACCTCTTTTCACTGATTCGAAACAGTTTTGGAGCGAAGGAAATAGACGACACAAGCCAATGTGTCTCACTCACTGATACCAGCGAACTTTGGCGTCGTACGGGGAAGGCCACAATCAGAGAAGCTTTCGGGTAGATACTTGGACGGAGACTCCTTGATTCAGAAGATATGCACCACAATGCCCTCTAGTTGAAAGAGTTCAATCTGTCACCCTGTACCCATCTTGGTATACATGGCTTCTAAAATTTGAGGTGAGCTCGAAAGTGAGTGATCAATTAGTAGTGCCATACACCTACAAAAGCCATTAGAAGCGTTGAAAGCATTGAAGGTTTGTATCGGTGTTTGGTGAATACTCTACAAAGAGTCATGATCAAGATTCATATCTTTGTGCCACTGGATTTGGTCCTGAGGTCTTCGCCATGAGTAGCTTTGACTCACCTTGATAGTGACCTTATCTTGATTAGGCCACGCCACCAATATGGGGCCTTCAACATAACTGAAATCCAATTGCAAACAAAACACTTGTCGTAGCAGGATCACATCTGTTGATCCAACACGGGATTAATTTATGCTTCCGTGACCGCACCTTTCTATTCGCAGCTCCTCTATCTCCTGATCGTCAATCCAAATACTTATTCTCATACAAGAAAAGGACTCTTTGAGAGAGACTGTGATAAGATATTCAAATTTGATACGTGGCCCCCTCTGAAGTTTTGTCATTGCCTTCTTGAGGCTCGAGTTGCCGTCTAACGCTCACTAAGAACTGTCCCACGACTCAGCACAACTTGATGTGAGCCCAACGAGCCAGAGTTATCAAATATCCAACAGACAGCAGAAATGAAGTTACATCTCATTGTATTCACTCTGGTTTACACGGCCGCTCCCACTGTAGTCCTGGCTGTCCCCATCGTATCCTGCACACAGCCCATTTTTTTAACATGAGCATCACCAAACCATCTCACTACCAACACCTCCATCTCTAACCATGGCAGTCAAAAAGTCCGAGGAGTTTGTGTACGACTCCGACAGCGGCAACGAGGAAGAGATCCTCCCATTCGAGGCACCCAAATACTTCCAAAAAATCGACATGCCGCAGGTTGAAGCCAGTGTCAAAAACAAGGAAATCTGGTTGATCAAGACGCCTAAGGGCCTCCCGCTTCTGCAGTTGAAGACTTTGCCCATCTCCTTCACGTCATCACGTGTCTCTGACTCGGGTGTCAAGACATTTTCCGTCAAAGACCAGACCTTCCAGTTGAACGAGGAACGTTTTTCCTCAGATGCCGCCAAGTACTCGTTGGTGAACGCTAAGGTCAAGGGCCGCTCATTTGACCGTTTCTACACGGTCCGTGAGGTGGTCAAAGTTCCGGAAATCGACTACAGTTTGGTCGTGACGCCACGCGAGGATGTAGAGAGACCCACAAACTTGCGGATGCGCCATTTTCCCACAGGCTACTCGGCGGGCGACTTCCCTGAGGCCAAAGCTAAGGAAACTGAAAGAGTGGTGAAGAAGCCAAAGCTTGAAAAAACGGTTGAGGTGAAGGAGGAGAAGAAAGAGAAGAAGGACAAGAAGGAGAAGAAGGACAAGAAGGAAAAGAAGGAAAAGAAAGAGAAGAAGGAGAAGAAGGAGAAGAAAGCCAAGGACTAGACGGAGCCTATTGGTCAAATAGAAACGCATAATACAGCATTACATCGGGACTGGACTGTTCGTAAGGATGAGTAGATGGGCCTTGTGCCGCGACTGCACACAACACACCACCTACCATGGGTAACAAGGTTTCGAAGCCAGCACGAAAGCTTGCCAGCTCGATCGGCAAGGAGGACGTGGGTCAGGTGACCCATACCAAAGTAAGACTCCCCTCTCAGGAGCTACGGACTCGTTTTGAACAGACTGGTGGCTCGTTCAAGACTTCCGAGGGCCAGCCAACCACCGAGGGCCCGGAGGTCATCGCCACCCCCGGATCGGCCGCTCTCCAGCAACAGCCGGCCCAACCTGGGCAACCATCTGTTGCAAGCGATTCCGGCACTCGAGACGGACTGGATCCGCAGGCTGACCGGAACTTCATCGACTTCATTCTGACCCTCGGAAGACAGATACACTCGCAGAGCGCCGGGTCGGAAGTCGCCCGAGACGACGTGGCAGCCCTCAAACAACTCCTCAACCGGAAACAGCTACATGAGAAGGGCCAGACGGAAGTCCAGCTGCAGCTTGAGGCCTCGGATCTGACGGTGCAACGCACCATGGTCCACCCTCGGACGGTGACCGCCATCCTCCATGCCCTCAAGGACCAGAATGCCCCCGTCGCCGAGGTGAGCAGGGACTACCAGCTTGACCCTCGGGTGATGCAGGATTTGGACCGGTTCTCCGTGGCCAATCATGTGGTGATTATCGAAGAAGAGACAAAGCCGGACGAGATTGGGCCCAAAAAGGGCCAGCCCCGGTCACGTGCTGCGACCGACCCGTCTCTATTGGACTACGATGGTGAAATGTCAGAGACGGTTGACAAGCAGCGGATGGAGAAGTTACGGTCGAGACTCATGTAAATACAATTAATAATGGCTGACTTCCGGTGGTTGTTCTGCATGCTCGGCCCGCTAGGGAGGCATGCGCCGCATGTAGGAGCGAAAACCGGGGTATACCCCGGATCAACGCGAGACCACCATGCCACAAAATCCAGGAATCCCGTGGTCTCGGTACACGCCTTGTGATGTGGCTGATGCATTGCAGGCGTACGGCGTCGCCAACGGCGGATACATCCCGAACCTCGTGCAGAGATCCGAGGGTAGTTCGGACCCGGAATCCGAGAACCCCGTGACTGTCTCAACCTCGGAAAGACCAGAGATCACCCAGTCAGTTGCTGGTCCAGCATACACGGTATTGTATGCGCCACTCTCGGATCCCCGGCCGGCAGTGAAATCCGGGTATATCGACAGCATTCCGGAAAACAGCGTGTTGGTGCTCGGACTCCCACTGGAGCAGCAGCTCACCTCGGCACCCTTTGTGACCGTGAACAATGCTCTTTACGGCGGGCTCATGAGCACGAGAGCCCAGTTCCGGAAAGCGGCCGGATCAATTGTACTTGGTCGGATCAGAGATTTAGCCGAGCACCGCGACCTCGGCTTCCCCGTATGGTCGTACGGCGTCGGGGCCGCCGCCCCCGGATCTGTCTTGAAGGTCGTGGGAATAGGGGTGCCCGTGCAGGTGAAAGTGGCAGCCGTGGACGGCACCTCGGAAGTCCTCACGATCCACTCTGGCGACATTATGGTGGCCGACGAAAACGGCGTGGTCCGGGTGCCTCTCAACCACGACAAGGGGCCGGAACTGGAAATTGATGTCGACAAGATCCTTCACTATATTCCGCAGAGAGTAGGGGCGGACGCCAAAGTGAGCGATGCTATCAAAACCGGCCAACCGGCGGGTGAGTCCCAGAAGTACTGGCGAGGCTTCATTACCAAACTCTAGATAATGAACAGAAACCATTCAATCTGAATTAGAGAGATTTTTGTTAGCAAATAACCGTACTATTTCCAAAGTTATATGCTTCGAAATGTGGTGACCTAAAATTGTCGTCTGTGTTATGCCCACACCAAACACGGTAAATCACCGCACACAAATTACACAAACAAGCTGGTCTCCTTCTCGAACCTTTTCCACAACTTATCGTGTGGCATCCCACACTGGACCCTGACAGACACCACCCACTTTGCAGCCTATTTCTGGCAGCCTCCATCAGCGCGGACGTTCCGCAGAGCGCACTTCGGAATTACCTCCCCTCAAGAACTTACCCCACTACTTTCTTCTTCCCTGGATCCGATTTGACGTCCTTTCCCATTGCGTGTATTCTTCCAAGCTCACGCATTTCCTCATAGTGGTGAAGCTGTTTGCAACATCTCGCGTCCGGTTCCCCAATTGTGTGTGGCTTCGATTTACAGCCACTCACACTACCCCGCAACAGGCCATAACCTCTAGCCACACCTGATCCCCAGAAAGCCCTCACCAATGTTGATGGTCCCGCAAGTGAAACCCGACTATCTAGTGGACGAGCTTGGCCTTGCCTTGGTGGGCAACTCCGACCTCAAGCGGCGCTTGCTCCTGGACCCTAGTTTCCTCGAATGGCTTGAGGAGCAGGTGTCGGTAGCCGCCGACTCGGTGACAGCAGCAAGCTCGTTTCCGGACCCAGCTACGCTCCATGACCCCTCCTCTTGCCCCTGGCGCTATTTCCAGAAAACCACCACGATTCTTCGTCTTCTAGCGAAACCCGCAGAAGAGTTCTCCGACCAGCCTAGCCCGACGCCGCCGGGGCGTACCTTAGCCGGCTGCATGGCCCCGCTTCTTCGTGTTGTATCCCACTTCAGCACGGTGTGCAACTCACTGGATGCGGCGTCCGCTGTTGCCCCCGGAAAGGCCCACAGCGACTCGTCTAAAGCCGCATGGACCCTTGCGGCCGCTGTCTTGGCTGACATTGTCCATGTCCTCTTGGTGATTGCCGAGGCCAGCCACAACTTTGACACAGAGCCCTTCTGGGAGTTTTTGGCGAAGATACTTGCTTGGCCCTGTTCCCCGTCCACAGGGACCGCAACGACCCTCACACCTGTGGTCTCCCAAGCCCTCGCCTTGATTCCAGTTCTTTTGGAACAGAACGAGCCCTCTGCAGCACGGCACGTCCCCGGCTTTATCGAAGCAACGCTCAAAGCACACGACCTTATCGCAAAGACAATATGCGAATATTTGTTCGGCAAATCCCAGGCGTCAGCAACACTGGCGCCAGATATCAACATGGAGTTCTTGCAAGACTTGATGGTTGCCACGGCTCAAACTGTCAATTTTGCTCGCGATCATTCCGACGCAGAGAAATTCCTGAGCTCGAGATTCACCTCGAGATTCAGCTCAAAAGACTTTGTTCAGTGCTTGGTGTTTTCCATCAACGCAGAAGGGTACCCTTCTCTTAACGTTGCCGCTCTCAACTTGCTCCACCTCATGCCAGACATGGCCTCGCAGGATCTACCGGGAACCCTCGAAAAGCTATTCCCAAGAATCATAGAGCTAATCGAGCTCGAGTCATCTGCAGCAGGCAGCACGCCCAAATTCGTGCAGAACCCGGTAGCTCTTCTTGCTGACTTGTGCTTGAGCTACCTGAGCGTCTGTTCTTTATTGCGCAACACCAACGTCGACTACAAACTCATGTCCGACTTGAGCGAAATCTTCAGAAAGTCTGCCGTGTTGTATCAGCTTCAGAAGCTCAAACAAAACATGAAGAAAGAGAACAAATTCGTGGACTTCTCCAACATTCGCAGCGGGTTCACAACTTTGCAGGTGATTTCGTCCTACTTGCTTTTGCTTAGCATATACACCAGCTCGAATGAAGACTATCGTCGGCGGATCACGTCGTTCAAAGACAAGGAAACAAAACACAACTTTTTGGGGCTCATGATTTTTGAACTTATCGAGAACTATCATTTCATGACAAAGCAGCTCCTCCACAATTATGCTCTACTACAGAAAGCACAAAGCTCGTCCTCGAACAAAGCGACAGGCCAGATAATACCTTGGCTTGCCACGAACATTGGTATTTTGACTGTTTTGCTCGAGCACCCAATCTATACCAATGTCTTTTATCTAACAAGAGCATTATCGCGGTCTGTGATGACTCTCAGAACATTTTTTGTTGACTGTAACTCCGTCAAGAGCTCCATTGGCTTTCTGGGCGAATCGAATGTTGATGGTCAACTAGCCTCAAAAACAGCCGATAACATCATTGACCTCGCTTGTTTGAGATATGACCGAGATGCATCATTCGAGAACAAGGGCAATCTCATACACTGCTTGCTCGATTTGTTCAGCAGGATTGAAAACATAGGGCATGTGTTACTCAGTTTTGCAAAGACCAACAAAAACAGCGGACACAAGGTTCAGCAGACTCGGAGGGACATTTGTGTAAAGAAGGTTGTGATATTAGCATCAATAGCTAACTTTATTCTTGACTTCAGCTCATTTCGTTACGAAATTGTCAATCACGAAACGTTCCTTCAAGACCTCGCCGATTCCTTTCAAAGGCCCATCACAAATCAGCAGATTGGTGATTCGTTCTCTGGCAAAGATGATGAGAACCAACTCAACAAGGAGATCGTCCACGAGCAATTGCGTGTGCAGATAGGTGTTCTTCAAGTTATCAAGAACTACCTCTATAACGAAAATGAAGAGAACCGCAAATTTGTGTGGGATTATATCCCGATGTCCCTCATTTTTGAGAAGTCCTTATATGGCATAATGACTCCCCCGGAAGACGACGATGAGCTTCATAAGCTTCAGATCCAACAAAAGGTTGTTGCTTTCGAGATTATGCGGAATTTGACCGCAGCTTCCGCTTACTTCAGCGGTAGTATTAATGACTTCTATGGCGACTACGTCCGTGATCACTGCGGCGACAACAGGATCACTTCCTGGAATGACTACCTTCTCGAGAACTTACTTTCGTTTGATCTCTTCATGGACGTTCACAATTCGTCAACACGTGATTTCTTTGTCGACGATGAGTTCACATTATCGCTTATCAAGAACCTGGACTACGTCAGAATGGTTGTTGCCATCAACTACTTGGAAGACCATCGCTACACAAACACTCCTGTTTTCAAGAGAGAAAACTTTCCCAAGTCAAACTTGCTCGAGGTCTGGAAACGTTTCTTGAGTGTCTCGCTCTCAGACGATAAAGAAGCTAAGCTTTGCAGTGACATGAGTCAAAGAGTTCGTCTCGCTAATCATTTGAGCGAGTTGAAAATCTCAATTAGCTGGCTTCTTATCAATCTCACCTGGAAAGATGATGACGTTGGCTACCAAATGCCAGATAAAAGTAATTTTAGCATTCTCGATACTGTATCCTCACACGCAGATTCCAGCCTATTCAATGCCTCATACATTGTCTTCGAGGAGAGTGACGAGAGTGAAACAGAGGAACCGCCTAAACTGTCAAGCACGGGTGTTTTCACTGCAGAGGAGTGTGCAAAGCAGCTCTACAAGCACGGCTTCAGTCATGTGTTACAAGAGCTCATAAACGAGATGTCTGCAGTGTCGTCGCACAGGCGAGATCACATTGGTCTTGAGCGCTTCGATCACCTCAACTCCAACGACCTCTACGAAAAATCCAAGACTGCACACTTTCAAATCATGTCACTAGTATCGGGGTCGAAAGAAGGTCGTGCTCGTCAAAGACCGTCCGACAGACATCCGTTACGGCGTTTATCGAATATTTCGGGTTCGCACGACCCACCGCAGCCAAGGCGAGATGTGAACAGGGGCGGCGAAGGCTTTGGTTACGGCCTGGATGACAACTATATTGCGGAAGACGCTGCTCCCGTTGCGCCTGGCGGCGGGAACGAACCGCAAAATCGTGATGCGCTGAGCGATGAATTCGATTGGTTTTTACCAATGTGACATGCCACTAACTATTAGACATGCATACTCATCGGCTTAGGTATGAAATGAATATCGGCCGCTTGCACGGTCCTGCATGTGATGAAGGCAAAGCCGGAAAAATAGCGACACGGCCAACAAATCACGCAAAATGCTGGCTCGGGGTATGTGCCGGAATCAAAAATCGCCAGCTCCACTCGAAGTACCCTTAGTTGTCACACAACTCTGATATTCAAATCTGAAATCCTAGAAGCGGAGCAGCCGGGAAATATCTTCAGTTTTGAGCCAAGTTCTCTGCCCGTGCGGACAAAAATTTCGCGAGGCTGACCCTTTCCACTGCAGTGAAAATGCGACTGACAACCGCGATATCCCCACTACTTTGCGGTAAACCTTTCTTTTACAACGGCCCGAAACGTTGGCCACTGCGTTGTCGAGTCACTCACACAAACCGAGATGGAACAAGACTCGTCCAAGTTGCAAAATCGCGACACCACGTCTAAAGGGAAGTATTCGTTGAACGACTTCCAAATTCTCCGCACCCTTGGGACTGGTTCCTTTGGTCGGGTGCACTTAGCCCGGTCGGTGCACAATGGACGATTCTATGCTATGAAGACCTTGAAAAAGGAGAAGGTTGTTTCGATGAAGCAAGTCGAGCATACCAACGACGAGCGGCGCATGTTGAAGTTGGCACAGCATCCCTTCATCATCCGTATGTGGGGCACCTTCCAAGACTGTCACAACTTATTCATGATCATGGACTATATTGAAGGAGGCGAGCTCTTCCTGTTGTTACGCAAATCACACCGTTTCCCCATTCCTGTTGCCAAGTTCTACGCCGCCGAGGTGTTCTTGGCGATCGAGTACTTGCACAACCTAAACATCATCTACCGAGACTTGAAGCCCGAAAATATCTTGTTGGACAAGAACGGACACGTGAAACTAACAGATTTCGGATTCGCCAAAGAGGTGCAAGACGTGACCTTGACCTTGTGCGGCACACCCGACTACATCGCCCCCGAAGTCATTGCTACCAAGCCATACAACAAATGTGTTGACTGGTGGTCTTTTGGTATTTTGATCTTCGAGATGCTCACGGGGTACACTCCTTTCTACGACCCTGCACCATTAAAGACATACCAGAACATTTTGAACGGCACCATCACATATCCAGACTACCTCCCCCCTGACATCCTCGATTTGCTCCAGAGATTGATTGTGAAGGATCTCTCGCAGAGGTTGGGTAATCTTCAAAACGGCTCTGATGACGTGAAGAACCATCGGTGGTTCAAAGAAGTGATCTGGGACCGTTTGCTATCACGTGACATCGAAACGCCGTACGAGCCCCCCATAACGTCGGGGGTGGGCGACACATCTCAGTTTGACCGTTATCCCGAGGACAAAGATCTTGATTACGGTATCACCGGTGTTGACGACCCCCACGCCGAGACGTTTGCGGATTTTTAAGGGCATGGAAGGAATGACAGAAGAACGGATACAGAAAAGCAATGGCGCTAGATTGCTGGCACAAGGACAACTAATTATTTGTGCTGTTTAAGATTCTAAGCACACCCATGGCGGTGTGGCAGTCACTCGGTGACGCGTTGGAGCCGGTTTTTTGATACGGACTCGAGTTGCGACGCGTTCAAGTTGCAAATTTGCGAACATGGTGGATCGAATTGGGAGATGCTCTGGCGAAGGCTTACGACGCCACAAGGCCTGGATACATATTTTTTTATCTCATGGTAACAATCGGAAAATGCTATGCCTTTTGGCATGTGAGGTGGTTTGGCAACGGTGAGAGTTGACCCATTGAGTTCCGAGGTGCGGCGCCAATCTGCATTGTTAAGTGGTCCGAGGGTCTCGATCAATGCGTGAGAAAGGTTGGCGGACATGATTGTGTGTGGCCGGACAAACGGGGTTACGGAAAATAGGACCCCGGACCCTCGGGTCTTAATTTAGCGTTAATGCCACGGCACTGACATCCGGGCATATCGGGGCAGACTCTCTAAACGATTTTCGATTCTTTTTCATCACGACGATGTGTTGCGTGGCCCAGTTTAAAGCGGGCAGATGAGCAGGGTAGAAAACGGTGATGAATTCATTCCGAGGGTAATTGGTCCGTATCTAGAGTCCCTCGGACCCCCATCCAGTTATAGACAAATGCATCACCCCACAGATTGTGCTAATCCCGGGGGGACGTGTTGCAGCCTTGGGGTTTCTCGCATTGCACTGGAGGTAGTCGTGCCATGTGTTTGTGGCACCCTCGGAGTCGGATTTGGCACAGCTAGGGCAGCAGAAAATATGAGGGACCCTCGGGAATGAGAGTGGCGGTCGGTGGGCCGGCTCTCGCCCGGTGATTTCCAGTTGTTTTTTGGCTGGAGACTAGAGGCACGAGTTTCGTAGAGGCGCCGACCATAGCCCACGTTGTGTTCTCTCGAAATAGAATCAGCCTGGAGGCACAAAAGCGTAAGCGGGCCGGAGACCAGGTTGGCACACGTGGATAAACCCACGTGATGTGGCGAGCACGATGCACGTGGAGCAGCTACCCCTGGCGCAGCAGTGTACACACTGTATGTGCGAGTCGGCGGACGCTTTGGGAATGTGCATGTGGGTGCCATTACACTCGAATATTGGTTGGGTACAGGACAGGTGTCCCACAAGCCACGGGACCCCGAGGGGCTGTGCCTCAGGAACGGTGTGGTGCACGGGTGGCGTTTTAGCAGCGGTACCTTTATCGGCGACTTCAAACGAGCCTCTTTTGAGGCACGGGTGTCGCTGCCGCATGCCAGCCACAGAACCGTGGGGGCGCCGGCTGCAGGTACAAAAGGAGAAGGCCGCTCTGTGCATGTACCCACGTACGTCATGGAGGGTGCTGGACGGAAAAGTCCTCTTGCTACAGCCACCCCGACGGACCGCAGGTATTATGGCAACATACATGGCATGTGCATGGGGCCGCTGGAAGCGAGACAGAATTTTAACCCCGCGCAAAGCAAACGGCCACTCTCTGGCACGGCTCCCCTGGTGGCTGCAAAGGGCGGGACTTGCCGTGGGGCGTCGATTTCTGAGACGCCGTCGTATTTCAGCGGGGTCCAACAGACGCCTATGCGTGCCAGTGGTCCCTCCGGCGGCAGCAGCAGCGCAAAGACATGCGTATCCATCTGCGGGTGTTCCCACATGCTGTGCAAAGTGCATTGGGGACTTGCTGTGCAAAGTGCGTTGGAGCCTTGCTGTGCAAAGTGCATGGAGGCAGCAGCCGCGTAGAGACCTCAAGGGACTTCGAGAGACAGCCTCTTTCATGCAATGCGTGCGCAGCCCAAACGGGAAGTGTAGACACACACAAGCGACTGTTGACGGTCCCAACGCAGTGGGAAAGGTCTTTGTTGTTTGCCTCTGTTGCAATTTTTTTTTGATAACCACTACTTCTTTCTTTTCCTCGGTTGTTCGGGACAGGCATTTCAGTCCGCTGGAACAGGCCCCGTGAGACGCGGCGGTCGCGGGCCGAAAAAACCTCAACCGCGACTAGAGGCCAGCACGAATCAGAGCAGAAACACAGCTCTCCAGCGGCTGAACACGTCTCACGCCGCGTCTCTCTGTGTAACGGTTTACCGCTTTTTACAGCACCCGCCACTTTGAAGTCGCCACTTCCCACCAAATCCGTTTCCCGCCTCCCGCGCAGCCACCAGGCCCACCCACATCCTTACACCAGCCCCCACCAAACCCGAGACCACCACCTCCGTAGCTTGATCCCATGGCCACCATCTATACCCTGGACGTCCGCAACCACCGGCGGGCGCCGCCACCGCCTGGCAGTGCACCTGCGCTTTCGGGCCCCGTGATCCCGGGTCTTTCTGCCCAAACAGGCGACAATATCCGCGTGCAAGCAGCCCGGCCCCAGAGCGGCTGGGTGTACGTCAAGGACGACGGCATCTTCACCAGTTTCCGCTGGAACAAGCGGTACATGACTGTCGGCGAGCGCGTGCTCAAGCTCTACAAGAATCCGCCGCAGGATGCCCAGGGCGCCGACTTTGACATGCTGTACCCGCTCAACTTGATCAGTGCCATCAACATCAAGCCCAACGTCGGCTACACCAAGGGCGCCCAGACGCTCGAGATCGTACCAAAGAACAACGGCAAGCCCATGTTGATCCTGATCAAGTCCAACGCCGAGTACCTCGACTGGCTCGACGTGTTCACGACAAAGTGCCCGTTGGCCACCGTCCTGCAGCACGGCTCGGCGCCCATGAGCAGCACAGGCGTGCTGTCGCCCATAAACTTCACACATAAGGTCCACGTTGGCTTCGATCCGGCGCTGGGCAACTTCACGGGGCTTCCAGACGCGTGGAAGAACATGCTCCAGCACTCCAAGATTACATCCGAGGACTGGCGCAAGGACCCCGTGGCCGTCATAGAGGTCTTGGAGTTCTACTCAGACATCCAGGGCTCCAACGCGTCTACGCCCGCAGCGTCCCCCGCGTTGGGCTACACGGGCGCCCACTTGAAGGACTGGACCAAACACCCGGCCCCAAGAAATGACCAGAGGTCCGAGGGCGCCGACTCCCTCGCCGCAGCTCCAAAGCCCCCGGCACCATACCACCTTACAAAGCCCGGCCTGTCGCCCTTGACGCTGTTGATGGCTGCCCATTCGGGCCCAAGCCCGCCCGCTGCTTCTGCTCCAGCACCGGCTCCCTCCAACCCTTACACTACCACCGGGCAAACGCCATTTCCTGGCGCTCAGTACGGTGCTACGCAGCCCATGCCACCCCAGGGCTCCAATGAAGGTCTCGGCCCCGTCCAGGCGCTTGTTCCTGGCCGCAGGGCACCTCCACCGCCGCCTGGCCACGCTGCACGGCCTGCACCACCTCGCCCAACGGCACCACAGGCCCCACCTGGCCCTCACACACAGCCGCAGGCGCCCCGGGCCGCTCCACCGCACAAAGTGTCTGGCGTAGCGCCGGCTCCAGCCGACACAATTCGGCTGACGCTTGCGCAGGCCGACCGGCTTCTGACGGCGCTGCCCCCGGCGCACGACATGCCGCTGCTCAAGCCCTTGACGCTCCTGAGCAACAAGACGGCCGCCCCGCAACAGCGACAGGCGCCGGGGCCCGGGCTGGCTCCCGTGCACACGCCGCAACAACAACCTACGCCGCCGCCATCGCAACAGAAAGAGCCTAAGAGCGCCAAGCAACTCAAGAAGGAGCGCGAACAGTTGAACGACCGCCAGGTGATGGCCAAGCTCAAGGCCGTGGTCAACAACAAAGACCCTCTGTCATTCTTCCGCATCATCAGCAAGGCGGGTCAGGGTGCCCTGGGTGAGGTGTTCTTGGCGCAGTCGCTCATTCCGGGACAGCTGGGCAAGGTGGCCATTAAACAGATAGACCTCCAGGCACAACCCAACAAGGAGTTCATTGTCAACGAGATCATGGTGATGAAGGACCTGCGCCACGAAAACATTGTCAATTTCTTGGACCTGTACCTCCGCGGATCCAATGACCTCATGGTGGTGATGGAGTACATGGAGGGTGGCTGTCTCACCGAGGTTATCGAGAACAACGAGTGCAAGTTGTCCGAGCGCCAGATTGCCACCATCTGCCACGAGCTGTTGAAGGGTTTGCAGTTTTTGCATCGCAAGCACATCATCCACCGCGACATCAAGTCCGACAACGTGTTGCTCTCCGGCCAGGGCCACGTCAAGATCACCGATTTTGGTTTCTGCGCAAAGTTAACTGACAAGCGCTCCAAGCGGGCCACCATGGTCGGCACGCCGTACTGGATGGCGCCCGAGATCGTCAAGCAGAAGGAGTACGACGAGAAAGTCGACGTGTGGTCACTCGGCATCATGACGATCGAGATGATCGAGGGCGATCCGCCGTACATGAACGAGGAGCCCTTGAAGGCGCTCTACCTCATTGCCACGAACGGCACGCCGAAACTCAAGAAGCCCGAGGCCCTCAGCAACTCGATCAAGAAGTTCTTGTCGATTTGCTTGTGCGTTGACACGAAGTTCCGGGCCACGACCGACGAGCTCTTGGAACACTCATTCATTCAGTACAAGAGCGGCGACGTGTCTGAGTTGGCGCCGCTTTTGCGCTGGAAGACCGACGCCGACGTCTGAGGCTCGCACTAACAACAATTCTGATTACATAAATGAAACAACTAAGAAATCTTCTGTAAGTGGGCAATGTCAATTACCTAAATAAAACAGAGGCCAGAGTAAGGCCTTGGTGAGGAATTGTTCGAAAACACACGCAACACAGGTTGCGTTTAGAAAGTCTGAATAGATACGTCACTGCTTTGTAAGAAACAGCAGCAGCCAAGCCGCAGTAGGTGGGGTGTGACTCCAGGTCCAACCTCCTCCTGGTGGCTATGGCAACTGCTCAAGCTTTCCCGAAAGCATGTTTATCAAATGTAGTCGTCGTGGAAGATTTCCTGATCGTCGTTGTTGTTTCTCCTCACTGCAGACCCGCCCACGCCGCGCACGGTTGTTTCGAACCGGTGGCCAAACGTCGGGAGCTCCATGTGGTGGGAGGAAAACAATGGTTTCTGTGTTTGCGACGGCTGCACTCCGAAAGCCGAGTTGTTGAGTGGCGCCGGCGCCGAGGGGGCGTAAGCCCCGTAGCCTTCAAGGTGCGGAGGCTTTTCGCTCCCCAACAGGGAGTAGTCCCACGAGTACATTTGCTGTGGGGCCCTGGGGTCGTAGGAGGGGGGGTTCAGGACCTTTTGTTCGTAGTCCTGGGCCGAGTCGAACGGCAGCACCGTCGGGTCGACCTCTGAGTTCAACAGGCGGGAGCGTTTTTTCGCCGGTTCGCCGTCGTCGTACTTTGGCGCAAGCGACGCAAATTGAAAGTTTGGCATGCCCGGGATGATACCCTGCGGAAGGTACCCCATGGAGCCGCCCGGCATCGAGTGCAGGTACGCCAGCTGTCTGAGGTGGGCCGATTGGAGCGGGTGGTTTGCCGGCAGGCCGATCTGGTGGGCCAGCAGGAACAGCCCTGGAGGAGGGGGTCCCAGCGGCTGCCACGCCATCATCAGCGGCGGCGGCGGGTGGCCCAGCATGTGGGTCTGGGGCGGGCCGGACAACAGCGTCTGCATGTGGCTGGCCTGGAGGCCGCCGCCCATGTGGCCCCCGTGGGTCGGGTACGTGGGGAGCAGCAGGCGGCCCGGCAGGAGCGGGCGGCCGCGTTGGCTGGCGAGAAGCAGCGCCATGTTCTGGAGCTGGTAGTTGGAGTCCAAGAAGAAGTTGGCCTCGCTGTCGATGGCGGTCTTGCCGCCCAACGGCGAGCGCTTGACGGCCTGCCAGAGCTCCGGCAGAATGGGCATGTGTTTCAAGTCCAGCTGCAGCGGGCGGAGCAAGTGGCCTGCGAGCACGTCGTACGCCGAGTAGTACGAGATGAGGTGGATGGTCTGCTTGGCGGCCAGGTCGTCGCCCAGCTCTGGGAAAAGCGTCAACAGCAACGTCTTCTTGATCAAGCCCTGGTCCTCGGCCACGGGCATCGCCGGCAGCAGCCGCTGGCGGGCCGGGTCGGGCACCTTGTCGAGCCCCGACCCGGAGTAGACGCCGGACTCGGAGCGGGACCGCTGGTCGTTGGCGCGGCGGGCCTTGCGGCGGTCGTCCTTCTCCAAAAGCCCGGACTTGTCGAGCTGGCGGTATATGAGGAAGCGGCCGAGGATGCGGGACGCCAGCCACGCGATGCCGTCGGTCCAGCGCTTGATGTCGCTGAGTTCCTCGATGAAGACAAAGACGCTGCCCAGGCGTATGAGGCCGGGCCGTTCGCGGTCGAGCGGCCGGCGCTTCACCAACTGGAACTTGTTTTTGAGAGCGCCTTCAATGACCAAGAGGGCGTCCTCGTTGGACATGATGTACCCGTGGTATGTCGGCAGCAACAGGGACATTGGCTGTGAGTTTTGGTGTTTTGAAGCAGTGGAAAGTTGGCTGCCTGCAACCGGCGGATAAGGTTAGTGGGGTGGGTGGGGTAGTTGTGAAGGTTATTGGATGGGGCGTTGGTGAACGTTAATGGTGTTGTTGGTGATGTTGATCGAGAATGGATAGGTATTGGACTGTTGGTGTTGGTCTGTTGGTTCTGGTCTGTGGTGTTGGTGTTGGTCTGTTGATGGTAGTGCGTTGGTGGGGCTGATCTGGCTGCTGGAGTAAGTCTGAGATAAGCTTCGGGGACCCTTGGTTGGGAGGCAGGGGAGACTTTGTGGATCTGGGGTCCTCTTTAAAGAAGGAAGATACAAAAAAAAAAACGCAGCCGGGCCCGCCGCATGTAAATATAAGCGTCCGCGCCAACATGTAGACGAAAATGGGGAACGGCCCTGTTAGAGCAAAGCACATCTGTCTGTGGAACTCTGCAACAAGGGTTGGCATCACCGACATGCATGCTGCAGCGGCGGCTAAACCGGCGTCGTGCGGCAGCGCGGCAATCCCGCGTTAGCCCTCGTACCCCCACAAGCCACCTCGCCCAATGGACGCGCCCGACCGGCCTGCTGGCGAGCGCTCCAGGTACCCGCGGTGCCTGCATCGGGCGACGCGGCCTCCCACTTTAGTGCCACTGCCGACCATTGTCCTACAATGACACACGGTTCAGGCAACATCGTCCGGCGTCACCTCTTCTGCCTGGGGCACCCACTGACGCCAGTGCCCAGGGGAACCGGGGCCCTCGCTCATCTCCGGTGGCACCAGGGTGGGCCACCTGTCATTCCGCAGCTGTAACGTCACATGGTCTGACGAGACGGTGGCTCCGCCTGCTTTTTCGTCTGGCGGGCGGCTAGACAATCGCAAACGGCTGAGGCGTCTATTTCTCAGATCTGGGTGTTGCTTTTCGAGGCGCTGGCCCGGTGGTGGCGGGTGTGCCCGTGCGTGGGTCTGTGCGCGGGTCCCTGGGCCGGGGGTGGTCCCGGGTATGAGGATGTGTGCGTGGCCCACCGCATGACAGTGGCACTGACACCAGACACGCAACAGACACAGTGGCACACAAACCCGTCACAGTGGCAACACACAAAAAAAAATCAGACACAGTGGCACACAGACACAGCGGCCACTGTGAATGGGCCCGGACTGGCCTGGACCGGGCGGGTTGGTTCTGTTGCCCTCTGCCGCCTGCTGCCTGCCACTTCCGCCACTCTGCCACTATCTGGCGCCAGAGATAACGCAGTCAAAGTGTGGGCGGCTCAAGCCCACTTTGCGAGAGGGGCGCCGCCGGGCCTCTGCACACAGACAGGGGCCGCCGGTGGGCCTCGCCGCTCGATTCTCGTACTGCTGCGCCAGAGGGACCGGGCCTGCTGGACAAACGCAACCTGGCCAGATAAGACCGGCATCCAATCCGCCACGAACCCGTGCGAAACACAGACGTGCGCCCTTCTCCTGCACCACCATGGAAGCCTTCTTAGGGGTAGGGCGGAAGTCCGCCGTCTCGAGCCTGTGCACGTCACATGGCCCCAGCGGGACCCCCCACGGCGCCGATGTTGCTCCTGCACGTGGGCCCGGCCCAAGGCGTGGCGCCCGCTTGCTGATGTGCATGTGCGTGCAGCCCGCGGACCTTAATCTCCTTTAGGCTCATCTCCGCGGGAACGCGGAAGGATCTGCCAGACAACTTCCGGGGCCGAACGCACTAGGTCCAGCAAGTGGTGCCATCTCCTCACCGCTGTGGCGCGGGTGGTCCCGGGGAGACCGCTATTGCAAAACCCGTGTCTCGCCGGCGATGTCGCCGTCGCACACCAGGGCCCCGCAACCGCTGGGCACATCGGGCCAGCCTGCTGAAGGTTTGCCGGATGCAGGGTGTCTTTGTTCGCTAGTGTTCCTTAGCGTTGAAGGACAATAAGCACAAGATAGTCGGGTACCGTGCGCGGCACATGTCGTAACACCAAATAGGCTTCGTCCCCGGTGGGAGGGCTCGGCAGGTGCACTGCACCATCCACGCTGCAGCGGCCGCGGGTATCCCGCCTGCAGCATCGCTGCCGGAGCTTATTGCTTCTTTCCCAAATAGGGTGCATGGCCACAGGAACACGAGCTTGGCGTGGGTCGAGGCTCAGGCTGTCCCACCTTAGACGAAGGACAGCACTATGGCCAGAGAGTGCATCCCGGCCCTGGCCCCATGCACAGTGCTGGCGGTAACGCGACGGAGGTGTGGCAATGACGTCCCCATGACGTAGGAACTAAAAGAACACCTCAACCTGAAACGGCGGGCCGCCTCTGCCCGCCCAGGACCCGCCCTGTGCCGAAATACGCCTGACACGGAACAGCGCCTTCCTTGTTCTTCTCTGATTCTTAGTTTTCCTTCGCTACTGTATCTCTGTTTTCTTCTCTGTTTTTTTGACTAGATTCCATGTCACAATTTCTTTTTCGGGTCTAAAGGCATTCCAGCGCCGCAACCTTATTGCGTGCAAACGTCCGGCACACGGGAGCTTCGTGAGCATGAGCCCGCAGCAAGCCCGGCTGCAAGCAACTAAATATAGGAGGTAGGACCCCCGTTTCGAGGGCCGTGCAGCATTCTGCACGTGCGCCAGGCCATGAGTCCGGCATCTCGCTTCCACACAAGCCACCGGGCCCGAGGACCTGTCCCTGGATCGGGCTGTCCCCGCAATGCACGTTTGCGCTGGCAGCAGCGTAGTTGCAACTGTGTCGTGAGCCGCGTGTTCGCAGAGCTCCGGTCCCAGCAAGCTTTTTGGTCCCTGCATTTTGATGTGCCTCGGGGCCACCCAACACCATCAGCGAGGGGCTTTTGCCTATCGCTCAGGCACGATCCAACTGGGCCAGCACCGTGGTCCCGATCCGTGGTCCCGCTCCGTGGTTCCGGACCGTGGTCCCCAGGGACCGGTGCCTCAGGGAGCGTTGTCGTGTGTATGGTGCGGTCCCTCTGCGGCGCAGAGCCAGCCCACGCTGGCCCAGGTTTCGGCCCGGAACGGTGCCTCGGGGCGGACTCGCGGATCTGGCCTTGCCTGTGATTAAGGTTTGCTCGACGTCTCCCGAACCTCAGGACATTGCGCTGCTGTTGCCCTAGATCCGCCAGATCATCTTAAAACAATGTCTCGACCAGCAGCCAAGTCAACTCAAACAATCTTTTTAAAAAGGTTCCATCGATCGGGTGGGCATAAATCCGGTGTGTCTTGTATTGTTGAATCTTAGTCCGGAAATATGCGTCGGGAGTATTCAGGCAGCTTAGATAATCAGATCCTTCCTGATACGGGGTAGAGTGGTCCCTGGTAATCCAGTCCCTGCAATTGCAGGAACCCCGCCCCGGGGCCGCCTGGGACCGCCCAAGGACCGCCTCGGGCCGATCCGAAACTGTGGCCCGATAACAAACCTCGTGCTGCCGAGTGGGCGGCAGCGTCAGGCACCAAAACACTAAATACGAGACCCTGAGGCCCGAAGCTAATTTCCCCCCTCGTCCCCAGGGACTAGCCCAGGCCCCGCGGACCCGCGGCTGGCGCACCAGTGGTCCCCGGGCGTCGACTCTAGCCTGCCAAAACATCCCAATCCAGACGATTAGGTCCCTATCGGGTTGCTGTCAATGATCCGCCTTAGACGTGGACATGCTGCGCAGACGCCCTCATCTACGCCATGGTGTTACCCCTCATGTCCTCCATACTGCTATTTTTTGTCTTGCTTGGAGATTCCCGCTTTTGTTGTCCAAGATCGCCCCAGACTTACATCTTTTGTTCCTCTGTAAAAACTTGGCCCTGTGACCGCAGCGGATGCGGGACTACCCGGGCGCAGAGTGCATATACGGGATCCCTCATTTAGCGCCCGACTGCATGGGCCTTAGCCTAGTCAAAGCCATGGCCTTAACTTAGATTCGACTCGCCAGGATTCAGCCGTAACTGCACCACGTCATGCCCCTGGAATATGGTTTGCACTCGAAACCCTGTCCCAAAAGAAGCAAGCGAAAAGCCAGTCCCGCCTGTCCCCCAAAATGTCGTGTTTGTCATTGGACACACATTTCGGCGGGTTCGCCGAACTATTCTCATAACGCCAGGCTGCCAAGACCGGGACCAAGCCCGGGGCCACGGTCCGGCGCCGCCCAGCGTTCTGTCACCTGGGATAAGTCCCCGATCTGTGTTCCTGGCGCGTGGTTGCTGCAACGTCTGTCTCACATGTCCGCTCGTGCAGGGCCTTGGCCCTTAATCGGGATCACCCGCTTTGCAACTTCTGGGCTTGAATTGTCACTTTTTGGCAGAGACAGAAACTGTGTTTTTTTCTGCTCTCTTCGGTGTATGTACCCAAGGTAGGCTCTTGTAAGCGAATACGTGCCTAAGCGAAACCCTCGGTTTGTCTCATTCTCGCACCCTCGGAGGGTCTCGCTGTGGCGCAGCTGGATTTGGCAGCCCGCATCGGGGCTCATAATATCAACACGTTGCTGCGCATGGCCTGTGCCTCCTCGCCCACAACTCCCTCAATTAACCTGGGTGGTGTGAAACAGAGAGATGAATCCTGCAGACAGCAGAGGATCGTCCCGAAGCACGTGGCCAACCAGCCAAGCCTTGCGGGCTTAAGCGGCCGCACCACGCTCAGCACAATAACCTTTGTGAGGCCCGCCGACGAAATCATCGGGTCACGTGACCGTACCCCGGATTTCGGCCGTTGTTTTTCCAGTGCGCCCTTTTGCGCCCACCACTCCCCGCACCCTGTGCAGGACGATAACCTACCTCACATCCCCTATTCATTATACCTTGGCGCCGATCCCACAGATTACCCCCTCTTCTTCAAGACCTCGACTTTCCGTGGGCAGTGACGATACGGAACACCTTTTGATTCGGAAATTTCTGCCGCCTCCAAAAAGGTCCTCTCCATTTTCGGTCTTTGCCGCTTACAACACCCCACAATCTTGCCCTCACGAAAGTTTCAGGCACACGAGCAAACAAAAGGGTCCCACACCGAGAAAGCAACAAAGCAGGCCCGAAACGCGCATATACCATCTCCAGGAAAACACCCAGACCAGATTCCTTGCCCCAGCATTTTCCGCCCCGCAGCTATCACCCATCCAGGCCCAGATCGCAGCCCCACCCCACCCACATCTACGCCACACACATAACCACCCGCCCACATATTACCGATCCGCCCACACAAAATTCACCCGCCCCACACATTTTTCACCCATCCACACACACTCATCTACCCACATACATTCATCCATCCTCACACATTCCCCAACCTACCCACATTTCTTCACTCACACTTATCCACCCTCCACAATCTTCACACATCACCCTGCCACAGCCGCACGCTCCGCACCAGACCCTCACCTCATACCTCACCCCATCAGCCCACCCCCTATACCATTGACGAGGCTTAAACCAAAACATATAAACATTCATCCAATCTGTGTACCATCTACTGACATTGTGTTCCCCTGCCAAGTTTATGCCTGAACTCGAATTCAACAATTATCTCCCTCCCTACAGGTCGCTCCTCAACCCCAGTGTCACCTATGACTACCAGAAACACCGCCAGATCCAGGTGTCGCCGCTGGACATCAAGCTGCTCCTCTCCAAGTTCCAGATCATGCAGCTGCCGGCCCAGAGCACCCAGTTCAAAATGAAGTACCGCAGCTTGTTGCTGGACGTCTCCATCAAGGCCTCGCTCCTCAGCCGAAAAGTCCTGACCTTGAAACAGCCTCTGATCCGCCTGTTTGCAACCAGGTCTCGCACCACATCGTTCTTCCATCTCCCGTTGGAGGTCCAGCTCCTCGTCTTCCGCTACGTCGACGATCCAGAGGCCTACCGCAGAAACATGCTAGTGTGCAAGCTCTTCTACCAGCTCCTCAAGCCTTTCTTGTACCGCCTGGTCAGCTTCACCTCCACCTACCGATTTGCGCAGTTCATTGCCATTCTCCGCCTCAATCCGCAGCTCGCATCCTTTGTTATAGACGTCGACTTGCTGAATCTCAAGCCAGGCAATTACGAGGCGCTCTTGGCCCACGACAACCGCGAAGACGACGACCAGGACATCGACAACGACGCGGCGCTATTCTTGGCCTGCTGGAGAGACTGGAAGTTCCAGCGCAATCTCTACGTGTTGCACTCCACGCCCCAATCACACATTCGCTCAGCGGTGCCCGCTCACACTCCAAATGCCCGTAAGCGCATGAAGCTTGCAAACTACTTCAAGCGGAGAAAGTCTCAGTCAAACGTCACCGAAAGACAGGTCCCACATCCTCGCGTAGTCCACCATCACGGACCGCCTACCCACCCGAAGGCGAACAGGGTTCTTTTGAGCTATGCGTCTTCTCGCGACGTGCCAGTAGGCTATGTTCTCCACTTGATCAACATGTGCTCGAATTTGCAGTCGCTCAACATTGCAAACTTGTCGCTCTCATCCGACTACCGCGTGGTCCCCATCCACCACTTCAGATACCAACCATATGACCTAGTCAACAACTACCACAAGGACCTCAAGACCATCGTCAACTCATTAGCGCCACGAGTCAATGAACAGACGAGAAGCACCCCGACATTCAGCAGTTCACCTCTCGCCGGTTTGGCGTCTTCAGCGTCATCGGTCTTCTCGATCCCCAGCTTCTCAGCACCGGCCCCCAAATACAACAGTTTACTCCCTCCGATCAAAACAGATAAGCAGTACTTGAATCATTGTGACGGAAACCTTTTTCTCAGTGACTTGACGCTTAAATCCATCAACACTACCCACTTGCAGACGGTGCTGCACCGCGAGATCTTCTCGGCGCTTGCAGCGAAGGAAACTCGTCTTCAAAGCATGATCATGACATCCGTCATCTGGATAGACGCCAAGCTCGTGCGTGAATACCTCATTCTGGCACTCAAGGACAACATCAGAATGACCGGAGGCCATTGGGTCTACAGTGCCGATGACAAGCCATTTGTGCTTGACCTCACGGACTCGGGCATGGAGAGGAATTTGCCGTGGGCACGGCGGTTTGACACTACAGAACGGGGCCAGAAGCTCATCGAGAACATGCTCAACGACCAGTTGTTGACCGACCTCGAGGAAAGCGCTATCGCAGAGAGGAACAGAAGAGGTGCCATGGGGCAGAACTTCTTTTCGTGAGAGGAGAGACTATCCCAACATTCAGGTCATCACCGTATCATGGGTCAAGCCGTGAGGCGGCCTACCAGCGATGGTTTTAAGTTGGCGTTTTGATCTGGGCCCCCTCCCACACACGTGTCTGGCGCTTGTTAATGCTGATGAACAAGTGGGTAGGATGAGGCCTGGTGTTGAAATTTGCGTGCGACCGCATCTTTATAAAGCGCAGCGCGGTGCGCGCACGACCCTCCGGTGGCTAGCGTCAGGGCAGAAACTATTGCATGATGAGCTGTTTTGGCCCGTGTGCCAATTTTGACTTTTGCAACACACGCTCACTGCGCAAGTAACTAGTGCTACTCGAGTGACCATTCACAATTCAAGCGACCAGAAATTCTGACCGACATAGTTTATGGCCGACTGCAATTCGGGGCCCTGGGCGGGGACAAACACCCGTGCCTCCCGCGCACCACCTCATGAGAGGTGAGCGCACCCTGAATGACGCCAAGGCCAACATGTCTGATTTATCGTCGCAACTCTCTGCGTTCAAGAGTCGAATCAGAAATGGGCCTTCGGTGGCCATGCGCCGCACGGTCACCCCTGCGCGGCCTTCTCCCCCTGTGGAAGAGGTGAAGCGGGAACGGCCAGACGCCGTTGCTCAGGCAATCAAGAGGCAACGTCTGGAGGAGTCGGACGGGCTCCTGGGGCCCCACTTGCTGACCCGGCTCCACTTGGCCGTGGAGTACATCAAGCAGCAGGACGCTGCTGTGCCAGTCAAGGAGCTCGAGGGGTACCTCCTGTTTGACATCAGCAACACGTTGCTTCCTCTTTTGCGGGAGATCGACCGCATCAAGTACGACCCGGCGCTGGACACGTTGGAGTACATGGCGTTGCACAACATCCGGACGTCGGACGACTTGCTCAGTTTCTTGCGGTCGCAGCTGACGTTCAAGGGCACGTCTGTCAAGGAGCTTCGGGACGGCTGGGCCGGGTGCCTGGAGGCGATCGCCACGCTTGAGGAGGAGAACAAGATCTTGGTTTTGCGCAACAAGAAGGACAACGCGCCGCGCTTGGTGTGGGCCAACTTGGGCGGCGACATTGGCGCCATCGACGAGGACTTTGTGCGGCTGTGGGGCAAGATCCGGGTGCCTGACCGGGACAGTCTCTACCAGGTGTTGGTTGACAACTCGTTGAAGCCGACTGGTGCCGACCCACACGACATGAAGAAGAAGCCGCAGCAGCAGGAGCGGAAGACCAAGAAGGCCCGCAGAGGCAAGATCACCAACACGCACATGAAGGGTATCTTGAAGGACTACCTGCAGTTGGTGTAGATGAGGGCTTTTGGCGTTCAGAGAAGCGGAGTTTTGGAGCTTGACGGAGTGGACAAAGGTGACGGTTTGAAGATGGTGCCGGTCGCATCAAGAGAGAAATTTACTCACTTGCGGACCACGTTAAGCAATGGCATCTTGCTTCGATTCATTGAGTTGGCGTCGCGTAGAGGAGAGTCCAGGTCAGGCGAATGGGATAGGAAAATAAAAGAACTAAACACCAGATTGTAGAATTGCCCAGGTCAAACTCGATCTATGGCCATGTCAAGCATGGGCAACTAATAAGATGCAAACCGCCGTAGCCACCGAAAGGGAATTCTTGACCGAGAGCACATGCTTATTTCCAAAGTCAACGCAGTTGTACAATAACTAACTTTTGCCGAATCAGTTTGTTGTGAAGAGGAGTCCCTGTGGTAAACCCCTGGCTCCTCTCGCAGTTCATATTATTCAGTGAAATGGTCCCTGAAACGAGAAATGTCAGACCGACTTCCACCATTCACCTTTTACCCAACACCAAAGAGGAAACCGACAAATCAACGAGAAACTAAACCAATAACCGACTGCATTTTATCCAAAATATCAAAAACCTTTTTCCACCTACCCGTTTCTGTGGTGGATCAACGGCCTCCTGCACAAGGACGCGAAAACTCAATCACCACCTCCAACCACTTCACCATGTCTGGTACGTACAAGCTCCCCTGGCCCGATGCAGCCGATCGCCCCTGTCGCTCAAAAAAGTTGCAGCACTCTCAGAACCCAGCTAACCGCAGCCGACTTCCAAACCGTAGCCACCGAGTTCTGCAACTTCTACTACCAGCAGTTCGACTCCGACAGAAAGCAGTTGGGCAACTTGTACCGCGAGGACTCCATGTTGACGTTCGAGACGTCGCAGCTCCAGGGCGCTAAGAACATTGTCGAGAAGTTGAGCTCGTTGCCCTTTGGCAAAGTGGCCCACCGTATCTCCACGTTGGACGCCCAGCCCGCGTCGCCCAACGGCGACATTTTGGTCATGGTCACCGGCGAGTTGTTGATTGACGACGAGCAGAACGCCCAGCGCTACTCGCAGGTGTTCCACTTGATCCCCGACGCCTCGTCGTTCTACGTGTTCAACGACATCTTCAGATTGAACTACTCGTAGTGCTAATACATGTTTTGCTAGACCGTGTAGATGGATGGGGAAGGTTCGAGTTTTGGCCTTGGATATTATTGATCTGGAACATATTTGTGGTTTGGGGTTGGCCCGGCTCATGGTCCTAACCCTCGCCTGCACACAGCAGCTCCTCCACACTGGCCACAACTACACACCATGGACCCGCCAGAACACGACATGCCGGCCGTGCCGCCCCGGCCCAGAAAGGCCCAGCCTCCAATGCCTGCGGTGCCGGCCCGCCCACGAAAATCCGCCGCTCCAGCAGACCCACCGGTCCAGCAAAACGAACCGGACTCTTTACCCCAGTCCTCACCCCACGACTCGGACCCAGCACCCACTTCAACAGAGCCCGCGAGACGGAACAGCACGGGCTTTTTGGACGCAGGCTCCTTGTCCTCGGAGCCAAGGCCTTTAGTGCCTGCTCGTCCGCGGCGGGCGAAAACAGAGCAGGACAATGCTCAAGAGATACGCAAGGCAGATACGCAGTCTGAGACTGGGGAACAAAGAGAACCAGTGGCTCCAATTGGGGAGGAGCCAGAGGAGAATCCAGGCATCGACTCAGCTACACATGAAGGTCAGGATGAGCATGAGGATTTGAGTGAACAAACAAACTCAATTGGACTCGAAGACTTGGCTGGATCTGAAGCTGACAGCGACAAGGAGAACCAGGAGATTGGCGCCGATGAGGAGACGAAGACTTCTGCACCCCATAGCCCAGTTCCGCAATCTACTGAGTCTGATGAAGAGATCCCGGCAATCACTGAAGAAGCAATCCCAACAGAGTCAGACCAGCCACAGAACCCAGTCCAGTCAAAAGACCCCGAGGCAACAGACGTACCAGCTAAAGAGGAAAAGACGGAACCCACGTCCACGCCGCTGGCGGACTCCGACGTCCCGCTCTCGAAGCCTGAAATACCAGACGACAGTCACTTGCTCAAAGCCCGCACCGAAAATGAAAGACTCCAAAGTCCTGAGGAGTCGGGGCTTGCAGAGGAGCCACCTGCAAAGGAGCCATATCCTGAAGAGCCATCCGCTGTAGAGTCCGGCTCCATTGAGAAACAGCCGGATGCCCCAGAATCTGAGAAGAAGACCCCAGCTATTCCCAAACGGCCCAGCCGGGCCTCCGGTCCTTCGGCTTCTGAGGCCCACGCCTCAAATGTGGCTCCAGAATCAACAGAGAGCCCGGCGGGGGCCCGGAAAGCGCCTCCACCCAAACCCAAGAAACTCTCTTCTCGCATTGCCGCCTTCCAGCAAATGTTCAACGAGCCGGCGCCCGCTCCACAGCCCAGATCGGCCTCCCCCGAAAGAGGCAAGTTGTCGTCCAAGCGCACCGACTTTGCCGCAAGCTTGCAGACCGTCATGGGCAGAGGCCTCCCGCTTCCTGGCATGGCGGATCCAGCAATGATCAAGAAACTCACGAGGCTGGCGGAAGAGCCGGAGATCAAAGACACGGAGAAGACGGATGAGGGTCTGGCGCCTTCTGTTCCACGGCGGACGAAAGGACCGAAAAAGCGGTTGCCCAAGCTGGTGCAAGAGACCAAGCTTGAGGTGGCGCCTCGCTTCCAGGTCCTGGTCTCCACGCAGTGGGTGTTGAGATTGCCCGAGGCAGCTGAGGGAGAGAGCGAGGCAGCAGAGGAAGTAAATTCAGAGCTTGGCGAGCTTGGTTTGAGCGAGGTGACGGGAGAGGAGCCCGGTGTTGATAAGGTGGAACAGGCACCAGTTGCAGAGGAAGCCGGTGACGATCAATTGGACAACGCACCAGTTGCGGAGGATGTCAAAGTTGATGATCTGCCTGTTGCTGGATTGACCGAGTCAGTGGAATCGCCCGACATTGTCGAGGAGATCTCAACCGAATCAGCTGAGACACCTGAAACCCACGAAGCAGCCGAGAGATCTGAAAGCATCCAGGAGTCGCCAGCCCAAACATCTGAGCTCATTCAGGAGTCGCCAGCCGGATCACCTGACACCTTCCAGGAGGCTCTTGAGTCGCCAACCGGTGAGGTCTCCAACTTAGAAGAAGGGACCACACCTCACCCCGAACCAGCTGCCACCACGGAAGCGTCTGATGAGGCTGAGGAGGTTGAGGCCGAGGAGGCTAGAGAAGACGAGGGTCTTCCCTCAACCTTGGATGCGCTGGATGCCTAGTTGTACCGCGGCACATAGTTGTACGAAATCAGTGTCTTTGCAGGCTCTGGCCCTTTTGCTGGCTTCTGGTCGTCCGTAGATCCTCTCCTGCCCTCTTTCTCAGTGGTTGTCTCCTTTGACTCTGCAGATGTCTCCTCAGGCTCATCACTCATAAGGCGGCTCCTCAACAGCTGCACCTTCTCCACTATAATATCCTCCTTGACTCCCTCCTCCTCAAGCTCGTCTCGGAGCTCAGCACAGGCCACCTCGACCTGGCGCCGCTGCATGTGGGTTTTGATTTCGGCCCGTGCTCCGGTTCGAGCCTCGGCCGCTTTCGCCTTGACGGCCTTGCGCCGCAACTCCTGGGCCTGCCGCTGCCGGCGCTCCCGGGAGCCTTCGGTCTGCCTTGTGGCGGTGCTTTTCTGCACGTGGCCCGACGTGCCGGACCCTCTGGGGGTCTGGAGGCCGACTCCGTTGTAGGACATGATGCGGTGTGCAGGAGCGCCGATGGAGGAGTAGGTAAACGAATAGAGGTGTAGTCTGGTGGTGAATGAAATTTACAATACTGGACTAAGTCCAATTTCATGAAATCCAGGATAGAATGTTTTTTCTTTTGCCTAGTTGTTTGTTGGGGTACTGTCTACTTGTTATTGGTGCTCTTATCTCAATGCACTTTCACTGCGACATGGGCAAGGTGCTAGAACAGCTCCGGGCACTCCCGTCAGACGCCGCCGCCAACGATGTCCTCAAAGTCGAGTACCTCGAGGTGAATCTCAATAACTCCCGCAAACTCATTTCAAATGTATCCTCTGCCGCCGCCGTTTCTCGCCAGTATGTGCTGGACACCGAGCAGTTGGCCGAGGGCATGCTTCGGCTCAAGGCCGTCAGGGCAAGTTTGGCTCTTCTCGACGAACTAGTGGGAGAGGACCTGGTCAGCAAAAGCTAGACCGGGAGGTCGTAAAGCCAGTGAAGCGAAAACTAAGATGCCAGAACTAGCGCATGGCTTACATTTCAACACTGGCAACGTGACAGGCAGTTTAGGATGAAACCAGCTTCCCAATTGACGGAGTGTTGTGCCTGACGGGCTACCAGTTTTGCTGATCCATGTTCGACAAGACTTCGGCGTCAGACGACCATGATACCGAGTATACTTCCAGTCAACACAGACAATTGCTACCCAGCCTTGTGTCTACCACACATGATAAGGACTGATGGCCAAATTACCTTCATGTCTCGCTGATGGCTTGCTGAAGCCACACGTACTACTCGAACATTTGCTTCCACGAGCGAAACTCACTAAGATTTGTGCCAAGGCTGTTGAGTGGTGAGGCGCCTTGTCGACGCCAGGTTCAGGCAAGTTTCTCCTCCAGCGCTCGCTACCCACTGAAAATTACATCATATCTTACGAGGCCACTTTGGTCAACGGCGGAGGTGAGACACTACTTGTTCACAAACTTTTCTCGACCTGCAATTGCTCCAGACCAAGTCGTTGAATCAATACTCAAAAATTTTCAATTATTTGGCTTTTTGAATGACTTAGACAGACACCTGGAGCAGAAAGCGTCTAACACAATGACGATGTTGTCCAAGTGTCTCGAAGAACTTCATAAGCATTGCAGCTGCTAGGCATTAAACCCAATTTTTTTTGGTGTTGTGGCTTGCAGCACTTATCGATCGTGAAGCTTTCCAAGGGCCGAATTTTTGGTTAGAGCTGGACGCCTGTATGACTTCGTTCAACCTGGAACTTGCATGCTGAGACGATGGTGAGAGTACTTTGAACGTCAGTCATGGGCAGCCTCGTAAGGTCGCGAGGCAGAGTTCTGCTCCATGGCCATAGCCATCTTATGCCCTCGCCAACCGTCCATGCATTCGGACCTGTTAGCAAGACGAGTTCATTTCAAGTTGACTTTGACCTCGGTCATGAACCCAATTCACCCGAGCGGATATTTCTGAAATGCCTCAGCGACCCACCTCTTCTACCGTGGTCCAGCCGGTGCCTGGCTTATCCATGATACATGCCGATTTGAAGCCCGACGGTTTGTCTTGATGAAGCTGTATCATAAAATTGTCTTGTCTGTCGAATGTGGTTCTAATCTAATGTTTCTATCTAAACACTCCCTCTATGACTGCTGCTGCGGCTGGGGCTCCTCCAGGTCGGAGTCTGTGACAATGAAGTCCAAAGCCACTTCCTCGATGTCGTGGTACGCCGGTTCCGGCTCTGGAGTCGGTTTGTAGCGGATCACGATGTAGGCGTTGGCGATGATGAGCGCCGTGCCCAAGATGCTGAGGAGGCCCGGCACGTGCCCCCAGAAGATGAAGTCCCAGGCCAAGGCGAAGACCATGTTGGTGTAGATCAAGAGACTGGACTTGCCGGCCTTTTCCCGCTGGAGCCCTGCCGCCAAGCAGAACTGCATGAAGAACCCGGAGAAGCCAATAAGCGCAAAGAGAAGCCACTGCCGGCGGGTGTTGGGGAACTGGAACAGGAGCCCGGGCACCACGAGCGTGGCGAAAAGGCACACGAGGCACGTGGTGAGCGCAAAGTAGCTCACGGAGATAAGCGGGTGGGCAGCGGTGCCGATCTTGCGGAGAAGCACGTACACGGACAGGGCGCCACATACCCCGACTAGGCCAACGACTGTGGCCAATACACGGAGCCTGCTCAGCGAGGACTCGGCGGCGTCCCGCTCTAGAAGGTCCGCAAGCAAGTGCTGGCCCTGGGCCAAGTCACCCAAGTAGCTGCGCTTGAGGTCCTGCTCGCCAAACAAAAAGTCCGGTTTGGCGATCAAGAGGATGCCCACCAACGAGAGCAACGCACAGGTAGCCTCGAGCAAGGAGTAGCGTTCGCCCAAGGCGAGCCACGCGAAAAACGCCGTGACCATCGGCACCAAGAACGTGATGGAAACAGCGTCAGAGACACTCAAGTACTGGAGCAGGTAGTAGAGGCCAAACACCCCGAAGAAGCCGAAGCAGCCTCGGAGCACCAAGAGCACTCTCTGCAGCGGCGGGCCAAACGGCGCATCGGCCACCCGGCCCGTTGTGTACATGTACACGAGGCAGCAGACGTAGGTGATGAACATCCGGGCAAAGAGGATCTGCACCGGGTTGAACGGCGACACGGAGGCGGCGTCGGTCTCGAGCAATTTGCACGTGAGGATCATCACGGAGTTGAGGAGCTGCAGCAATAGAAGAAGACACACGCCCGAGTGGGCGTTCACTGTGGCGGAGAGTTTCTCCAACATGGCGGTAGTACTGGGGTAGTAGCTGATGGCGCCGATACAGGCCGGGGGGCCTGCAGACAGCCGCCGATCAAAGATCGGCACAAGGCATCAGTTTTGAGGGTGGCAGAGAACAGGGGGGTAGGAGAAGAATAGTGGTTTAGAGTATTAAGAGGTGAGTGGAGATGTCTGGGCTAGTTGGGCCTGAAATAATAAAGACTGGAGTAATATTCTGGGGCCGCTCCGCAAGCGTCCGGCATGGGAGGCCGGCTAGCAGATAACAGCCGGGGTACCGAGTGCGGCCGATAACGCTAGGAAATTCAAGAGATAATCGAGTCAGACATTCGAAGAAACAAGGTATTGGAACTTAGTAAAGTTAAGAATAGAAACCCGAGAGCCACACAATCGTTTATTTTCTTTAGACAATCGGGGGAACTGAGGGGTGAGGCAGGACCCTTCTTCGGCACGTGACGCGGCTGATTGCCGCAACCGACTGACCTCACCGGCCAAGCCACCCACCACTCTAAAGCCACCTACCCACCTATATTCATGACCTACCCCTCGCCTCTTATCGTGTCCGCACGCAAGCTTTCGCCCGATGTGGTGGTTGCTGTTTCCGGGTTCAAGCGGTTTGGCAAAGTGAACTTTGGTGCCCGCATGGCGCTCTTCAACATTAACAACACCATTGTGGCGTGGTCGGCGATCCCCTACGGCCCTGGTGTTGCCGACGCGTTGGAGTTGCTCACGGGGTCACGTGAGAACACCGTCAGCCATTTCATCGTTCCGGACCGGGAGCACACGATGGCGGCGGCGTCGTTCCGCAAGCAGTTCCCCAACCTAAAAGTGTTGGCGATGGCCGGGGTGGCGGGCCTAAACCCGGACTACGAGGTGTCGGCCGAACACGCCAACCAGACGATTGGCGCGGCGGCGTTGGCGCAGCTCGGCGTTACGGACCCGGCGATCTTGGCCAACTTCGAGTTTGTCTTCTTGCCCAGCCACGGCAACCAGGAGTTGGTCACCTACCACAAGCCGAGCCGCACGGTGTTTGAGGCAGACTTGCTTTTCAACTTGCGGGCGGACGAGCCCATGGAGCAGTTTCTGCCGGCCACGGGGTTCCCGGCGTCGTACCGCCCTTTCACAGGGTGGTCGTTTATTGCCCGGTTCCTCAACCCAGACCTGGCCTTGGGCCGCGCCATGTTCCGGATGTTGGTGAAGCCGCAGCAGGCCAAGGGTGGCTTGCAGGCGATATACGCCTGGGACTTTGACTCGTTGGTGATGTGCCATGGCAATATTATCGAGACTGGGGGGAAGGCCCAGTTCGCCAAGGTGTTTGGCCTGGTATTGGATTAGTTGGCCCGGCCTAGGAATCCAGCAATTATGCCCGGCCTAGGGCCGCGGCAGAAACTAGGACTCCGGTACTCATAGCCCGGCCCAGGGCCGCGGCAAAAAATCGGGACTCCAATATTAATGGCCCTAGGGCCGCACTCGAAATTTTGTGGGGCCGCTGTAATCTTTCTAGGGCCGCGCTGGCGCCAATCTGGCGCCGCGGCTGAAATTGGGCCTCCACAATACTGCGCGCTGGCCCCGGACTTAGGCACGGCCCGGCCCAACGCCCGCACGCGCCGAGCCCTGGGCCGACTGGGCCGCATGTGCCAGCCTTACTACTTATCTGGTTCCAACTCCTCTGCACCACCTCACCACACTCTCCCACCCAGCTACACCCAGCTACCCAGCTTATTCAATTAGCCACAATCTGATACACAACTCTACCTGTTTCTCTTCTTGATATGAGGGACGGCTTCTACGACTCCAAGGCGTACCTCCACTACAAGGCGTTGGCCGAGGCCCACAACAGCGCCAACCCAAAGTGCGCCACAATCACGGAAAACCTCCTGCCAAACTTGAGCGGGCACACGTTGGCCGGCGCGGGCAAAATCGAACTCAGGACCCCGTCGCTCTTCTTGGTCGACGACCAGTACATGGCGCTGCCCGCGGACTTCGACCTGGTCCCGGAGTCCGCCCACAACGTCGCCTACACCTTCCTTTACTTGGGCGACATGTTGTCCGGCCACCTGAAAATCGTGCACGGCGGGCTCTTGGCCACGCTTCTCGACGAGCTCACGTGCCGCGTGGCTTTCCAGAACTGGGCCAGCGGCAGAGGCGTCACCGCCAACTTGAACATCGCCTACAAGAAGCCTTGTCCGACCGACCTGTACGTCATGATCAAGTGCTCGGTGATCAAGAAGCTGGGCCGCAAGTGCTGGACCAAGGGCGAGGTGTTCAAAGTGGATTTGGACAGCGCCGATGTCGAGTCAAAGGACAGCCTCTTGACTGAGTGCGAGTGCCTTGTCGTCGAGCCCCACTGGGAGTTCAAGGACAGCCATTGAGGCGGGTATTATCAGCAAGGGAGTAGAGAAGTGGTGCTAGAGTGATTATAGTTGACCTGGCTCGTTAGCGTAACTCCAGGTCGTGAACTCAAACAGCTTATCACTGGAAGCCTCGACAATGTGGTATTGGTCCGAAGTGGCAGACATGGCACCACCAATTGCATCCTCCGAAACCGAGACATGACGTCGTGATGCCTAATTCGGCCGGCCAGGTCTATAGACTCCGCTAATTTATGCATAGACTCATCGAGATCATGACGACATGTCACATGGAGATGTACAGAACTTGATGGACCAACTAACCACTTATTTCAAATCTCCATAATGATGCCGTTTTGTGAACCCTTGGAATGCCCATGAAGTAGGTCTGTCGACCATTCGATATCTCAGAATCCCACGTAAACTGTAGTGGTCAACCGACTTTGAAGTATACCATCTCCAGGTGCTGCATTCTGGAAGCGTGCACATCGTAGTGACAGATCATTGAGGTGATGACTAGAGAGTGTCGGCATTCCACTCTTATCACTCAATCCTCGAAGCCAAATAGTTATGATGAAGATCCCCTGCAGTGTGTCAAGAAACCCGTCTACCGATCCCAGCCCTACCAATATAAGCGGAGGCATCATTTCTGGTAGGCTAGCACTAAACTCAACCGAGACTTCAATCTACAGCAAGAACGTATCAGGGATTTATTGCCTAAAAACTCATACTTTAAGGTTTGCTTGTACATTCTGTATAACCGTCTTCATCTGTCCATCTGTCCATCTGTCTATCTGTCTATGTGTCTATGTTTCTATGTGTCTATGTTTCTATGTGTCTATGTTTCTATGTGTCAATGTTTCTATGTGTCTATGTGTCTATGTGTCTGTGTCTATATCTCATCTGCCTCTTCACTGCACGATATCGGTCCCCCTGGTTTGGCTCTGGCCCGGCTCCATCTTGGCGCTTTTTGCTCCAAACTGGATCGCCCGCTTCGCCTCCGCTGCCGCCTGTGACAAGCCCAAGCGCCGGCACACTTCCCGGAGCACGTGCTTGCGCTCAAACTGCATTGCCCGGCGCGTGCCCTTCTTGGAGGTTTTGGTGACCCACTCAAAAGCGACCTTGTGCTGCGGCTCGAGCACGCCTAGCGCCCACGCCACCACCAGCTCGTCCAAAAACGGGTATCTCACTTCCTTGCCCCAGCATGCCATGGCACGGTCGTCTCGGCCGAGGTTGCGTTCGTAAATTACCGTGATGTCATGCTGGAGCAGGTCTTGGAGTGCAGAGTAGCGGTCCAGAATCTCGCTGGCGGGAGAGTCTTCTTGCAAGCCGTTGAAGATGTTTTCGTGCCGCAGGTAGCCGCCAAACAACTCGTCAGCGCCGAGGCCCGAGAAGAGCACTTTGGCCGGTGATGTGTAGTGCTGGGCCTCCACTGTGTAGCGGGCCTGGTCCTGACAAAAGTCTTCCCACGACGGTATTTCGCCCGGACCAAGGGTCCATGCCTTGCTGGCCAGCGCACGGGCAGCAAAGTAGAACGCCACGGCTATCAGCAAATCCATTTCCGTTTGTTTAGGCAGAATGAGCGAGAGCACCGGCAGCTTGTGGGCCAGCCACTCGGCGTAGGGCACGTCGACAAGCACGAGCCGGAAAGTAATGCCGAGGGGGCCAAATCGCCGGCACAACTCGAACCACGACCGCACACTGAGCACGCGGTCGGGCGAGTCGGCGGGGGCGTACCCTGTGCGGGGGTTTTCGAACCCCACGGTAAGAAGATCAACAGAAACGGGCACTTCTTCATTGGCGTAGTTCTGCCCAATAGTGGCCGCCACCACCGAGCAGTCGAGCCCGCCGCTGAACAACACCGCCAAGGACGGCTGTGTGGTTGAGTGGGGTTGGTCTTGTCCTATTGGGTGGATGGTCCGCTGCCGAGCGGCACAAGATGCCAGGAGGAGGGTCTGGAGCTGCGAGGCCCTCTCCTCTAAACTGAGGGTCGCTTTCGAGGTTTGCCGGAGATCGAAAGTGTGGGGCTCGGTGAGCTCAGTAACAGTGTAGCCACTATACTTGTACACCACGCCGCCCACACACTCCAGGCAGGCAGCGGCTCTGGCCAAGCCCACAGAGCCGGCCCAGAACAGGCGGCCATCCGTGCCAAAAAGAAGCAGCCGCCGGCCCACCTTGTCTTTCCCAAAGTAGATGGTGCTGCACTCTAGATCCGTCAACACCACGGCAAACTCGCCCACCAACGAGTCGAGCGTGCTGCACACGGCACTGTCTCTGTCTTCGCCACTTTCCAAGGCCTGCGCCAATCGGGCCATGATATAGCTCGTGTCGTTGCCCGTGCAGTCTGGGTTGTAGAGCTCGCCGTTGTACTGGAGAACAAACCCGTGCCCCCGAACAGGCTGGGCCGTGAAAGGCGGCCGGAGCAGAAGCACCAGCGAGAGTAGCTGCACCGAGTCGCCGGCGGGTGTCTGCCACGAAACGTGTTTGGCCTGGTTCGGGCCCCGGGCCATGCACTCGGCGGCCCAGTCACGTGCCTGCTCCGTCACTTTGGGCAGAAACTCGGCAGAGGAAACAAGCACGTTCCGGCCGGCAACCAGCCACAGCTCACTGCCCCGCCCAGCCTCCCGCACACTAGGCGGGACGGCCTGGTTGACCCCACAGAAGATGCCGCACATGGTGATGCGCACCACAGACCAAGCTCACGGCTCACTCCTCAGACCAACCACTGGAAACAAACTACAAACCGCAGACCACTTAAGATAGTTTGTGAGTGTTGAACGAGTTACCCAGTACAGCCACCAATCCACTTCCGGTGCTTCAGGCCCGCGCATCAGGCCTAAACAAGTCCGCAGTCCACTAGAGGTGCTAGTGAATCTTTCCCGGTGATCTACTCACCCAAGACCCTGTTCCAGTCTACAACTTAGCTGGATCTGGCATCGTTACTGTCTATTGTCTGTATTTAGATGCTTCGCCGGCCCGCCACCACCATCACGTTGACGCCAGACGACATCCTCGAGTACGACGAGTCGGTCTCCACGGCGCCTAGCCTACCGGCCGATCCCAAAGGCGCCCCGGCCATCTTCAAGGAGCCGCTGCTGTCGCGGAACGAGCGGCTCGGCATCGACAAGAAGGAGAAGTAATATAGGTGAAGCAGTGAGGGTGTAGATGTAGTGACGGTGTAATGAGGATAATGCTGGAGTGGTATCGTTACCTCCTCTTGACGGACTCCCGCAACAACCACTGGTTTTTGCTGTCGAGCATGCCCGGCTCCGCCCGCGGCACCCGTGTCTTGCTGGCCTCGTGCACCAGCACGTAGACCGGCCCAACCTGCTGCTGCTTCCGCCGGGCCTTGAGTGCCTGGAGCTTCTCGAGCTTGGCCCGCTTGCGGGCCTCGTTGTGTTCGCGCTCCAACTCCTCTGTTCTCAAGTGCTTGGGCGCCGCCTCACGCTCGGGCTCCAAGAACTCTTCGGGCAAGAACTCCGGGAGATCGCCGGCGAGAGCGCTGCTGATTTTTTTGGCGCTGGCTTCTGCTTCAGCTTTAGCTTTAGCTTTGGCCTCTTCCTCAGCCTGGGCTCGGGCCGCTTCCTCTTCCTTGGCCTGGGCCTCAGCCTTGGCCTTGGCCTCGGCCTCCTCGCGGCGCCGCTTGCGTTCCTGCTGCTTCTTGAACTGGATGTCTCTGTTTTTCCGTTTCTCCTTCTCCCGGAGCTTGCTGGCGGCCTCGGCCTGCTCCTGTTCCTGTTTCTGTTTGAGCGACCTCAGCCGCAGCTCGGCGACAGACTCTTCCTCGGGTGCCTCGTCGCTGTCGCTGTCGCTTTCGTCAGCAACCACCGTTTCCTTTTCGGGAGCCTTCGTTTGCACCTGGGCCTCGGCCGGGGCCTCGCCGTCCTCGGTGAACTTGATTTTCCGTCCGCTTCGTAAGATGGCCATGGTGATGCGGGCTCATCGCGCGCACCACTGATTTGGTCCACTGCAAGTGAGCTTCAAGCTTCAAACTTCGTTGATCTCTTTTTTTCCTTTTTTTACGGCTGGATCACCCACGAGTTCTCGCCATACTGCCGCCATTTTGTCCGGAACTGGTCGTTGGCGATCTGCGCCACATACTCCCGCTGGCTCAAGTGCGCTAGCGTCCGAGGGTTGAAGTTGAGTCCATGTAGAACTAGCTCGTTGGTTTTGGAGCCAGCACCGAAAAGAGACACGAGGCCAGCACCGTCAATACGGCAGAACGAGAGATCCAACTTTGCAAAGTGCCGCTCGCCGGCCGCCTCGCCCAAGAGCCGCATCAGCAAATTGTCGAGGTCGAGTTCCGGGAGGTATAGGTGGCTGAGTCCCGGTGCTTTCACGAAAAGCTCGCCAAACTCAATCACCTGGTCTCGCCGCAACGAGTCGTTTCGGAAACGGATGTTGGTGCAGTGGCCAATGTTGAGCGAGTGCAATTGGCCTGGGCAGGTTGTGCTCAAGAGTCGTAGGAGCCCTTCTCCGGTGAGCAAACTGCCGTACACGTCTAGGTGCTTGAGACTGTGCAAACAGTGGAGATTGTACGACGCCGCCTCGGCAAAATCCCAGGGCCCGCTCAGCGAGTTTTCCCGGATAGTGAGGCTTTCGAGCTGGAACTGGGCTCCGTCCATGCACAGCAACATCTGCTTCATGGAGCAGTTGCCGAGATCCTCCACAAACAACAGTTTGAGGCGTGAGAGTTGCTGGAGCCAGAGCAGGAGCAGGTCGTGCTTATTATCAAGGTCGTAGCTTGCCACCACCAACTCCTCGAGATTGGGGAAGGAGAAACCCAAAAACGGCGGAGACGAATCATCGGGGCCTGATGCGTTCGGCTGGGTGCCTTTGAGGGCCGGGTTATTTACAAGCACCAACCTCCTGAGCAGCAGGTGTGTCTTGTGTGTGGCGTGCAGCCGGAGAAACTCTGTGCTGGACGGCGGTAGGAGGTTGGCGTTGGAGTGTTGCTTTACTTTGTCCACACATATGAGATCAAGCGATTCTGCTTGAGGAAACATTGCCAAGAGCGTGTGCTGACACCCGGGCGGGCCGTTGACGCCCAAGCGCAAATGCTTAATTGAGGCAAGGTTGGCGGTGCTGTAGCTGACACGAGCCAACTCCCTCACAAGCATCTCCACAGACAAGTCTCTGTTGACAATGTGTAGTCTTTGAAGTCTCAAGGTCGAGTCGCTGACCACACTCTCGATAATTCTGCCAAGGTGGTGGACGTTGACTGTGGAGCTCACCAGAAGAGAGACCACCAGGCCTTGCGGGTGGTAGAGAGCCACTCTACGCATGAGCTTGAGTCCCTGCGAGTACTCCAGTGCCGAGACCTTGTGCCGAAGCGCAAAGTACCCGAGATAAAGTCCGGGGATAGACGTGAGAGTGGTGTACCACGCCTTGCAGACCAAGTGGCACTTGAGTCGCTGCGTGAGCGGAACGTTGCAGAAAATCTGCTCGATGACTTCTGGCGGGAACCGCTCCACGATGTTGAGGGTGTTTTTCCGGGGCTTCCTTTGCTTGGAAGGCTGTTTTGCAAGGGTTGGCGGTGGCCGCTTGAGCGGGAGCATGGCGTCGAGCCTGGCTTGGAGGCCTCTTGTTTGCAGAGCACCAGCACTCTTTTTGATTGGGACAGGAGCTGGTGCTGGGGCCTTTGGCTCCGCCGGACCCTCTTTCTTCAACTCTGTCCTCAATTTCTTATACTGGGCCCTCAACGTCTCCCACAAGCGGGCCGGCACCTCCACGCCCTTATCTCTGATGGCAGCTGTGATCAGCGCCACGCCCCTCTGATATACCTTGTAGGCGTCGTTCGGTTTGCCCAACGCAGTGTAGATTTTGCCCTGCCGTAGGTACGGTCTTGGGTCCAGCGGGTCGTAGCACAGCGCCTCTCTCGCGTCGGCCAACGCGTCACTGTAGCGCTTGCACTTCTCGAAAACAGCGGCTCTGTGGTCAAGGGCTGTCGGGAGTCTTGGGTGGATCAAGACTCCAACGACCGGTTGGGCGCTAAGGCCATGGTGCTGGCGTGCTTTCAGCAGGTACTCCGGCAGGCGCTCGCGCAACGAGTCGACAAGCTCTGAGTAGAGGGTAATACACTGGGGCCAATTGCGGAGCTGGAAGTGGCGGCCAGCTAGTTGTAGCTTGTGGGTGACCACCTCCTCCTCCAACTCCATGGTGATGCGCGATCTGGGGTAGGTAAGAAGTGGAGAGAAAGAGAGGGGAGGAGAGGAACAAAGGCAGGAAGTACAGGAAAGAGACTTTTGAGAAACGACAAATTGCTTTTTGATTTTCAGAGGAGAGGGCAATCATTTACCTAAATTTCGTTTGACGATGAGCTATGCCCTGGAGGGTGGCCATGGCCTCGCGTCTGGATCCGCGTCTTCACTCGCGTCTGGAGATCAGAACGGTCAGCTGACCCAGTACTGTGAAAACAAACATACTTATTTTGCATGACAAGGAAAGTGAACTTTGTAAGAATCACAATTTCAGCACTCCAGGTACCTTTCAAATGTAACCCATACTGCCGTTCCAAACGGCCTTCGCTCGCTTAGCTTAGAGGAGGTATGATCGCCTGATGGGGTCCATCTCGGTTTGATGAACCGGTCAGTTCGGAGATCGGAGTTTCCACTAAACTTCTCCATGACCAAGCACCCAAACTCAAGGTCCCATTCTCGTGTCGTTCCCCGCCAAATCGAGCGACCCATATTTTGTCAATATTGCAGGTATATTGAGCGCCCCAGACTCGCCGCAGCACCGCCCCGTGCGTGCTTTAGCGCGCATCATCCAACGGCCGGGCCAAACGGATATCTGGTCACAGTGCAGCGCTGTGGCTCAAGGCGAAACACGGTGGCCTCAAATCCTTTGGGCAAAGTCTTGGTTCGGTTTTTTCTGGTTTCTTTTCCACATTCGGCTTCCGCCTCTTCGTGCAGCGGCAGTGCCGTATTCGGCTTCTCTCGCACTGCCGACTTGCGTGCCTGCTCGTCACTGCATGCTCGAGTCGCAAGGCTAAAGTCGCTGCTCAGCCTTATCGCCATTGATCAGGGCGAAAAACCTTGGCTCGAAGTGCCAAGACTGTAAGAATCAGGAGTGGAGTAGGGATCGCAGGTCTCGCCAAATTTCAGAAGTGCCATCCCTCCTCCACCCTCCCTTTCCTTGCTCAGTCCAGATCCCATGCCAACGCTTGACAGCTTGACAGCCTTTGTTCGCAGCTTCTGTGCCGGCATGCGTCTAGCTCCATATAAGGTACATCCCGGCTGCTCGCCCAAGGCCAAACACCAACCTCTGTTGTTTTTTTTCCAGCTCCACCGCCCGCTGCCCAGATGACGTTCCTTCTCCTTCTTTCGCTCGGCGTCGTCATGTTCACGCTAACCATCGCCGCAGGCTTGTTGTCGGTGAACCTCTCAGAGGCCCTGGCCCGGATGCCGCTGATCTCCGCGTTGAGTCTGGGCATTTTGGTTGGCACCGCTTTGGCCGTCGTGCTACCCGAGGGCGTGAAGTCCTTGGCCGAGGCCACGTACGAGATGAAGATGCTCGACGACTTGAACATGCGTGTGCCCTTTTCTTTCTTGGTGGGAGCCTCGCTTCTTGCCGGCTTCATGACCATGTCGTGCATCGGCCACTGGGCCAAGTTGAGAACCCCGCCGGCCTGGTCCACCCAGCAGGCGCCGGCTTCCTCCACAAAAGCGTTGGCTCTCTCGTTGGTGAATTCCACCACCACGCTAAGCTTGCTCGTGCACGCCTTCGTGGACGGCATCCCGTTGGGCGCCGCCGTGGTGCACCGCGACCTGACTTTGAGTCTTGTCTCGTACTTGATGATCGTGATTCACAAGATCCCGACCGCCTTCAGCTTGGCGCCCGTGCTCTTGAACTCGGGCCTCGCCTCCTGGACGTGCAAGGCCCACTTGGTGATTTTCGCCTTGGCCACGCCGATCTCTTCGCTTCTCACGTTCATGACGATTCTCATCTTCGACGCTGACCACCCGTTGGCGTTGGGGATGCTCTTCTTGTTCAGTGCCGGCACATTTCTTTATAGCGTGGTCCACGTCTTCCACATCACGGAACTGGCTGCCGACCTCATGCCGGCACTGCAGACGGGCTTCCCTTCCAAAAGCGAGCGGCCCTCGCATCTTCCCTTTGTCTTGTCGATTGTCGGCATGATTCTCCCTCTCTTCCTCTCTTTGAGAGAGGTTGACTAAGCTCCGAGTGTGTCTAACACACCGTCTAAATCCACCTCCTGAGAATCACTCGGTGTTTGGCTCGTGTCAGCCACGGGAATCTGCTCCGTCAACGTAGACGGCGACTCCTGGCCCTCGTCCAAAATGGCTTTCGTCTTCGTGACACCTGCGCTTGTGACCAAGGACCGCACGTCGGCCAGATCGGACTCCTCGCCGCTCGATGCCGGCTTCAGGTCGCTGCTCTTGAACGACACTCGGTTCTTCCCAACAAACGAGTCGTCCTCGACCCGGGTGCGGCTCATCAGCCGCCGCAAGTCTGAACTGGTGAGGCTCTTCAACGCAGCCTCGTTCTCGGTGTAGAAATCCTTGAGGTTCTGCGACGACCCGTTGGTTGAGCTCTGCTTCGACTTTGAGAGATTGAGGCCGACGTACGAGTTGTTGGACGAGTCCTTGGTGAGCTTGGGAAGATTGGGCTTGTCGTCCTTCTCGAGGACACGAGGGGACTTGACCGTTCCGTCTGTTTTCAAGAGCCGGGAGTTGAAGTTTTCATAGTCAAACATCGCATGGAGGCTCTTGTCCTTGACCCGGAACGGGTTGGGCGACCGGTCGCCCTTGTCGAGCTGGAAGTTGTTGAGACTAGTAGTCTTCTTCACTGACCTCTCGCTCTCTCGTGCCAACCCCGCAATGTTGGCGTCGCTCTTGTACGAGAGCTGCAACCTGTTTGGGGCAAACGCTACCGTGGCGTCGGTTAACTTTCTGCGAGGCCCTTCCACAAGCACGCCTTTCTTCTTGACGAGCGATCCTGACCCAATGGAGTTGTGGCGCCTGATTCGAGGCACGGGGCTGGACCGCCGCTCCTTGACAGGCTCCTGCAGCAGGACGGTGTCCAAGATCGGGGCACTTATTAAGTACGTGTTCGAAGGAGCAGCCAGCATGGGCATGGCCGACGACTTGGGCGTGCTGTAGGGAAGCATGTTGTTGGACGAGGAGATGATGCGGCCGCGCAAGGCCGAGATTTCCTTGTCGAGCGCAAACTCGACGCCGCAGTGGTTGTTGATGATGGTGATTTTGGGCCACGCCGCCTTGGCGCCTTTCAAGATGAAGCGGAGCAAGAACTCGGGCGACGGGTCCGAGAACAACTCGAGGTAGTCCTTCGGGTCGAGCTCCGGGAGAATGGTGATGTCGCCCAGGTACCGCTGGGTCAAGACGGCGATCAACTTGGAGGTCAAGTTGCGCTGGATGTCGAGCTCGTGCAAGATCTGTAGGTAATGGATGATTTCGCTCAGGCAGAAGTCGTAGCAGCTGTTGACAAAGTTCCGGAGCGTGTTGGCGAGCTCGGACGCCGCCTGGCCGCCGATGCTCCCGACAGAGACCTGCAACACGGGCGAAACGTGCGGGTTGACTTGCACGGCGATGATGTGGTCGACGTTGAACATCTCCGAGAGGCGGGTGATGGGCAAGTCGCCGTCGACGGAGCCGTCGACGTACTTCAGCAGCTGGTCGTTGTTCCACTCGCGGATGGCGTTTGTCTCCGGGATTTTCTCGTAGATGGAGTTGGACGGGAAGATGCCCGGCACCAGGCACAGCGCACACACGGCCGACCAGATGAGGCAGTGGGGCGCCGTCAAGTAGTTGAGCAAGCGGGTCTGCTCGTGCATGGACGCCGGCGACACGGTGATGTTGAGGATCTTGCCCGTGCGGTTGTACGCCTCTCTGAACGTGAGGTCGCCGACAAACGAGTGCACGGTGTCTCTGACGCCGCTGATGTCGAAGACGGTGCCGTACTTGAGCAAGTGGCTGATGCGGGCCAAGAGCGACTTGAAGCGGCCGCCCTCTGTGGGCGCCAGGCCGAAGAACACAAACGGGCGGTCGAGCACCTCGGCCAAAAGCTGCTCGAGCTCGTCGTTGGTGTGCGAGCACAAGATGGACGCAATCACCAGTCCGGCCGAGGAGCCCAGGATGACCCGGGGCAACAAGTTGTTCTCCAAGAGCGCAATCAACACGCCAATGTGCGAGACGCCAAACGTCAGCCCGCCCAGGAGCATGAGCGCCGTGCGGCCAATGTTCTTGCGGGTCTGGATGAGAATGCCCAAGAGGTAGCGGTCGTCCAAGTGCACCTTGGGGTTGTGCACCAAGAAGTGGAGCGCCGCCTGGCACTCGGCCACGTACGCCTCGATCAAGTCCTTGGTGCCGACGTGGCAGTGGCGGTAGAGCGCCGGGTCGCCCATGTTGGCGAAGTTGCGGCTCCACTTGGTCCGCACCACGTACAAGAGCCGAGAGTAGTCGCCCAGGAGCCGGGCCTGCTGCATCTCCTGGACCTGCGCCTGCACCAGCTCGTGGTCGTAGTAGGGCGACTCCAGCGACGCCTTCCAGAGGTCGTTGCCGATGGCCGAGTCGAGCTGCGCCGACACACTGTGCCACTCGTTGTAGGTCAGGGCGGTTTTCTGGCGGGCTAGAAGCCGCTGCACGTGCTCGGGCGGCGCCGACACTAGCGTGCCAAACACGGGCACCCGCCGGAGAAGGTCTGCCGCCCGGGCCCACGGGCTGGGGCGGTACTGCACGTCCATGTAGGCGGGCCGTAGTGTTGGGTTGTCATGGAGGATGTTCCGGAGGATTTCTGTTGAGTCCATGAGGAGAGAGGTGGCAGATGAGTAGTTGCTGTAGCAGCAGAGGTCTAAGCTCTCGAGGCTGGTGGAGCTGGAGCTGTGGGTATGAGTGCTGGCACTAACGTCAGGTGGGGTACTCTTGGTGGTCGTTCGTAGTGATGATCAATGGTGGTCACTATGAGTAGTGATCTGGTAGTCAGCTGGTGTTTGAATCAGACGCTGGCCGCTTGTATTTGAAGAGATGGTGAATGGCTGGGGCTCTGGAGCTCAGTCTGGGGTAGTGGTGCTATCGGTGTATACAGTCAGACGCGATAAGATCATGCTGGCATGACCCGAGCATGTGCCCGAACGGGAAAATAATATTTAGATTAAGTCGTTGGAAATTTACCGCTGGAGATTTGGATCCGTCATGGCTTGATGAGACTCATAAGAATATCATTGACTGTTCAGAAAGTGTTAGAGATAGAGTTGTTGGTGCACTTTGGTATGCCACTGTGGTGGATTGGTATTGTAGGCCTGGTGCCATAGGCCAGGACTTCCCATGCCAAGCCAAATTCTGTTCGGAAATGATGTCAATCACCATAATTCCTTCTTGTAGATAATGAGTAGATTAAACTGTACCGCCAACTCTCTATCCATTGATCTACTTACCTAGTCTATGGCCGCGAAAAGCCATCGCGGCCGATGCCCACACCTCCATCGTGACCTTCTGTTTGCCCCACGTTTCGGCTCGACTTTCGGCCTGCCCCTTTGTTTGCGTGTGCTCCCTGAGAAGACACCTTTTTGCCCGTGCTGGTGCCCTACCGTGTAAAGGCCCACTGATTGTGCTGATTGGCCCACTAAGAGTTAATCTGACTGGCCTACTCAGATCCACCCTGGCTGGCCCCAAACCCGTCCTTTCTTGTAAATACTTCCATCTGGCTACACCTGTGTTCAAGCAGCCTGTCAGAAGACCCCAAACAAAAAAAACAAGCAGGTCTCGCCCCGGCCCGCTTCTTCAAGGCGCCCGTCTGCTCCCGCCTCGGTTCTTCAAATCAGAGCACCACCACCAGGTACACTTGCAAAAGTACATCGACAGCCTTGCGTACCTGTCCCAGATGTTTTCCATCACCACCATCTGCCACCAGACCTGCGAGTCCAGGCACCCACTCCTCATGCTCACCAGCAGAGAAGGCAGCAGGTACCTCTTGGGCAAAGTGCCCGAAGGTGCCCAGCGGGTGCTCAACGAAAACGGCTTCAGGCTAGGCAAGCTCCGCCTGGTTTTCCTCACGGGCATCTTGCTGTCCTGGCTGGCCGTGGGCGGACTCCCCGGTCTTTTTCTCACCATCACCGACGCTACAGGCCGGGGCTTGGACGTATTCACGAACCTGGCGAGGATCCTCTCTTATATTGTCGCCACCTGGCGCTACTTTGTGTTCCGCCGGGGCACAGACCTCAACGTGCTCGATACAACCGACCAGAGCTACATTGGGGACGCCTCCACGGTCTTTTTCCCGATCAAAATCGGGCCTGACCGCTCGCCACAGGCAGAGCCGTCGGCTGAGCACTACTCTCGGCTCAGGAAGCTCACACTGCTCATGTTTCCCGGATCGAAAACTCCAGGCGACCACGAGGCTCCGTCGTACGTGGCGCTTCCGGACCCGAACAAGCTTGCGCCCATTGCGGACCAGGAATCGCTCTCTTTCTTGGTGAGATTCTTGCCTGTCCGGGGCAAGTTTGATGCGGCCCGTGCCAAAGCGCTAGGTGTGCGCCCGGGGAACAAGTACCGGCAGTTGACCGATGGAGAGACTGTGCTCAGTGAAGACGGCACACCCGTGACGCCCGACCAGGTGTTGGGCGAGCCCAAACTGTTCCCCAAGGTGCTTGTGCTAGACGTGCCTTCCAACGAGTACCTCCGCCACACTGTGAGCAGCGAGGAGTGGTTTCTGGCTGAAAGAGGGCCCGAGCCCATAGGCCTTGTGATCCACCTCTTGGGCGACGATATCGACTTCCGCCTGCCAGAGTACGTGGCCTTCATGCAGAAGTTCCCCGCCCAGTGCAAGCATGTGGTCAGCCACCGCTCCTGTGCCGACAACACACTCGTGTTCCGGACCCTGACGGCGCATTTGCTCAAGCTCAAGACCGTCATGAACGGCTCCTTCAATCTCCCACACTGTGAGGCCCACTCTGAAGAAGCAGGCGTCCATAAGCTCCAATCAATGCAGCAGTTCCTTATCGACCCGACAGGAGTCACTGTGTCGGACCAGACGGTCCCCTGCGAGTCGTTGTCTGAGATCTACGACAAAGAAGTTGATAACCCGACTGCGCGAGAAGAAGTGCTCGGCAGCACGCCCATCTCGTTGGGCCCTGTGCCCGAGCCTCGAGACTTGAAGGACCACGTCCAAATTGTGACGCTCGGCACGGGCCTGGCGCTCCCCACAATCTCCCGTAACGTGTTGTCGACCTTAGTTCGTATTCCGTTTGCCGACTCTGACGGAAAAATCACCTTCACCGGGGTGCTACTCGACGGCGGCGAAAACACCTTCGGCACGCTCGTGCGTAACTACGGCCACAACGGCGGCGAGCAGCTAGCGCAGATTTTCCGGGAGTTGGGGCTCATCTACCTCAGCCACTTGCACGCAGACCACCACTTGGGGCTCATCTCGGTCATGGAGTCCTGGTTTGTCTACAACGGGCAGACCCCGGGCCGCAAGTTGCATGTCGTGGTGCCTTGGCAGTACAAGGCGTTTGTCCGTGAGTGGGTGCGCTTGAAGAAACTGGTGGTGGACCTTGAGCAGGTGGTGTTCCTTGACTGCGAGCACTTTTCGCCCAACCCAGAAACAGCTCAGCCACAGGTGAAGTTGGCTGACGCCGACCTCAACCGTGAAGAAGCAAGAAGCGACGCTCCGCTAGCAGCTGAGGGCACGACACCGCCCAATCAGGAGAAGCTCAGCCCGAAACCCAAGGAGGTACCGCAAGCCAATGCCCAGGACTGGGCAGCAGCGTGTCAAGACATCCACCTCATGCAGTTGCAGACCGTGAGAGCCATTCACTGCAACTGGGCGTACTCCGTGGCCATGACCTTCGACTTGGGCAATAACGAAACATTCAAGTTGTCGTTCTCGGGCGACACGCGGCCCAATACCCGGTTCGCCGAGATCGGCAAGCACAGCGACCTTCTCATCCACGAGGCCTCTCTCGAAAACGAGCTTATAGAAGAGGCCCTCGCGAAGAAACACACCACGGTCGCCGAGGCCATTTTCATGGCGCAGATGATGGCATGCCGGCACGTGGTCTTGACCCACTTCAGTGCCCGGTTCCTGGACAAGCACTCGTTCATCGGCAGCCTGGCCGAGTACCTGAAGGCGTGCCACACGCTCCGCAAGCAGTTGGGCTCCGACTCGTTTAACATCTTCAACAACTCCGTCGACGTGCCTTTCGACTCTATGGAGATCTGCTACGCGTACGACTTGATGACGGTCCGGTACCAGGACCTCGGAAAGCAAAAAAACCATTTCGAGGAGATAAACGCTCTCGACACGGCAGACCAGACCGAAGTCCAGGTCCTGCGGGACGAGAGACAGAACCAGCGGCGGAACGAGAAGCAGGAGTTGAAGAGGCAGCAGCGTTTGGCGCAAAGCAAGAAGCGCAAGGTGCAAGAGGCCAAGTGAGGCGCTACTCTGGAGCTTCAAGTAGTATAGATGAAGCTAAGATATTAATGTAGAATTCAATGCAAATGACCATATGGATTTAACGTAGTTCAATCGGAATTTTGCCAGGCTACGGCTTAGGACTAATGAAGTTCTCTGAGACAAGCCTCGATAGTGACTCGGAATCCCCAACCTTATGCATTGCACGTAGTGGAATTCTAGTTGCGATGGGTTTACAGACGCTGGCTTGATAATTTCGGTGTTTGGGCAGGTTTGAATCTTTTCGTTATACTGGAAAGAACTGTTGAACAAAGTCCGGGTATTTGGATGCGATTGGTCATGGCACTGAAATTCACAAAATGTCATGTTCTACAATATTGTGACAATAAAAACAAAGAATCATGAAATCGTCAGCGCCATTTGTATTAACATCGCTTTTGGCAAGCTTCATCAAATGCTCGGCTATGATCTCTCGAGTAGCTTGAGAGATTAACTCATGCAATATATCAGTGGGCCAGCGCACGGTCATTGGTTTACGATGTGGCAGGACCACCATCTACCGTATAGCACAATCCCTGTAACGATATTGAACAGCACTTCTCTCCAGAATCTTATATTGATCCAAGCCCTTATCTTTTCCATTTTATGGTATGAAGAATTCACGGTATTGCCTGGTCATGCTGCAGGACGCGCTCGACTACCCCACTGAGTACCGGTATCAATGTACCCCGTGATCGAGCTCTACCAATGGATGCTCAGCTCTTTGGCCTCGTACGTGCCGCCGCGGCCGGTCTTCTGCGACGAGTACGCCGTCAAGAAGTATATAGAGTACGACGGCTCGGCCAAGCAGTGGTCGCTCAAGGTGCCGCCGTTGGTCCGCATGTATGCGGTGACCCGGGCCACCGACCAGGGTGAAATTGTAGCCGTGGTCAACGACCTGGCCCACAAGATGGTGGTGTTGTTCACGCCGGCTGCCGTGAGGCAGTACGAGGCCCGGCACGGGCAGCGGCTCACGTTCGAGGTGATTCACCGGCTACTTGTGCTCAGGCTGGCAAGCCTACGGTTTGTTTCCAGACGGCAGTGGCCTGTCTTTGGCGAGGCGTTTGCAGGGGTCCGGCGCCAGTGGCCGTTGTTGTACTTGGAGGTGCACGAGGTGGAGATGGCCCAGCGGCCCCGGCGGGATGTGACGGCACAGGACGAGAACAAGCTCCGGTTTCTTTACGAGGAGCCCGAGTACGCTGCGTTGTTCCAGGGTCCTCTGGTGGCCGATGCGGGATCGGAGATGGTGCTGGACGAGGACAGCCTCCCCCCGGACTGGGCAGAATAGGTATACTGCAGAATCTTCGTAGCGTTCTCACACTACAGTCTCTGCCGGTTCTCTTCCTCACTTATGCTATTTACATGCTCAGGCGCCGCGGCGGGGCCGGTCCTTGACCTTCATCTTGTTCACGTGCTTGAAGCGCCTGGTCTTGGCGAACTTCTTGAGACCCCACATCGACTGCGACACCTTGTTCGACTTGGACTTGCCTCGGCCACCTCCGTGCGGGTGGTCGTGGGCGTTCATCGCCACACCTCTGGTCTGGGGCCGGAACCCGCGGTGCCGGGACCGCCCGGCCTTGCCCCACGAGATGGCCTGGTGCTCGCGGTTCGACACCGTGCCGAGCGTGGCGTGGCAGTCCTCGTGCACGTAGCGGTGTTCGCCCGAGCTCAAGCGCACCACGACCCGGTGCTGGTTGGGGGCCTTCAGCAAAAGACGCCCAAACGTGCCGGCGGCTCTCACCAACTGGCCGCGGCCGCCGGGACGGAGCCCGATGTTGTGGATGATCGAGCCGACGGGCAACATCTTCAAGGGCAAGCAGTTGCCCCGCTGCATGATCCGCGAGTTCAAGAGCGCCTCGTCCACCTCGCCCGAGTTGGTGCGGGCCATCTCGTCCATGAAGTCCTTGGGCAACCCGGGGCGGAACAGCTCGACGACGTCGCCCTGGCGCAACCCCAGCGCCGCGAGAATGTACAGCAAGTTGCCCGTGGCCTCGTGCTGCACCAACGCAATGTGGCCCAGGCGGTTCGGGTCGTACTCGATGCGCAACACCGTCTGCTTGCCGCCCTCGAGCCGGTGCAGGTCGACGAGCCGGACCCGGCGCTTGTGCCCGCCGCCCCGCCCGCGGACCGTGATGTGGCCCGTGTTGTTGCGGCCAGAGGTCTGTTTCTTGGCCACCGTCAACTCCCGGACCGGCCCGCCCTTGTGCAAGTGCTCGTGGATGGGCTTGCGGAAGTTCGTCAGCCCGGGCTGGTTCAAGCCGTTGGCGAACGACTTGACCTTGATCTGCGCCGTGGCGAGTTTCCGCTGTCTCTTGTAGATCAGGTCTCTCTTCTCGAGCTCGGTGGCGCTTTCTGCCGACTCGAAGATGCTGCCCATCGGCAGCAAGACCGGAGCGGCGGGCTCGGCCGCGGCCGCCGTGGTCTGGAGCCGCGCAAACTGCCGGGCGCAGAGCCAGCTCCGTTTCGTGAAGCGGAACATGTTGGTGGTGAGAAAAATTTCTGAGCTTCTGAGCCAGGTGCACGGGTGCGGCCCGGGGAGCACCCACAAGGCATGCTACAGTGGTGGAGGAAAGAGATTGTAGGAGGTTGGGAGTGAATTTGCAGAAGAATTTGTTGTCTTTTTTGGTACCTCGGGCATGCTTCAGTGTGCTGGCTGACTTGGTGGGGTAGACGACTTGCTGAGGTGAGGCCATAGATGGGCTAGTAGGGTAGCCAGCCTCGAGAGATAACACAACAATTGTGCATCGACAAACTTCATACGAAACTTATTGAATTCGGCGCTCGATCTGAAAAGATTATCAATTGATTAAGTAGCGGCCAGGACTATTCCAATTTAGGATATTACAGGTCTAGTTGGGCCAGGCACCATGGCCCAGTGAGACCTCACTAGCCTGAGGCATAACTCCACTACAGGCTACGGGCCGCTACCCAAATTGACAAATACCTGACAATTATAGTCCAGTTGCAATACAGATCAACTTCCAGCAATTTAAAATTGTCACCACTCCGAATTCACTACTTCTTCTCCCCTGTCTCGATTGCCGGCAATGCCTCTACTGCCCACCTTGGCCGTCTGCCGCGCACGACCGCACTCGCCAATCAGGCACGGGGCCGAATGCGCACCGAAAAATCCAAACCCACAACCAACTATCATGGCGTCCCGTGTATTCACCCGCTCGATGGCAGTCGCCAAGTCCGTCAAGCCCCCAATCCAGTTGTTTGGTGTGGACGGCACATACGCCACTGCGCTCTACCTGGCGTCCGTCCAGGAGCTGAGCGTCGAGGCGTCGTACCAAGGCTTGAGCAAGATCGCCGACTTGATCAGCACCGACAACAAGGTCAAGCAGTTCTTGGGCAACCCTGCGTTGGGCAAGGACGACCGCAAGACCGTCATCTCCACGCTCGCCGAGTCCTTGAACTTGGACAAGACCGTGACCAACTTCCTCGGTGTGTTGTCTGAGAACAACCGTTTGGGCGAGTTTGATGCCATCTACAAGAACTTCGGCCAGTTGTTCGACGCCCACCAGGGCGTGGTTGCCGCCACCATCACGTCGGCCAAGCCCTTGGACTCCAAGATCTTGCGCCGCTTGCAGGCCGCCATCCAGAAGTCCTCGTTTGTCGGAGACGGCAAGACCTTGAAGGTGTCCAACGAGGTCAACCCCGAGGTGTTGGGCGGTTTGGTCGTGGAGGTGGGCGACAAGACCGTCGACTTGTCCATTGCCACCAAGGTGGCCAGATTGAACCTGGCCATGGGCGAGGCTTTGTGAGGTATACATATTCATTAAACAGTACAGCAGCGTAACGCAGCCAAAGTAGAGAGATCTGGTAACGAACCCAGCGGCAAGGATGAAATGTTGATTGGAGACATCAATTGAAGAATGGCCGTAGATGTGTCGCCTGTAGAGCGGGCCCAATTCTGGAATGAGCTCTCAATCGAGACACTCATTGCGACAGATCAATGAAGACAGACCAATTGAGGCAGGCCAATTGAGGCAGTAGAGTTGGGCAGTCAATTGAGGCATGAACTGATGGCAAGTTTACTCCAGCTTGTGCCTTGCTGTTTCCAAGTGTGGCCTCAGTAGTGAGCGAGAGTGATACATGGCCTTCACTTGTATTCGGACGTGACCAGTTGATAAGATACCGTATTGCCCAATATGCTCAATTAGCTCCAATTGAATTATAATGCTCACTTGGTCCTATTGGTTCATAAGTACCCACAATTCCAGCACCCTTCACCGGCAGCCACCAACTGCGGCAGTGCCAAAAGCTACTGAAAATTCTAGACAGCTATATATTGATAACCCCGGGTATACCAAACCGACTCACCAAAACAACGACCTAAACCTTCAAAGAATCCTCTCCATTTCGACATGTTTTACTATATTTTTCCACCACTCACCTTACCCTATTACCCCGGTCACACCATCGCGCCATGCAGACCGCACCTCACCAATGCTAAAGCAGGTCTCGTGGTTTGTCTCCACGGTGGCCTTCCTCCTCAACTTTTTCGTGTACTTCTACCCTGACTTGGTCAATCTGCCCGGCCAATGCTACTGGCGCCACTCCCTGGTCGAAACCCGCTGGCCCTGGCTAGACAAGGTGCCTGGAGTGCACACCCTAGCACTCAACTTCCCGTCACTCCAGGCGGCCAAAACGGCGCCCACTGACCCGGCCAGCGGCGCCGTCACCAGCATCAACATGCTCACGTTCGGCGACCCGCAAATCAACGGCAACTGGAAGTCCACGCCGTACATCAAGCGCTTGGACAACTACGGCAACGACTACTTCTTGGGCCACATCTACCGCACGATGCAGCGGCGGTTGCGGCCCAGCCACGTGGCGGTGATGGGCGACCAGTTCCTGTCGCAGTGGATCTACGACCTGGAGTTCTACAACCGGACCCGGCGCTTTGTCGAGCGGCTCTTCCCACGTGACCCGCTGTACAAGCAGACCGCCTTGGACGTGTGGGCCCGCCACCAGGACAACGACTGGGTCACGTGGCTCAACGACGAGCAGGCCATGGACCCGGCCCACCGTTTCCAGTCCCGCTTGTACCACGACGTGTACGACTGGGTGCACATGGGCCGGCCAGGCCCCAACTTCGACAACCCGCTCTTCATCAACCTCACGGGCAACCACGACATTGGGTATTCGGGCGACGCCACGTGGCAGCACATGGCGCGGTTCCACCGGCTCTTTGGGCAGAACAACTACGTCATCAACTACAACGAGGGCACGCCCGAGGCCTGGCGGCTTGTAGTGCTCGACTCGCTCACGCTCGAGGGTCCGGCGCTCCAGCCCGAGTTCCTCAACTACACGTGGCTCTTCTTGGACCACTTGCGCCAGGAAAACGCCAACTTCCACGGGTCCACGGTGCTCTTGACCCACATCCCGTTCTACAAGGCCGCAGGGCTCTGTGCCGACGGCCCCGAACACATCTACTACGACGAGACGTATGAGCGTGAGCCGTTCAAAATCGGCATGCTCCGCTCCCAGAACCACCTCGCGTACAACACCACCCAGCGCGTGCTCGACACGGTGTTTCCCAACCCGGACAAAGAGGGCATCATCCTCACGGGCCACGACCACGTCGGCTGCAACACGTGGTACCACCACCGCGCTGGCGAGTGGGTGGCGGCTGCCGAAAAGGGACCGCTGGACCGCTCGCATATCAGGGAGGTGGTGGTGCGGGCCATGATGGGCGAGTTTGGCGGGCAGACCGGCTTGATGTCGGGGCACTACAACAGCACCGCCGGCGCCTGGGACTTTGACTTTACGTACTGCTCGTTTGTCATCCAGCACGTGTGGTGGGCGTCCAAGGTGCTGATGCTTCTCGCAGTGTTCTTGCTGCTGGCAGTCTACATTGCAGAGAGTGGCGGGAGCTCATAGACTGACCGAAGCGCTGCCGGCCGAAGGGCTGAAGGCATGGCCTCAAAGACGAAGCATCGAACGAAAAAGAAAAGCGACGAAAGCACGAAGACTCGAAAGAAGGATGCGTGATGAGTACATAGTAGCGAGCAGTGCCGCAACTTCCACGTAGGGCTGGGTCCCCCAATCGTTTCTGTCAGTCGGTACCGGTGACAACTGAATGACATTGACAGCTGGGCTTGTCAATTTCAAGGTGAGATTGGAACATTCAAGATCGTGCTCTGGGTAGCGCAGTCTCGACCACATCAGACCTCACATTCCAGCACTTCTCACGACTTGTACTTGTGAAGCTCATACATGTGAAGTATCAAGACTGAGAATGTTGGAGATGATAATGAGGAGGACGAAGATGACGAAGATGAAAACTGATGGTGGATCATTGTGCCGAGACGCGAGACAACGGTGTCGGATTGAAAATGTTGAAATGACAGGTTCCAGAAGATACGGGATGATGACCAGAATGGAGACAAGTGAAGACTTATCATGGGACACACAGTTTTATGAAAACATGGTGGTCGGAGACGTGCTCTGATACGTGCTCTGATATCGCCTTCACTTATACATCTTCTGATACGTCTTCTAATACATCTTCTATGCTCCAAGTATAACCGTCTTTGATTCTGCCGTTTGTACTATAGTCTTCTCCACTGCCTCCGTCTCTTCTTCATCTGCGATCTAAATAACAATTGATTGACTGGTTTTCTACAATACTTTCCATGGCCTATTCCTTGGCCATTTTCTCAATGTCCTCCAAGGCGCTCAGCACACTGACGTCCGGGCTGATCTGGATCCGCTTCACGGCAAGCTTGCCGTCCTTGAAGATCCAGTGGGACCGCTTGATGCCCGAGGGCGACTTCTTGGCGCCCAACACCAGGATCAACTCCCGCTTCGGGTCACACAACAACGTGTACTTCAAGCTCTGCTTGGTGACGAAGTTCAATTGCGACTTGGGCGAGTCCGCCAGTAAGCCAAACACCGTGGCGTCCAACTCCTGCAACTTGTCCCGGTTCAGCTGGAAGCCCCGGGCCTGTTTCGTGCAGCCGGGCGTCGACGCCTTGGGGTAGGCGAAGATCACGACAAACTTGGACTTGGCGGCAGCAGCTTTCAACGACACGTCGTCGCCGTTTTCGTCCGGCAACGTCATGTCGGGCACGTCGTCGCCAACCTCTATTTCCTTGGTCTTTTCTTTGGCAGGTTTAGGTGTGGAGTCGCCGTTGTCCTTTTCGGTTTTCGCCTTTGGTGCCTCATCTTCGGACTTGTCTTCGGGCTTGTCTTCGGCCGCCTCTGTCTTGGGCCGTTTAGCCTCGGGCTCGTCGGCCTTCTGGGCCAATCTCGATGACTTGCGGAGTTGAGCCATGTGGTTCGCGGTGAAACTTGGCGGGGTAGTTGGGCGGGCGGTTTTGGCGTGAGAACCTGCCAAGGCGGTGACCAAAAATTAGGTGACAATTGAGCGATCTCGGGTTTCTAAAAGTTTAGAGTGGGTCAGCCGATGTCGAAGTCTTGGGCTGGCCTAACGTCGTCGAGAGAATTGTGGAATAGGGGCGAAAATTTACGAAATAACTTTCGAGCTGGACCGAGTGCCGGTAGTTTCCAAACAGCTTTCGAAGAGAACGCCGCCGCTGGAAGATTCTTCACAACGGTTAAGGTCCTCGTATTTTGAGTAGGTCTGGGGAAACGTGCAGTCGTGCAGGCGATTCGGCGCACGACGCTGACTAGGCCGACACGGATATGACTTGGTGGTGTAGAGATTTGTCAGAAGTCGTTCGGTGTAGGCTGGCTTAGGAAGAGCTGTCAGTTTAGATATGGTCGACTGGCCAAACCGAGAGACACAGTATTGGTGTTGAACACCGAAGCGTTGTGCCTGGCCGGGACTGTAGATCCCCCTAGCTGAACAATAGTTGGCAGCCTGATAAGATCTCCACCAGGGCTACTTTCGGCATCTATACGAGGCTGCCTTTACTATTCATCTTTTACTTAGTCAATGCCTCAGGCTGGCACCTAAGCATGCCTAGAGGGAACCGATGAATATTAGAGTTGATCGAAATGCGTCTAGCAAAGTTGATCAAATGCGTCTAATTCCTCCACTTACCTCCGTTTTTCTTTCTCGCTCTATCATTCGTTTGTCTGGTCTGTTCTAGAACTGATCAGATCTGCATCGCCATTCTCTGCCGCCCGATATGGTAGCGCCGCACGCAAGCCTCATTTATGACAGTCGGGCAGATCCCACGATAAGCGTCATGTATCATTGAAATTTGACCAAAGCAAAGAAAACTTATTTCTGCCATTAAGTACTTCGAGTTCCCGCCACACTTCTACTAAGAACTGCACAGCCGTGCCCCGCCTTGGTCTATGCAAATTGACACCTCCCTGCGTCGCGAATCCCTGCGAGGAAGACAATCAAGCAGCATCACATTCACCATCAGCGGGCGCCACCATGAAGCTCTTGGACAAGTTGCGCTCGAAAGAGCAGGGGCCAGACTCGCCGGACCCCCAGATAAGAAGCAGCAGAGAAACCAGAGAAAACAGAGTAAACAGAGACACAACTCAAAGAGACACACGACCAGGCCCAAACACTCGGAGAAGGTACCTGGACAACACGTACCACACTCCACGGGCGCCGCCGCTGAGGCGGCATCTGGACAGCGGGCACTTCAGCCAAGGCCCCACTCTGGCCACCGAAGGCCCGAGCCCAAGCACCGGAGGTCGCAGCTTGACACTGCAACTTTCTCCGCTACCGGACCACGATCTGGACCCTGTTGTTCTGGATCTCGTGGACCCGCTCGACGTCAGACGCCCCCGGTCGCTCAGCACGACCGCCACGTTGGACTCCACAACCACGGCCCTCTCGGACTTGACCCTCACGTTCATACCCGGGTCCGAACTACAGCCCACTTACAGTGACAACTTCACTGCCAGCCACACGGTCCGGCGGCGGCGGCCCCCTCCAAGAAACGCCGCCGACGACTTCACCGACGACGCGCCAACGATGGTGCTGGTGCCCGAACAGGCACAGGTCATGGCCCGTGAAGTGGGCGAGTACACCCACAAGCGGCGCATGGTGTTGGTGGCGGAGTTGCTCTGGAAGACCCACTACTTGTTTGCGAGTCCGGCGGCGTTTGAGACGTTCTTGGACCTCCGCCTGAAGCGCAAGTCGATGCTGGGCGAGCCCCGCCGCAGCCCGGGCCTTTTGGCCGACCCGCCAGACAGCAGCTACTTCAACCAGGCCAAGTCCAACATCATCCCGCCGCCGTACAAGGCCACCGGGCTGGGGCTCCCGCTCTTCAAGATCAGCTTCCCGCGCTTGGCCCTCTTCCGCAAGGACAGCCCGTTTGTCGTGTTCCGCCGCTACCACGAGGTCATGCCCGCGGACTCCGAAACCTACACGTTTGCCACGGTGCTGGCCCGCATGTTAGGCGGCTACGTGCGCTTCATGTTCCACTTCACGCCCGCCGACGCGCCCGAGTTCCGCGTCGTCGCCATCCAGAGCAACATCAGACCGTTCACGGACTTCACCTATAAAGACACGCGGTTCCGCCTCCTTGGCACCGCCATCGGCACCCCGTTCCTCACGTTCGTGAACCCGTGCATGCGGCTCCTGGTGCTTGACCAGGCGCAGGTCTCGCTCACCGACGACTTGGTCGAAAAACCGCTGGGCCCGTTCTGGAAACGCAAGCCCAGACCAAAACCGGCCCCGGCACCGCCAGACACGTTGCTCAGCCCGATGGTGAACCCAGAGAACCCACTCCACGTGAAACTAGCCGCCTCGCCGTTCCCGCTGACCTGCTTGGCTTCGTTGCACCCGCACTGCCTGCCGCCTTTTGGCAAGTACCTGGAGGCCACCACGTACCTCGGGCGCCAGTCGCTAATACCCAGAAAGTTCACCGAGGCCGGCAGCTTCGAGGTCTACGAGCCAGCACCCACAACGGGCGACAAGGACTCCACCTACTCGGTCGACACCGACTCGCTCGTGTTGGCGGCGATCATCTGGACGCTACGAGAACTGGGGCTCGCCCAGAGCGTGCAAAAGAAAACAATCAGCAACAGGCGCAGCCCGTCAGACTCGTTCCTCTTGACCAGCAGCTTGCGGGGGGTTACAAACATAATATAGTTCCACGTGCTGCCGCTATGCTATGTATTGTGTTGGAGTCAGCGCGCTCCCGTTGTCGTCTCTTTTGGCTGCTGCCGCCTTGCAGCCAGCGTCCGGCAGGACAGCGGCGTCCCGCCCTTTCGTTTTCAGATAAATATCATGCGTGTGCTGCCAGAGTAGCCCTCACGTGGTCTCTTAACGGCTGGGAGACCGCGACCGCAGCCGGTCCCGCTTGGGCGACGCAGACCTCGAGAACCGGCCCCGCACATAGTCGTCGTCGGGGCCTCTGTGGTCCTTGGAGTCGTGGCCGTCGTTCAGCGAACGCCCGTCGTAGTTCCGGTCTCGTCTGCTCGAGTACCGTTCACGCTCACGCCCGTCACGGCCATGGCGCGAATCGTAGCCCATGTCTCTGTCGTCCGCTGGGCCTCTATAGTCATCGTAACCGCGGTAGCCGTACGAGTCCCGGCCGTAGTCTCCTCTGCCGTACCCGTAACCGTAGCCACCGCCGTAGCCGTCGTCGCGGCCTCCACGGCTGGGGAAGGGAGGGTAGCCACCGTAGCCACCCTCGTAGCCGTAGTTCTGGTAGCCGTAGCCGCCTCTGCCTCCTCTGGGTGGAGGAGGATATGGGTATCCGTAGCCACCGCGGCCTCTAGCGCCATAGTCGCCTCTGTATGCACCGCCACCTCTGTAGCCGCTTCTGGGGCCTCTTCTGGACGAGTATGGATCGGAACGAGCAAGTTGGACAACTAGCCCGTCTTTTAGGGAGTACGGGAGGGTTTTCCCGTCGAGCTCGAGCGCTTTCTCGCAGTCTTCGGCGCTCTTGTACTCGACGAAGGCGTACTTCTCGCCATCGTCGGATCTGGGGGGAGGAATGTCGAGGCGGACAAGTTCACCGAATCTGAGGGTTAGTCTTTGAGCTGGGGCCAAGAAGCGGGTGGTCGGGTGTCCGGAAGAGGGCAGAGGTGGCGGAGGGTGGAAGAAGGACGGAGGAGGACGGAAAGGAGGCTAACGGGGCTGGACGTACTTTTCGAAGTCGGGGGCTAAATCAGCGGCTTTGGACTCTCGGGTGAAACCCGTCACGTAGAGTGTGTTTCTGGGCATGGTCACTTTGAAATTCTCCGCGGTTGGTTTGAGCGTTGATGAAGTCATGCTCGGGCAGGTCATGTGACGTCAGGTGATACCGGTCACATGACAGAACATGTGATTTGCGCCACGTGACTGAGTGATTCTTCCGGACGAGTGAGCTAGAGGGTCCCTGGACCATTGTTGGTCCGTCACGTGCGCGTCACGTGCCCCGCATCCCAACAAACCCAACATTTTTTAGTTTCACGCGCCCCACACGCGATTTGCAGTCTCTTACAGCGGCTGCAACGCGAGGCTAAACAGAGAACACACAGAATAGAGTATTCGAGCGGCGTCTAGACAGTGGCAAAAATCCAGGGGCACGATAACAGTAGTTGTGAACCCCTGAAATCTCATAAAGAAATCCACAACGCACCGCCACCCTTATTCCGCCCTCGTGGTCCACACACTTTCCATCTGCCAGCCACATCCTCCCCTATTGTTTGTAAGCCTCTGTTCGTTGGGCTTCATTGTGAGAGGGGTACTTCATACACTCGTGTCTCAGTCATTCGCACTGGTACAGGTCGATCCCACTTGGCGCCCCCGAAACGACAGAGGTGTTTAAAGGAATTTTGCCCCGTGTTGGTTTTGTGCAATAATTGTGTGGAGCCCAGGCTGAGCCACTTTTTGTTGTGCTTTGGGTTGCGACTTTCCATCTTGGTCCAGCCCACAGATAAGCCGGGTGTTCTTTCCGTTTTGTTGGTACACAGCCAGAAGTGCGCACGCCTTGCCTGACCCTCCCGTTCCGACTCGCAAGTCCCCTTTCGGTGCGTAATCGAAAAAGGAAAGGTAAAAAAAAAAAGGCGCCCACGGTGCAAAGCTCAACTTCAACACTAAACTCTGGTGAAACCGCCTCTTGACCACCCCGGGAAAATCCAGCTCCAACCTCCACGTTCATCCCAAAAAATATTGCCATACCCAAAGGCACGCACCCGCCGTTAGGATCAGAACCCTGCGGCCCTGGAATCTCAAATTCCTCGCGACCACACAGAAGACCAACATCCATACCTGGCCTGCGAGACACATATCCCTAAACGGTTAATTCCAAGCAAATCCCACAAATAGTTCCGGACACCATGGCGATGGCGGACGAGCTAAACTTGGACCCCAACATGTTGCTCACGAAAGAATACGAAGATCACGACATCTTGAACGAGTTTCTAGACCAGAGGGTCTTCGACTCTCTCAACGCTAATACCCCCACAAACAGCCATCAGCTGCAAATGGACGATATGAGTCTATTCCACAATGATGTGACCAATCGCTTGGAGGAGAACATGGACCGTGACATCGACGCAGAAATTCACTCGGCGTTTTCTCTGACAGACCTACCTGTGATCAAAGACGAGCCAGACTACTCTTTCCACTCTCCAAGAGGCCACGGCTCCTTGAGTCACAACCTCAGCCCTCGCCAGTCCTTGGTAGACCTGGACTACAACCATGGCTCGCCGTTGGAGGACTACGACAATGTGCGCAAGCTCTTCTCCAAGGTAAAGTTTGGGAACCATTTTATGAACCCGTGTCCTCCGTCTATTGACGTTTCCGAGGCGGCTGTCTTGGACTTCTCCCCGGAAACCATGGCCAATCTCCCCTATGAGCTTGATGTTTTGAACACTCCGTCATCTTCCCGTGTCGAGACCCAAATCAAGTTGCGTTTCCAGCTCAGCCCACCTCCCCCGGAAACTTTCCTCCATATCCCACAAGATTTGATCTCAAAGAGCAAACTCTGTCTACAAGACCCTGTGGACTCTCTTCCGGAAATCGTGCGCTCGAACATGCTTTATCTCGAAACCTACGTGATGACGTCGGACATGAAGAAGTCCTGCAGTATCTGCCCAAGATGTATCAAGAGAGAACAGAAAAGAGCATCACGCTCAAAGCCGGGCCCAAATGATGGCTCTTCAGACTCTCCAACAGCGTGTGGATCACTGTCTGCTCGCGTCAACTCCAGCTGCTGGGACGAGGCGATGATCAAGAAGGCAATCTTCTTCAACTGCAAAGAAATCATGTGTTTCCCTGCACCAACGGGTCTTTCAACGGAACACTCGAAAGCGCTAGACATTTCTGCGAGAATCATCTGCTACTGCAGACATCACAAAGAACTGACTGGTTTCAAATTGTTGTTTGTTGTCCGCGATTTCGAACAGAAGATTGTTGCGAAGCACATGTCGGCGCCCATCATGATCATGGACCGCAAGAAGAACCTTGCCTCGCAGCTGAAAGGTTCTGCCAGTCAGGCTGGCTCGTCAACGCAGTTGAGCCGCATGGCTGAGGTTTCTGACGACCTCCATGATCCTGACTCAAACATCCACCCATTGTCACCAAACTCTATTGATGACTCAAACTCCGAGGCTTTGGCAAATACCGACACAAACACTGAGCAAGGTGTATCTCGCGGCTACAAGAGAAAGAAACTCTCGATTGACGACTCCTATAATTCCTCGACAAACCCTATGTTCAATGGCAGCGGATTCTCTCCTGTTAGCAACAGTGACACCAATGCCTCAGTGCATAATCTCAGCGGGAAAGGCTTGTTGTCGAACACTTCTTTCAAGGGTCACACTCAACCTTTATCAATCCCCAGACAAAGGCTGCTGCAGCAGTTACAACTGGTTGCGCAAACGGAGCAACAGCCTGCAATCCAGAAGATCATTCCTTCACAAGGGCCTATTCGGGGAGGTATTGAAGTCACTCTCTTGGGTTTCAACTTCCGCCCTGGCTTGACGGTCAAATTTGGCGCAAAGACTGCTTTGGCATCGCATTGTTGGTCAGAGAGTACCATTGTGACTTATCTTCCACCTGCAGCTCAGCCAGGGCAGGTTCTCGTAAGCTTCGAAGACCACGAGCATCTCATGGGAGGCCAACAACTGATATTCACCTACACCGACGATACTGACAGACAGCTCATTGAGCTTGCCTTGCAGATTGTGGGTCTCAAGATGAACGGAAAGTTGGAGGACGCAAAGAATATTGCCAAGCGGATTGTGGGCTCTGACACAGCAGACAAAGCAAACTCGAATGTGTCCTCGCCTGGAAGCACCTCTCAGGTAAAGCAAGAGAGCATGGAGTGGTATGACAATGCGCACAAGGCGGTTGAGAAGTTGACCAGATCTGACATGTCCACGGAAGACATTCTCATCAATTTCTTGTCGTTGGTTGACCTCCCTAATTGCCCTATCATCATCCCCAACTGGCAACTTTGCAACAGTCAGGGACAGGCTTTAATTCACTTGGCAACCTTGAGGAATTACAAGAGGTTGGTGGGTTTCTTGATCACACATGGCTGTAAGGTCGAGATTAAGGATAATCAGGGTCTCACGCCATTATTCTTTGCCACAATGTGTGGATTCCGTGAGCTCATCAATGTTTTCGTGGAATGCAAGTCCAACCTCAATTTGAAGTTCAGCAATGAAAAGACGATGAGAGACTACTGCGATTTGAATGTGCTCGATGTGTTCACCGAACACGAAGCTGATCAGGAAGCATCTCAAGAGGACGACGGCCTTTCACAGGCGCTGACATCTGACTCTGGCGAAGAAAATGTGATACGTTCCTGCAGCATCGACTCATTGAACTCGTTGTACATGATGAACTACGGAAAGCACATCTCCAGGTTGGCGATAGAGTCAAGTGATCCCGGAAGCGCCTCCACCGCGTCTCCCAGAAACAAAGTTTCTTCGAAGGCACAATACAGGAAACTGAGGCAGCTGGATCAATATGGCACTGACTCGACTGATTTCGCCGATTCTGAGCAAGAGTCGGAAGACGAGTCCAGCGTGCACTTGGAGATCAAGGAGGGTTGGAAAAAGAAAATCAGAGAGGAGGATTATCTTGATGAGGTTTACGATGAGTATTCTAGTTCCGACGGAGAGGTCCGTCCTTCGAGCTCCCGTGCTCCGGAAGTTCGGAAGGCTCCAGGCATTTGGCAAAAGATGAAGACGGCCGTTTTCTCGAACGATAGTGATACACCATTGCCAACCTACGATGACCTTTTCCCCTTTGGCAATGGTTTCATGAGGCCAAAGACTGCTCTCGAGCAGCATCTCAATACCCCACCGGGACAGATTCTTGAAGTGGACCCAGCTTCTGGTCCCTCGCTCACGAAATCGCATCTGAACGAGGACGTGCAATCCGACTCCTCGGAGGACATGGCATACACTTACATGAACAACTCTCGGAAAGCTATTAGGAACGACAAGATGTTGCTTTTTTTTTGGCTTCCTGTGTTGATCATGATTTTGGCCATGTTCATCTACCTGTCTGTCACGGGTTACCAACTTGCATTGGTGGAGCGTCTCAAGGAGACTGGCCGCAATGCAATTGGCAACATTATCCTTGGCAACGAGAGAATTTCCCACGCATTCACGAAGAAGCCATTGGCGGTCATGAATAGTTGAAATGGGTGACCTATCAGGTATTTACGATTGGCCAGGCCTGCACGCATATACATCGCGCACCGAGAAATCACCACTTCAACCACCGATGGCTCGACTCCGAGTTCTTCTTTTGAAGAACAAGACGTACCCACAAGATGCATATCATGACGTTTTGCAGGCCAAAGGTCACGAAGCTGTTTTCATTCCGCTACTTCACCATTCGCCTGTTGATGTTGTTGTGACTACGGAGTATCTCATGTCGAGCGAATTTATCCACAATACCCCAGATTTCATCATCACGTCGCAACGAGCTGTTGAGGTGTTCCATGAGTGCTTAGCCACAATCGTCAAGAGGGATCCTGCTCTCGCATCCATCATCCGTGGGAAGACAGGGTACACCGTGGGTCCAGCCACTGAGCAGGTGCTCCGGGAGAATGGCTTCACCGATGTGCGGGGAGGCCGGGATGCCGGCAACGGCTCCAAGCTCGCGGAGATCATTCTTAAGGAACGCACGGTGTCTGAGCCGATTGTGTTTTTCACTGGCGAGATCCGCAAAGACGTGATCCCCGTGAAGCTCAAGGCCGAGGGTGTGCCGATCAGCGAGGTTGTGATTTACAAGACGGAGCCGCGAGAACAAATCTTTGAGTCGTATCTCTCCCGAGCCTCTGAGGCGCACGACTGGCTAGTTTTCTTCAGTCCGCAGGGCACAGAGGAGATTGTTGCATATCTACAGCAGAACCTGCTGCTGGCGAAGATTGCGAGCATCGGCCCCACGACCGAGGCGTATTTAATTGAGCAGGGTCTCCGGCCCGACGTTGTTGCGGCGCTGCCCACTGCGGCGTCGCTCTACGAAGCCATTAGTCATTTATAGTCATTGAAAGTTTACATGAAGAATTGGCACACAGGTTTACGGAGGAGTCAAACCGATACAGATTTATAGCCATACATGAGCGCGGAACTAGCGGGTGGCCTTGACAACGTCGATGATCTGGGCCACCACGCCCGGGTTGGACAAGGTCAGGATGTCGCCCAAGGAGTCCTCCTCGCCAGCCAAGACCTTGCGCAAGATGCGCCGCATGATCTTGCCCAGGCGGGTCTTGGGCAAGTCCTCCACTAACAAGATCATCTTCGGGGCGGCGAACGGCCCAATCTCCTTGCGCACGGTGTAGATCAACTCCTTCTTGACCGCGTCCACGGAGTCCTTGTCCGTGGGCTTGAAGCTGGACTTCAACGACACGTACGCGGCGACCGCCTGGCCCGTGAGGTCGTCGGCGTAGCCCACAACGGCGCTCTCGCCTACCATCTCGTGCTCGATCAAGGCGGCCTCGATTTCGGCCGTCGACAAGCGGTGGCCCGAGACATTGACCACGTCGTCGACGCGGCCCAAGATCCAGAAGAAGCCGTCGTTGTCGCGGGCAGCGCCGTCGCCCGTGAAGTAGTGGCCCTTGTAGACCCCGAGGTAGGTGTCGATGAAGCGGGCGTAGTCGTTGAAGATGCCGCGGGTGATGGAGGGCCAGGCGTTCTTGATGGCGAGGACGCCCTCGACGCCGTTGCCCGTCAACTCCTCGCCCGAGACCGGGTCCAAGATCTTGGCGTCGATGCCGAAGCAGGGGAGCGACGCAGAGCCCGGTTTCGTTTTCGTGACGCCCGCGAGCGGCGCCAACAAGTGGGAGCCGGACTCGGTCTGCCAGTACGTGTCGACGATGTGGGCCTTGCCGCGGCCGATGTTGTCGTTGTACCAGTGCCAGACCTCTGCGGCGATGGGCTCGCCGACGGAGCCCAAGACGCGGAGCGAGTCCAACTTGTACTTCTCGATGTAGGAGGTGCCGGCGCGCTTCAACAAGCGCAACGCCGTGGGCGCCACGTAGAACTGCGTGACCTTGTACTTGTCGACAATCTGCCAGTAGCGGGAGTAGTCTGGGTACGCCGGGGTGCCCTCGAAGACCACGGTGGTGGCGCCCATGAGCAACGGCCCGTACACCACGTACGTGTGGCCCGTGATCCAGCCAATGTCGCCCGCGGTGAAGAGGATGTCCTTCTGGTGCACGTCGAACGTGTACTTGGTTGTCATCATGGCGCCAAGGAGGTACCCGGCGACGTTGTGCTGCACGCCCTTGGGCTTGCCCGTGGACCCGGACGTGTACAACAAGAACAACGGGTCCTCGGCGTTCACGGGCACGGGCGGGAAGTAGTTGCCGTACTTGGCGAGCTCCTCGTGCCACCACAAGTCCCGGCCCCGGCTGAAGGGCACGTGCGAGTTGCCCGTGCGCTTGAAGACAAGCACGTTGCGCACCTGGGGGAGTTCCTTGAGGGCGTCGTCGACGATTTTCTTCGTCTCGATGGTTTTCCCGCCCCGCTTCGACTCGTCGGCGGTGATCACGATCCGCGAGTCGGCGTCGACGATGCGGTCCCGCAACGACGCCAGCGAAAAGCCGGCAAACACCACCGAGTGCACGGCGCCCACGCGGACAATCGCCAACAACGTCACCAACGCCTCGGGGATCATCGGCAAGTACACCGCGACGGTGTCGCCCTTCTTGACGCCGAGCTTCACCAACGTCTGCGCCAACTTGCACACGTCCTTCAACAACTCGCCGTACGTGATGATGCGCCCGCCGTCGGGCTCGTCGTCCTCGTAGATGATCGCCGGCTTGTCCGGCTGCTCGAACGCCCAGCGGTCAACCGCGTTGTACGCGGCGTTCAACTGCCCGCCCACAAACCACGCAGGGAGGTCGCCGTGCTTGAAGTCGTCCTTGGGGTCCGCGGGGTACCGCGCCTTGTCGAACGGGCGGTCCCACGACAAGAGCTCTTTGGCCTGGTTGCCGAAAAACGTCGCGGGGTCCTCGATCAGCTGCTTGTACATGGCGGAGTACTCGTCCATGGACGCGAGGTGGGGCTTTTCCGTGCACCGGTCGAAGAAGCCCTGCGGCGGCGCGTGGGCCTCCTCGTGGTCAATCAGGAGATTAGTCATGGGGAATTAGGGTAGTGTAAGAAGTGGGTAATGAACAGGTGAGAAGGTATGGTACTTGGGCGGTGGGTGTGAATAGATAAGTGTTGTGTTGTACGTGGGAAATTGAGGTCAGGCAGGCCGTGGCCCGTGGGCCCTGTCGGGCCACTTATATACTCGCGGTGAACCCCACAATCTGAACGGTACCCCATACTTTGGGCCCATGCAGGACACGTTGGGCGGGCGGGGGTTCGTTGGGACCGCCAATGGCGGGTGCCGCGTAGCGACCAGCCAGAAATGCAGTATGCAAATAGAGAAAGTAGGGCCAAAAGCAGTAGGGCCGTTTGGCGCAGCGGGTCCGGACAGACCAGTGCAAAGCGGCCCAATCAAAGTATGACAATTGACCAGCCATCGACCGTCACTGGCCGGGCCACTAACTGGCCCTGGCCCAAGATTTCCCGGGCCTCCTTCTCTTATTTTCTGGTTCCTGTCTCCCGAACTCGCCGCTTTTTCGACCCGCTTCAGGCTAGGCGAGATTACGCACCACGCACGGGCTTAAGGCCGGCGCCTCGCCGCTCCGAAGCCTCCGGCACTTCACAAAGTCCGAGCCCGAAATGAGGAAGAACAAGGGATCGAAAAAAAAAAAATAAAACAGTTTGATTTTGATGCTTCAGTCTCGCCTATTTTTGCACGGCTTGTCTTTATTGGCCAAGCCTTGGGGACCCTTTTTCACCGCTTGTGGGGCACTGGCGCGCCGGAGCGGACCCCAGAAAATACGCTCCGGTGACCCGGATCGGGCTCTACCGCCGCCGCCTCGGTGCAGGAAACACCGCTAGCCGAATTGGCCAGGGCCAACAGAGTTCCCCTCTTTCCACATTCGGCGCCCGCCATTGGCTGCGTTGGAGCTGTGGCTGGGGCGCGGGCTGCTCAGCGCTGGTTCCGCACGGCTTGGCACGGGCCTTAAACCCGAATACTTTATTGGCCAACAGAAATTTGGGTTGGAACTAAGCAGAGTATAAAGAGAGCCGGCTTGTCTGTGCTACGCATCAAGGAGCAGCCTGTAAATGAATTGAGAAGGAGCCTGTAATGGAATTGTCGCATCGGGGTATAGGCTGCGGTGCTGGACACCCCTTGGATTGGTGAAATTTAGCTTGTGTAGACTTCGCTTCATTGACCGGGAATGGTGTAATTGGTCGTGATGTGTTGACGAGTAGGAGTTGGTGCTACTTGAAGTTCATAAGTTAAGGGTGCATGGCATCCTGTCTTCTTGAAAGCCGGCCCATGCTTCTTCAAAACTACAGGTAACAGGACGAACCCATTAACTTCACTCAGGATCTAATTAGGCCAAGCCAAGAAGGGCGCCAGTTTTTGCTTGGTGCTAGTGGCTACTTTTGGACGCTGAAACCACGTCTTGGCTATTCACGCATCATAAGAAAACGGCAAGACTCGAGATCGCAGGTTCAGCACGAAGATCGACGGTGCAGCAGGGCAGCTAACGCTGCTTAGTTAGCAGCCAAAGATAGAATCCAAAACTTTTTACTAACGTTTTATGGTGCAGGTCTGAGATCGCTAAACATGTTCTCGTCAGGATCAGTACATACTTTGTTGAACAGATCAAGCTAATAGTGGCGACGCCATCTTCCCAACAAATTCACCAAGGTGGAGATAGTGTACAATTCTGGAGCGGACCCGAAAGCACTTCGGGAGTAAACAAGACTTTGGCTATTTAGAGAAAAACTTGCACACTAGACTTGTCAGTGGTCTAACGGCAGGCGGGATCGTAGTTGAAGACGACCTTCAACTACTGATGCCGCCTCGGAAAAATCCTTAGACCCAGCATTAACAAGGAGACTTAGTAATCTCCGTATTAATAGCGATGCAACTGCCAAGCATGAGTGTCTGTTTCTTCCCCGAGCCGACCAATAGATGTTCAACTTGCACAATCCTAAACCTGATATGTTGACGGCACAACAACACCATTGAATAATTGGATGTTGAATCAGATTTTCCTGTCATACCGTAGAGGTACCAGGACTTTTCCTCACGGACCAACAATTATTTTTTGATTATGAAACAGAGCTCTTGCAATCGCCGCCAAGCACTCAATGACTATAGATACATCAGCTTGATAAGAGGCAGCAAAGGACATAATGCGGGTCTTGAGCCCAATGCACCATCGCTGAAGTTGGGCTCATAACTTTGGCCTACTTTCGTGCTGCATAGCGTCCAAAACTATAAGTGAAGTCCTACGATGAGTGAGATCTAGGAATAATTGGCATCACGCTTCAGTATGGCAACATTCAGTTGTGTGACTTGCTAACGAGTACCGCATGGAATATTAATCCTGAGAGAATCTTTTGGGACAAATTTCTCCTACAGTCGGTATTGACATATTCCAGATTTCGAGGACTGGTTATGCATATTGCATCAAAGCCTTCCTTCAAACCGGACCGCATACTGTTATAGTCAGCTCCAAGAGTCTGACGAGCCACAATGCCTCACTTCAGCTACATTAGATAGTGCATCATTTTCACTTGCTCATAGAATCTTGGTGAGTCGCTCATTCCAAAGATTCTGTCTTGAATTCCCAATGCTCAAGATGTAGTAAACTGGGGTTCAACTTGTCCTCCATTTCAACCTTTGCTTTGATAATAAAGTCTTTGCTGATGGTCATACCTTGTCGTCACTTAAGCTCCCTAAATACCGTTATTTCAGACGTGATTTTACCCACGCTAATTTTAGAGCTCCAATTTGAATTGAGTAAGGTGCCAAGCCCTCGCCCGTGCGCTACAGCAGATAATCCAATAAATATGGCTGAGCGCCTTACTAGCCATATCAGCAAGCACAGCAGGTTTTTTAGAAGCTTTCATATCCCATCACAAATACTATTGTTGTCCCATCAAACGACTTGGGTAAGTGGAGTGCGCAAGACACCTGCTTGAGACCCAGTTTCTAACTCTTGACCTCCAGCTCATGACTTTCTCAACTCAAGGCCTGCAACTATCTACAAGCAACGGCATCGGCAATCTCCTCGGCACATTATAGAGATTGGTAAAAATCCTACTAGGGTCTTCAATTTGTTCGAGCGCTTGTTAGTGGCGAAGCTCACTTTCGGGTAACTCTGTCCATTCAGGCGTATACCACAGATGGAGCAAACTTCCTGCCAAACAACTTCCAAAAATATATATACTGACGCCCCCAGTATCATGCTTGCAAATTAAAAATTTCAAAACTGTGTTTGTTCTCCGACATGATATGCCTCACCTAATATGCCTACTGCGATACGCCCGCTCGCCTACTCCATCACCGTCTCAGTTCACACCAGGTACACCACTTACCACTCGTTCACACTTAGCTTCTGCCCTTATCGATCATCACCTATTCTTCCCAAATGAGTGGCATAGCTTTAAAGTTCACGTCGCTCCTTCTCCGCACAATTGCCAAACCCATTGCCGTGACTCTAAAGGCCCAGGCCAAAGAGCATGAGGCGTTTCGCCAGGCGTGTATCCGGGTTGCACAAACGCTACATCTGACGGACATCAAGCTCCGGATGCGGCTTTTGGGCGAAAATAAGATCAAGATCCGTCCGTTGAACGACAAAAAGGCCATCGACAGCGGCGCCAACTTTCTTCTGGAGGCGTTTATTTTCCTGGTGGCTGGCGGACTCATACTCTACGAGAGCAACCGCAGCCGAGTGAAGGCCTCGACGGAAAAACAGGCGGTTCGGGATGATATTCTGGAGCTCCAAGGCTTGGTGGCGGATCTCAAGACCCAGCTCGAAAAGATCGAGATTCTTCTGGTGACCTTGGATCAGGCACAGGGCCAGAAACCAGCACCAAGCGCCAGCGTTCCTGGCAAGTCTGCTCTGGACAACACATCAACCAGCTCCCTGTCTGCACGTGTCGAAAGCACACCCAAGATAGCCCCGGCGTGAACAACTCACAACCCATTCAAAACCTCGCTGTTTATCATCCCTTACCTGCTGGACCTGCCATTGCCACTACATGGAGCGCCACCTTATAGCGCCGCCACCGATCAAAAATTCCGACTTTAGACTAGTATACAACATATGGTACAAATAACATCACTTCTGGCCCTTCTTGCGCTCCACCTTCAACAACAAGGCCTTGTTGATGTGCGGCAACACACCACCGTAGGCGATGGTGGCCTTGATCAAATTGTCTAGCTCCTCGTCGCCACGGATGGCCAACTGCAAGTGTCTAGGGGTGATTCTCTTGACCTTCAAGTCCTTGGCGGCGTTACCCGCCAACTCAAGCACCTCGGCGGTCAAGTACTCCAACACCGCCGTCAAGTAGATGGCCGACTTGGAGCCGACCCGCACCTTGTTCTGGGCGTTTCTCTTCAAGTACCGCTTGATTCTGCCCACGGGGAACTGCAACCCTGCTCTGGCCGAGTGCGAGCTCGAGCCCTTGCCGTCTTCTGTCAGTACGCCTTTGCCTCCGTGCACTTTTCCTTTGCCCGACATGGTGTGTGTTTTGTGCTGTGTAAAAAAGTGTAGGTGGTGGTGATGTTTAGCTTTGTTTACGTGAGTACTCGCATAGACAGTGACGGTCGCGCCTGGCGGCGTTACCCGCACGGGCCGGGGTGTCTCGTGGAACTCCTCGGTGAAAAGCGGAGATATGAAAACTGGGGAAAACTAATGGGGTCAAAACTGGCTGAAATGGAAAATTGCTGGGAGTTGTTGTGCTTTTTGCAAGGCGGGTCGTGATGCACGGGTCTGACACCAGGCTAATCCCATCACTGGTCAGGTTAACTGGTAAGCCAAATCTTGAGTAGCCATGCATGGAGCCAAAGGCAATTTAGTCAGTCTCTCCCAATAACAATCTCTGTCACCTTCTGTCAATGTCAGTGCTGTCAATCTTGATCCTTTCAATCTGAAACCCTGTCAATCTCGGTTCCTGTCATATCGATCTGTCAATTTGATATGTCAATTAGATGCCTGTCAATCTCATCTGTCAAATTGCTCATAGTTTGGCAGCTTTGGACCATCCCTATAGTGCAGTGACCGGTGTAGATCTGTCTTGGCGGGATCTGCCAAAGTCAAGCTCGGTTGAATTGCTTGGCTTATTCATAGCGGGCCGAAATCTGTAGGTGTTGGCTTGACCCACTAAACCTGCCGTTCACAGAGGTTGAGACTTGGCATAGTCAGTGTCGATCACCAACACCTTCAGATCTACGATCGCGCCAACTCACCAATGCACCGGTTGCAAGACAGACATGCCAAGCCGTAGAAGTGATTCAGAGAATACGAGATATCTTGGGTGAAACCTGAAGAAGATCGGTTCCTTTTAGGATACACGGAACTGCAAGCCGTGCTGAAGCACAAGGCCGCTGCAGTTGGTGCTATTTCTGACAGGGCCCGGCGTATGCGGAGTTGCGTTCGCTAGGAACATTGTTCTCGGTTCTGTCTCGCTATATAAAGAGGTATGCCGCCTCTGAAAAACTCCACAGATGAAAACAGCCATTCTTTTCTTAGTAGGCTTGACCGCCGTATTGGCAGTGCCTGCCCCGCCCGGTAGCGAGGTACGCTCCGAGAATGATATCAACAAACCTATGGCCTCTCTATCAAGAGATGATACAGGAGAGGAGCCAGAGACTCTCCAGAACAGGTATCCTATCAGAAATACCCCAGACAGAACGTCGGATCCTGAAACTTACGATGATTGGAACATGGAGGAGAACAGGAGCGACAAGCGGTCACCACCAAAGAAGAAGGCGACATCTAAATCTGGTAAAACTGCTGGCGAGGCACGGGGCCAACGTGATCTGGGGGACGAGTCGCTGGACTCTGATGACGAGGTATTCAGGAAATGGAACGAGTTCTGTCACTTTTACAAGATGATGATGAAAAAACATTATGAGATTGATGAAGATTGATGTGGGGTAGTGAGAAGTAATATGAAGAGAGGTTTCGATGACCTGTGCATATATTTTCGATTAGTACAATATGATGTTGTTTTGAATGCTGAAATTTGCACCCAGTCGCACAACTGGACCTAAGCCCGGAAGGCTAGGACGTTGGATCATCACTGAATTCCAGTGACCTCACTGAATAAACTGAGGCCGATCAAGCTCACTGGAGATGGCAGTAACGATTCTCTGAATAGTCATGTTGAGAGCAGTGGTGGTTCAGAGTAGTCAGTATCGAAATTTGTGGAGGGGCCTTTAGCACTATGGGATGTATCGTGCAAATTGCCCTCGAAATAGTGGGAAACAACTGCTCCATCCATTGAATACATGGCATCATAACAGAGGGTGAATTCGCCGGCCAGTAATCTATAATCCAGTAAGTGAGATGAGCGCCTTGCCCAGTACATCCTTTTAACAGGCCAGAGCTCGGTTCTGAAATAGCTGTGAAACATAGTATGCTTCATAGCAGCTGTACTTGCTAACGACCACTACTTAGACACAGCACATTACCTATTGACTCTACGCTCATTATCCAATGGTATAACGACTATGGCATTACCGTGACCTCCATGTGCCATTCGAACAAACGTGAAATAAGTGGCAATGAACTTCCACTTGACAGATAATATGGACTTGTGAGTGATGGGTTACCTGTTGGAGCTCGACAGACCTATGCTGATAAAGTGCGATGCAGTCTACTTCGTGAAAGAGCAGGACAGCCATCATGTACCCAATTGTGGAGCACCCTCATTAATTCGGTAAGTTAGACAAACTTCAAATATGCCCTTTTGTTGTAAACTACCATTTCACCTTTTTTCACTGTTCGCTCCATGGCTCATCTCTACCCCGGCCTCATGCACCGCGCAGGTCTCGCAGCCAACTACTCTGAACTACTGATCTTCACTTAGCTTCACCTAGCATCCAGACTTTATCAAGCTCCACCCTCCATTGAGCTCCACTACACCCTCGCCCAGTTTCTTTCATCAAATTCCACCATGTCTGATTTAGAGGCAGAGCCGCTCCCGAACTTCAGCACCGACCTACCCACACACTACGGCATCCACCTGAGTCTCCGGCTCAACACCGCCACCGGGCAGCTTCTGCACTTTGGCAAAATCGAGGAACGGCTCCAGCAGTGTCGCAAGACCACCGCAGCGTTTCTCGACTTTTGCTCGGGCAATCCGCACATGTTCGAGAACGCAAAGGCCGTGGCGTTTCTCGAGTCCCAGAAAACGGCGTACGAGAAAATGCTGCTTGCCAAGTACCGGCTCCAGGCGCTCCAGAGCGCTCTGAAGACGACCAACCGGGATTTTGCCGAGAACAGGCGCCACACGCTGGACTTGACGCTTGGGAACTTTGACAACTACAAGGCCGAGGTGCAGCACGATTTCTTCGACGCAGCGTTGGCGTCGTTGGACACGTTGGACACTGGGTCCCAGGCGGCGTTTGCCCTGCTCTTGCGGGGCGACCTGACATTTCAACTACTCAAAAACGCTGCGTTTGTCCTCCAAAACCCGGAGAAGCCTTTGCCGGACGATATGACCGACGACGACGTGGCGGTGGCGGGCGGCAAGATCTCGTTGAAGGACCCTCTCTCACTCAACTACTTTGTGGACCCTGTGGCGTCTCGTAAGTGTGGGCATGTGTACGAGAAGGAACACATTGAGCGGCTGATTGGCCTGGCGCCCCAGATCAGCTGCCCTGTGACAGGGTGCGACGCATACTTGACGCGGGCCGACTTGGCGCCCGACCAGGTGATGGCGCTCCGTGTGAAGGTCTACTTGGCCACCCGGAGCCGGGAACAGGCGTCGGTGGTCAGAATCTAGTCACGTGCTGTCGGTCACGTGCCGAACAGGATTCCGTGGCCGTCCCGCCCACAACGACCCTGTGAATCCTTCCTTACAGTCTTCTTCGAGTCACGGGGCCTGCCGCTCTCTATCACGCGTCCTTTCCTGTCTTTGGGCCAGTGTCCTACTCCATCATAACTGGTGAGCGCGGACTGGCATCGTCTCACTTACCAGTCTGACATGTCTGTCAACTTCAGCAAACCACACCGTGCAGATGTCCCTGTGGTGGACCTCGACGACCCTGGGGATGACGGCTTGGCCCACGAGTCTTATACAGACCACTTCCGGCTCGCCCTGCACCTAGACTACGCCCAGCAGCCAGGCTGGCTTGACCGGCTCCAAAACTACTTCCGCCCAAACCGTCCGCAGGCGTACGAGCTTCTGGACTACGGCGACGACTTCTTTATTGTCTATGACGATGACGATAGCAGCAACAATACCCCCGGTGAGGCGCTGCGCGTGGACCCACGTTCGGTGAAGCGGCTCAACCAGAAACTCAACTCCACCATCTTGGCGTTTGCGTGTGGGCTCGTGTTTTTGCTTGCGCTCCTCTACCTCCGCCGCGGGCTGCCGCCGCTGGTGCCGTTGAAACCGCTCGTTTACAACGGGACCCACCCGTACCACCCCACCACGATCATGGTGCTGTTGGACGGGTTCCATCCGCACTACATCTCGGAGAAGACGACGCCTCACCTCCACAAGATGATGAACGAGGACTTTGGCGCGCCGTACATGACGCCGCTGTTCCCGCTGCTGACGTTCCCGAACCACTGGACGTTGGTCACGGGACTCTACCCGGCAGAGCACGGTATAGTCGGCAACACGTTCTGGGACCCGAAGCTCAAGCTGCAGTTCATCAACACCAACCCGAAGTTTGGCCTCGACCCGCGCTTCTGGCAAGGCGGCGAGCCCATCTGGACCACTGCGTTCAAGCAGGGCGTCAAGTCCGCCATACACATGTGGCCGGGCAGCGAGGTGCCCCTGGTGGGCGACCGCGGGCCGTCGTTCATCGACAAGTACAACGGCAAGGAGCCGCTTGACGCCAAGGTGAGCAGGCTCATGGTGTGGCTCGACATGGACATCGAGTCCCGCCCAGAGCTCGTGCTCGCGTACGTGCCTACCATTGACCAGATTGGCCACAAGTTCGGCATTTCGGGCGCCAACTTAACCGCCGCCTTGGCCTCGGTCGACGGCTTTGTCGGCTTGCTCCAGAGCGAGTTGGCCGCCCGCAACTTGGATCGCATCGTCAACTTGGTCGTGGTCAGTGACCACGGCATGGCGCCCACGTCCAACGACCGGCTCTTGTTTCTAGACGACGTCGTGGACATGAGCAAGATCGAGCACATTGACGGGTGGCCGTTGTTCGGGTTGCGGCCCCACGCCCAGTACTCGGTGGAGGAGGTGTACGACGAGATCAAGGCGAGCTTGGGCGACAACCCCAACTACCGCCTCTACTTGCTCGACCAGTTCCCGCCAGAGTGGCACTTTGGCGGCACGCACCAGCACAGCTTCGACTACAGGCTCGCGCCCGTGTGGCTCGTGCCCGAGGTGGGCTACTCCATCACCACCCGCAAGCAGTACGAGGACAACAACAACGACTACTACCCGAAGGGCGTGCACGGCTACAACAACACCGAGCTCTTGATGCGGGCCATCTTCTTGGGCCAGGGCCCTTACTTCAGGACTAAGCTCGACAGCGAGAAGAAGGTCCAGCCGTTCGCCAACGTCGACGTCTACAACCTCATCTGCGAGTCTCTCAACTTGGTCCCGGGCCCGAACAACGGCACCTACGCCATCTCGCTGCTGCGGGCGTTGCCCGACGACTGGTCCGACTCGTTGGTGTACCCTGACTTGTCGTACGAGGTGCTGCACATTGTTGACGATGCCACCTACGACCGCTTATGGCGGGAGCCAAAGCCGGCAGAGCTGGCAAAACCAGCGAAGACGGCAGAGAAGGAGAGTTCTGAGGGCTCACAAGAGAAGACGGCAGAAAAAGAGAGTTCTGAGGATTCACCAAAGACAGATGCTGCGGCGCACACGGCCGCCGGTGAGTCGCTGGCCCCAAAGGCTACGCTGCACTCTACAACTTCACATGAAGGTTTCTTTCATAAAGTGTGGCAAGAGGTTGGCGACGCTATGAGCGAGCTCGACGAACATGTCGGCGATTTTGTTGACGCTGTCGAAGGCTTGTTTGACGGGCCATCGTGAGCCCTCAGCAGATATCGTAAGGGTCCCTGTCGGCCTCTGAGATGAAGATGTCTGCATCGGGAAGAAGCTCCTGCAACTGGCGGCGGAACTCGCGCAAGAACAGTCTCTCGGTGTTGGAGTGGTTGCACGCCACCACCGTGGAGCCCAGTTCCTTGAAGAAAAGCGCCTCGTGATGCGACAACTCGCCGGTCCAATACGCATCGGCCTTGACACCTCTGAACACCGAGCCACCGGACCCGGCGCAGATGGCCACTGTTCTGATGCTGTTGTTGCCGGCTGCAACGAGCAACTTCGACATGCCCACGGAGTCCTTGATCGCTTGGATGAACGTGCGCAAGTCAATGGTCTTGCCCAACGTCACCAAACGGCCCATGCCGCAATTGGGCACCTTGGCGTCGGGGATGATGACTTCTCTCTTGTCCTCGCCAAACTGCTCCTTGAGCTCATCGGCCAAGAAGTCGTTGACGCCCCCGCTCGCGCTGTCGATGGCCGTGTGTGGCGAGTACACGCTGATGTTGTTTTGGATGAGTTTCAAGAGCAGGTGCTGCTGGGGGTCCTGTGGGGTAATGGACTTGAGACCCTTGAAGATGAACGGGTGGTACGCCACGATCATGTTGACCTCGTCACGAATCGCCTCGTTGACGACTCCCTGTGTCAAGTCCACGGTCAAAAGAATCGTGTATTGGTTCTTGCCCTCGGGCGTGGAGGAGTCCACGAGTAAGCCGGTGTTGTCCCATGAGCTGTCTGCCAAGTGGATTGGGTAGAGTTTTTGAACTAGATTAGTATGGCAATTGAGAATCCGGGATGCGTGAACGTACTCGCTTTCGTGATGCGTGTGATGGCTTTTGTAGAAGTGGGCACGGACATGGTGGAGAGTGTGGAGGTGGAAAAAGAAGTCGAGCTCCAACAGAGTTGAAACCCGCTGCTGCCCCCTGCCAGAATTGAACTAGCGACCTTTGCATTACAAGTGCAACGCTCTACCACTAAGCTAAGGAGGCAATTTTTGTAAAAATGTTCTACAGGGTTGGTGGCAGGCTTACCTCGAATATTGGTCTCGTCTTCATATATGCGAATGCATACCATCCGCTTTCACTTGGCTGCTGTAATTAGTTTGAGCTGCACCGCTTCTGTTTGCACAACGTGCAATAATTTGGGGACGCAGTCTTAGAGTAGAACCCAGTCGTTCGTCTCACTATCCAGCTTATATATGAAGTCCTCGTCATAGTCCATAGGTTCGTGCATTTTCCCCTGGTGGAACATCCCTCCTTCCAAGTTCGTCCTGTTCAACTCTTCAAGTTCCTGTTCCGAAAGCTCTGAACCGTCCAACCCCTCCAAAAAATCCCAAATATTGCGTTCTTCGTGCATAGCTGATAAGGACTCGGCACTGGGCTTCACAGGGTGCTCAGCGTCGGGCGTCACAGGGTATTCTGTGTCTGGCGTCACAGGGTGTTCGAGAGAAAATTCGTTGTGGAAATCCTGTTCTTGAATAGCTCTCAGAATGTAGAAATCCAAGTTGGGATCCTCGATGAAGGCCACGATATCTTCAATTGTCGGCTCGGCAGTGGCGGCCGCCATAGTTGAGTACGACGTTATGGTCGTAGTTGTAGTCGACGTTGCAGCTTGCAGAATGGGGCTGGCCAAAGCAGCGACAAAGAATAGAGGAAGCATCGAGGGCGAATGTGGTGATGGAATCAGTGGAAAAGGTAGGCCCTTATATAGCTGCAGAGTTCACTCTTTGGGCTTTCCCTTCTCGATAGGCTTTTTGGATCGACAGACCCGTCTCCAGTCCTTCAAGAGGCATTGTTGTGTGACATGACTATCGGAGAATCTGTTCTTTGTTCTCTCGGGCTGTCTCGGCAAACGTCGATCTTTGGCACGACGTCAACCGCAGTCAATCTACATTCTTCAATGGCGGGCTCACAATCGATATTAAACTCATTGATCGACCCAGCATTGTGTAAACTTGTAGCTTTGATTGAATCGTTGATTGTCACAAGACAAGCTGTCAGTGGGAGGCTAGGTTCCACTTTCCAAAACTGCGGCAGAGGTTTAGAGTCTTGGCGATGAGCTGTGAGCAAAGGGCACTGCCTCTCAGCAGAATGCAGATCTCCATGGACCGATATGGATGCGCGAGAGCTGAGCCATTTTGGAGACTTTTGCTCGAGGGCTATGTACGGGATGTAGAATTCTGAGTAACAAAGCCGTAACTCGCCACAGGTCTCTAATGCGTCACCAAATTTCACTGGCTGACCCTCCTAATCCTTTGGACATGCTGAGCGGTTTGAATGTTAACGCATTGCCTGGATCTTGGCGTCTTTTGCCAGCTAGCGAGGTTTGCTAATTGTATCATAATGAGTAACACGGCGGCAAAATGTGTAGGCTGAGTAGTTTTGTGCATTGGGTGAGCCTTGAGCCGTGCTCGGTGCCCCTATACATACCGGTTTGCAGTTGTACTTTCCCGGTACCGTTCCCGCTGCTTGACTCCTTGGCGTACTTTTGTATACATTGCAAATTCCTAACCTCATCAATTACGAGCCGATCATGGTGCATGTAGGACACCGAGGTATATGGAAGAGCCTGCCGTCGATATATAGAGTCGTGGCAATTTGGTGAGAGACAAGGAGGCACCCAGATCAATATTAAGTATTCGGACAGCCGTCAAACTGCTTGAAGTATTGTGAAAGCCATTCAGGCCGAATCGAAGGAGCCAACACCTGCAGCGGTGTAATCTGAGACAGATTGAATGCCCTGGACACAGTCACGGCAAACCCTCCGATGCGATCCTGATTCCTGGTATCTGATTGTGCAGAATGGTTTCTGACGATCGTCTCCTGAGCAACATTGAACATTACTTGAATTCCCCACAGAACATGCTGATGTGCGATATCAACTCAATTGACTGGAATCACAGTCTCACGCACACATTTTGTATAGCAAAGAGTGGCCAGCCACTTTGTCTTCCCCTCTAATTTACCCTTCAAATCCAGCCTCCAACCATTTTCTGCAACCTCTAGACCGCCACGTTCGGTCCATTCGACAGTGGTGCTCGGCGCAGGGTTTCCGCATTTGGCTGCGATGTACCCCACGTTCCGTGTAGCCACCACCAGTCCTCCCCAGCCAACACAATCTAATAACCACACTATTTAAACCCGAGTCTCGCTCTGCCTCTACTCGCTCTCTCTCCCTTTCCCCTAATTCTCTTTTCTCTCTTTCTCCCTAATTCCACCTCTGCTGGACCCTGTCATCTCCTGCACAGACATTGCGGGGCTCCCCGGCATTGCAATGGCCAGTAGCACCACTCGTTCCCACGGCAATGCAGCAAGACCCTCTAGCCGGCGAGACGCTTTTGGGACACGCCAGTGAGCTGCGTGGCTCGGCCCCCCTCGGAAGTCGCCCAGCTTTACCCACACCAACCACCCGAGGCAGTGCCCTACCTACTACCCGCTCTGAAGGCAGCGAAACTTCAGATGCCACGTTTGACCTTGACGAGCTAGCGAGCAGGCCGCTTTCGGCAAGCTACACGGTCCAGTTTGAAGGCACCGCCGTCAAGATCGACTCGCAGGACTGGCGCACGTCCCGGCTCCTCCAGGTGCAAATTGTCGCTGCCTGGTGCAACTACATTCTCTTTGGCTTGGCGGAGCAGACTATCGGCACCATCATCCCGCGGTTGGAGGACCACTACCACACGACCGACTCGCACATAGCGCTCATCTTCTTGCTGTCGACCGCCGGGTACTTCGTGATGGCGTTGGCGCTGGAAACGTGCCACCGCCACTTGGGCGTGAAGGGCGTGGGCATCATGGGCACGATGCTGATGGCCGCGGCGTACATGTGCATCTACTGGCGGCCGCCGTTTGCCGTGTTTGTGTTGGCGTACTTCTTCTCCGGCATAGGCTTCGGCACGTTGGACGCCTGCTTCAACGGCTGGATGGGCACCTTGGTCGACCTGAACCAGCTCTTGGGCATTTTGCACGGCTGCTACGGCATCGGGTGCATGATCCTGCCGCCGTTGGTCACGCTGCTCGTGGCCCGGCCCAACGACCCGTGGCGCTGGAACGACTACTACTTGGTGCTCAGTGTCTTGGCGACCCTGTGCATGGCCTTCTACGGCGTGGCCTTCCGCCACGACACGCCCTCGAAGTACCGCTTGATGGTGTTGGTCCGGGACGCCCGCAAACTGGGCCAAGCGGAGTCCCGACTGTCCTCGAGACGGTCCAGCAAAGAGGCCGGTGCCATCACGTTAGAACACGGCACAGAACTTGACGACCTACGGGTCCCTGCCAGGCCCTCCGCCCGCGCCAGCCTCGAGCACATGCCGGTGGCGGGCGTGCACGAGTTTCCGGCAGAGCCCCGGTTCGAGGACCTGGCCGCCTCGCTCAGCCTGTCGCTCTGCACACCCTTGGTGTGGGCGCTCTCGGTGATCATGCTCCTCTACGTGGGCGCCGAGGTGTCGTTTGGCACGTGGCTCATCACGTTCCTCACCCGGGTCAAGCACCGCTCGTTCCACTACTCGTCGTACATGGCCACCACGTTCTGGACAGGGCTCACCGCCGGCCGCATCCTCTTGGGCTTCGTGACGGCCCACTACTTCCGCACAGAGCTCGACGCCAACTTGGTCTACATCGCCGCCAGCCTCGCGGGCCACGTGCTCTTCTGCTTGGCCGTGCTCACCCAGGCGTCCGCGTTGGTCTTTGCCATAGTCTTCGTGCTGGGACTCTTTGTCGGGCCGATTTTCCCCACCACCATCACCGCCAGCCTCCGCATCTTGCCCGTCAAGTTCCACGCCACGGGCGTCGGCTTCATCTGCGCGTTCGGCGGTGGTGGCGCCGCCGTGGTGCCGTTTTTGGTCGGCTTGGTTGCCCAGTCGAGTGACACGGGGCTCCGCTTCTACCCGGCCATCGTCGCCTCCCTCTATTTCCTCATCCTCGTGGCTTGGGTCGTCTTGAGCCGCCGCAACAAGTAATAGATCGCTACAACACCTCGTACGTAGTTCGTGAATGCTCGTTGATTATTTCGTGCGGGTCCCTGTGCCGCTCTAACTGCGCTCCTCGTAGCCTCGTGGCCCTCATAGCGTTCCGCCCTGGCTCTTCCACTCCTCCGGCGTGAAGCCCTTTTGTGTGAATGCGTGGATGGCCGCAATCTCGTCCTTCAAGGCGGCATTGACGAGCCGGTGCCTCATCAACTTGTTTTTGCCCTTGAACACAGACGACACAATCACAACGGCAAACGCCTGGCCACAGCCGCCAGACATGTCTTCGACCTGCACGAGATCCGCGTCTAGCCTCTTCTGGATCGTCTCCTTGAGCAGTTCCGCCGTCAACAGCATGCTTGGTGTAGTTGATGCCGGTGCGGGTCACGTGCGCATCTCCACAGTGGCTCATCCACCACGGCGACGCCTCTACGTCCGGTTCAATCCAATTTCTCCGTCTTGTCTATAAATGAATGGCTGCTTCTTCCGAATCGGAAGAGCGTCTTTGTGACAGTAGTTTCGCCGTGCATCACGACTTCACCATCGCAAAGTGGTTGGGGTGCTCTTTCAAGGTCTTGCTGATCCGACTCACAATTTCTTTGCTCGAGAGATCACTCTTGGCAGCAGGGAACTGGCATTTCTCGTAAAAGTCGTAGAGATCCGCAGGCACAACGGCAAGGTCCTCGTGAACCTCAATCAACTGGTTCACAACCTCAATCGCCAAGAACTGCGCGTCGCTCGACTGGTGCTCCATGCCCTCTTGCGTCGACGCCTTCGACAAGAGAATGTTGGGTGCAATCACCGTCGCAAGATTGTGCGTGTCCATCTTGGACCCGGATTCTTCGTCAATCTCGGCAAAGGACGCCACAAAACTGAAAAAATAGAGCAACACCTCAAGAAGGTCTCGGTGGCTGCGGGGAAGCATGCAGTAAGCCAAATGGAGTATACGCTTCCGCTTGTCTGAGTCGCTTTCGGACCTGGATGAGATCCACAAGTCGCGGAGATTGAATGTTAAAAGGGGGTTGGGGAGCTCTCGAAGCCATTTCTTCATGAGAGCTGCGAGTTGCACCGCAGAGTACTTGGTGAACTCGGGCGACTTCAACGGCGCCGCATTGATTTGCTCCGCGAGCTCGCGTAAGTTCTTGATGTTACCATTGAGGCGGAAAATACCCTCCACAGACATGTCCTTCAGGCGCAAGGCGTGGATAACATCGTCAACAAGCAAAGGAATCCGCAATTGAGAAGGACCGACACCGGAACTGGAGTCAACACCATACTTCTCGGTTAAAATCTTGAGATCAAGACCAAACACTTGAGTTGCCTTTGACTTGTCATTGCCAAACTTGAACTTATCCCAGAATGTGGTCTGCTTCTTGGCGTGCACCAATGCTAGAAGTTCGTCACGCAGATAGTGGTCGTTCACTTCAAGCAAAGCTTCCACAGCAATGAATCGGAGGATCCTATGCTCCTGCTTCGTCAACTCAGAGAAGTACTTGTTTTTGAGCGCCGGTTTGTCCGTGGCGCTGTTGCGAGCGGGCTCAGGCAGGTTCAAGCTCATGGTGAGAACAGCCTTCACATTCTGGCTCTTCTTCTGGTACAAGGAGTTGTGGTGCTTGAACGCATTGGGCCGTTGTTCACGGGCTTGTTCGGCGGCAACAATGCGCGGAATGTCGTCAAGTGTCAAGGACTTTTCGTTCTTGAGTAAGTCCAGTGTTCGATCAAGACTGTTAGGCGTGACACGTGCTGGAGGATCTTCCTTAATCCGCACTGGATCCGTCAGAATATTGAAGAAGTCGAGGTCGTTGTGCAGAGCTGTGTAAGAGAGTGTGCTGGTAGTACTGGCATTTCTCGTGCTGCCTGGTCTGTCTTCCGAACCGGTGTTGTCCGACCTGGCCATGGCGGCCTCAGGCGCCTTAAGTATCACGGACTTGCGGGCGTTCTTCTTAACAGAGTTGCGTAGCTTCTGAGACTCACGCTTCTTCCGGAGAAGCGTCACCTCGTCGAGTGTTTGCGAGTACACCGTTTCAGACTCTGGCAGAACTTCATCGATGTTTGTCATTCTTGGATTCAACACCTTCTCTTTGCTCAAAGAGTCTTTTCTGATGGCGATCTTCGATCTGAAGACCGCTATTTTGAGCAAGTATGCAAGCTGCGAGAGATCAGAGACTCTCGAGAACCCCAGAGTGTACCCTATGCCTGGTTGGTTATTCGTCTTCGAGCATTCAGTGCAAATGACCAGGTCGTCAGAACCGAAAAGGAATGATTCGACCTTGAACTCCGGAGATGCCTTCCTGTGGCACTGCGAGCACTCGAAACATTTGTGGTGCCACCTCAAGTTATTGAAACGCACACACGACTTCTCTATGCTCTTCAGGCACACGTAGCAAGCGTCAGTTGCGCTTGGTGGCACGGAAAGTCTTGCGTAGATGGATTTCGATGGATCGCTCGTGTTCTTTTCACTGGATTCGACTTCCTCGTACGACTTGATGATCAGCAAGAAGCGATCGAGGGCCAATGTGTCACCACGCAACTTATTAAGCTTTGCTGTGTTCCCCAAACCAATACGAATTAGGAGCTTGAGGTAATGTGCGCAGCCCGTAATAACCAGTAGAAGCTCTGCAGACAACAGGCCAGAGTCGGAGATATTGTTTGACTTGCGGAGGATTGCTAGGTAGCTCATTAACTTGCCGGATATATTTCTTGGTTCCTTTCGGAGTGTCTGGAACTTATCGAATGCGTCGACGGAGTAGACCTCCTCGAGTAAAGCGACTTTGGACTCTGTGATGTTGCTGTCTGGTTTGAAATCCTGGCACATGGCCTGAACGTAGTCGAGGGCGACGAACAAGATCTCGAGGAAGATGATCAACTTGCCTGTGGTGTAGAGGCCTGCCAGGCGTTTGCCTGTGCATGCGGCCAAGAGCATTTCCGAGATGCAGGTGGCGGAGGTCTCCTCGAACCCCAGGAGAGCGACCCAGCAGTTGATGACGGTAGTCTCGATTTTCAGTTCCACGGCGACCAACTCCGAGGCGTCCAACTCGTGGGCGGGGTGCACCAAGCGCTCGGGCAAGCCGACTGCGTCTGGGGTGAAGGTGACGTTCCAGAACTTGTAGATCATGTAGCACTCTGGGTGCCACTGCTGGTTGACGCCGGACTTGAACAACTCGACAAACTGCTTCACGATGGAGGACTGGCAGCCCTCGCACTTTGTGGCGAACAAGCGCGAGTAGTGGAAGTGGCAGTAGATGTTGTGGTCGTGCTCGTAGTAGCTCTCGTCGGACTCGAAGACCTTGCCGCACGCGGAGCACTTGAAGTGCTCCAAGTGGTACTTGTTGCCCAAGGCGGTGATGTAGGGTCCGCGCAACGCGGAGTCGCAGGAGAAGCAGATGAGGCCGAGTTTCTTGAAGTAGTCGTACTCGCAGAGCGGCACCTGCTCGACGGTGCCGTCGGCGGCCTTGACCTCGTCCGGGAAGAACTTGGCCAGGCAGAGCGCGCCGCAGGTATAGCACTTGAAGCACTGGATGTGGAAGGCGGCGTTCAACGCCCGCACAAACTGCCCGTTGATGTTCTGGTGGCAGCGCTTGCACGTCTTGCGCTTTTTCGTGCCGTGGCGACGGGGCTGGCCTGCAGCGTCCGAGCCGTGGGTGGGCCCAGCCACCAAGTCTGTGGGCCTGGCGGCCTGGCGCTGGGCGGGCGAGCCGTTCTGCCGGGCGCCTGCGGCGGCGTCCGGAGACACGTGGGTCTTGTTTGCTTTCTGAATGTTTTCGCTGGCGCGCTGGAGGGTGTCGCTGCTGGCGGTGTGCTTGGACGCCGGGTGGTGGTGGGGTGCGGCCGGGTACGGGTCGTGCTGCGGCGCCGACGCCTGGCGGTGGTGGTGCAACGGCGGCGTGTGCTGGTCTGGGTGGTTGTGGGCAAGGCTGAGCGCCAAGATGTCCGGGCTGGACGGCGTGCGGGCCGGGTGGGGCGGCAAGATGGCCGGGGCGGCGCCCGAGGCCAGCGGCTGGTACTGTTTGGGCTGGCCCTGCTGCAGCAGGGGTTTGGCGCCGCTGTGGGAACGCAGGTGCAGGGCGGCGGCGCCGAGCGGCGGTCTCTGGGGCGTGATCTGGGGCGGCGGCCCGCTGGGCCCGGGCGACAGCGGGTCGGTGCTCGGGTGCCGTGAGTGGGTCTGCACCACGGGCGCCGGCGGGATGTAGTACGTCCAGGAGTTGTTCAGGTTCAGGCGCAGATGCGACGGCGAGCCGTTGGCGCTGGCGCGGCCGGGGTACGCCAACAGCGGCAGGTGCTGCCCGTCGATGGTCCAGTCCGGGCCCATCTGGCGGGCCGAGGGTGCAGTTATTCGCCTTGGGGTCTGCGGGATGTGGGGCAGGCCAAGAGCGTGCAGCAGGGCCGGCAGCGCCACGGGCCCTGGCGCCGCGGGCATCTGTGGGGACGTGGGCTGGGGCTGGGTGGGCTGTTGTGGGAACGAAGGTGGGCCGTGTTGGGCGGACGCGTGTTTGCGTGTTGTTCGGAAGGGCGAGGTGGCGAGCCCGCGGAGCAAGCGTTTCGGGCTGGAAGCGGGGTCCTGGGCGGACGCGTTTCCAGGCATGGTGGGGCGGCTAGCGCGGTGAAGGAGGGTGGTTTTGCGGGTGGGGACGGGCGCTTTTCTGGAGTTGATGGTGTAGGCAGGCTGTCACGTGACTGCGGTGATCAGGCGTGGGTCGGGGCCAGCGGGGTGGGCCGGGGTGGGCAGGCTAGGCGAGGGCGGTGCCGGGACGGGGTTGTTGGCTAGGGTTTCTACGCAGACTACGAAGTTTTTTGCGATGGCCGTTTAGACACTTGGCGCCTCGTTGGTGCTTTGGCGGGCACTGTTTAGCCCGACTTGGCGCGCAGCCGGCGAGGACCCTGTAGCGTCCTGTAGGCGGCTCAGATCGTTTTTCTGGGCGCACGGCCGCTGAAACGGGCAGGTGTCCAGAACAGCCGGGGCGGGCCCCAGACATCCAACCCCAGAGGCGCGGGCCCCGTCTGGGGTTTTGGCAGGCGGGGAAACGGGCTTATGTATGGGGGGTGAGTGGTGGTTCTCGGGGCGGATCGCTGCACCGCATCGTATTTTCGCGTGACCGTTGGAGCGCCAGGGGTAGAAAGAGTGAGCAGGTGGTGGGTGGAGGCGGAGGAAAATAACGGAGGAAAACGGCGGCGGAGGAAAATGGAGAATACAGGGGTGGGCGTTGGGGAGAAAGTCGTCTTTGGGGCTTTTTCTGGAAATCGGAAGTATTCTGGATCTGGACCTAAATGGGAACTGGGGGGCATGAGATTGGTCGACGCGTGCTGGCAAGCTCCTTGCCCACTGTTTGACAAACGGGGCTCGTGCAATTGACTGGATTTGAAGCTATTTCTGGCCTAGTTCAACGGCCCGGTGACAATTGATGCAGTTTGAGTTGGCGATGGGTCGGATATGTCGATGGTTGAAACTGTCCACCAGTATTAGGCCGGACTGAGTACCGGCCAAGTTCAGTGCCGGCCAAGTTCAGTACCGGCTAGAACCATTATTAAGCCAACTTCAGTGTTGCCTAGCACTGGGCAGCACTGGCCAGTTATCCCGTCTTGTTAAATTCTAGGCTGGACGTAGTTTGTCACTTTCGATGTAGCGGTCAGGCCCACCACTCTATCACTCCCGGCCATCTCAAGAGCATTCCGAGTCAACCCGGTCTGTCCCGAATCGGCCGCTCCTGAATCCCTACGGGAACAATAGGAAGTTCGCTGCACGAGAAGCCCGGCACTACAGCTCCGAGCACGAGGCGTTGGACAGTGCCACACGCCGCTCGTCCGTCAACTTCGGAACAACAACCTCTTAGAACACACCCTCTTACACCTACCTCTTGCAACCTCTCACACCTAAGACTCTTAAGGAGTAGGTGGGCAGACATTGGTATGAGGGTATGCGTGGAGATTTAGGTTGGCCGAGCCTGGCTTAGGCCTTGGCCCCATGGCTTGGTGACTCACGAGTCACCCTACTAGCCCCCGTCTTGGCCGACGCGTGCCATGCAAAAGATAACATTTAGTCTGGCTGGGTTGCGGTGATGTCAAGAACACGCCCGGCGAAAAAGAAACCCGCCGCCGGAAAAGCACCTGACTTTCGGAGTTCGCTGCACCTGGCGCGTGACGTAGCACCACCGCCCTCCCAAGCCCTGGGCTCTGGCCCGCCCACTAAACTTAATCGCAGCACGGCTTGCAGCTCCGGTCCGGCCCACCGCGCCTGCACTTTTCTTATTTGCCTTTCCCGCGGCATTGTTCGAGAAGCCTGCTTGTCCCGTTGCTGTCCTGCTGCACATCCCGAGTTAATCCGTGCCCATCGCCCATCGCGAGGGCGCGGCGATGCTCTTACGATGCCACGATAAGCGGTGAAAGGCCCCGGATCAGCCAGAAATAAAATACATTGGCCAATTCTTTGGGGCCACATTTAGTCTCCTGGCGTGTAGCTCCCGATTCCAGCAACTCTGGCTTTTTTCCGACATTTCCAAGTGCCTTTTTGCCTCGTCCGACAACTAAGCGTATGCCGAGAATATCCGGGAGGCGTCACCGGTTGCGCCACACACGTGTTTCCGATGCCAGCCAGGGCAGGCTGCAGATATAAATAATCCGATATCCCTGTGCTGTGCTGCTCATCACTCGCTCACATCTCCCAGTGAACCCCAAACCAAAACCAAAACACACTCCACTTCCAATGCTGTTGGCTCGCCTTGTCTCCATGCCTCATCTTCCTCACATGACCCCCCAGCTCTCCAAACTATTGTTGGGTGTCGCCTGCTACACGGGCGCCAGCTTGCTGGTAGCCGCCTACGCCGAGAAGAAACACTTCTCCCACGTATTCAAACAATTGGGCCAGTAACACTGCCACACTTTGCGCAAATGCTGCGGGACAGTACCAATGGCGGCGTCCTTGGGTGGTGTGCGGCGCTCCACCAATCGTGAAACTTTATAAACTTAACGGGCGCTTTAATAGACATTCTACTTGACATACAACTTGCCTTCTGTAGTCAGTGGTTTCCTGACTTTTGTTTATCTGCTTATCAACCCAAGGCCCCCTTGTCCAGGTCCTATTTTTATTTATCCCCTGCTTATCGGTCTTGGCAGTGACATCAGCGTGGCTTGTCGCGGACATATACCTCCTCGTTTCTCGCTGTACGGACGTATACTTCCTTACTATGCGGACATACTTCCTTACTATGCGGACGTATACGTCCTGTCTTACTATACACACCCATGCAAATGGCCCGATACGCTAGTGGAGCCTCACTTCCCGGAGCCCCTGGCCCGGGACCCGCCGGTACTGCCGCCGGGTTTTCCCGTAGAGCATCCGCCGGCTCAGCTGCCACACCTGAAGTAGTATGTCTTTGCGGGGCAAGAAGTTCGGGAAAATCACCATCACCGTGCTCTCCGCCGCCACCTTGTCCCGCCCACGCCGCAACACACACATGTAGTACGTCACCTGGCCGTACCCGTGGAAGCCCTCGTGGATGACAATGTCGATGATGTCCGAAAGCGGGATGAACCGCCCGCTTTGGTTCATGAACCGCCACCGGGATCGGCTCAGAATCTCCACGCCCATGTTCTCCATCACCATGAACTTGTCACTCGGCTCCTGCGCCGCTAGTAGCGCCACCACGGCCACCGCCAAGGCTATCAAGAGGTACGGCTGTTCGTCTAGCGGCCATCGCGTGCTGCGGAGCACCAGGGCGGCCCAGGCGCAAAGCGCCACCGCGGTCGGGAGCCGGGCGTGTTTGAGGAACCACGACGCCTTGTTTTTGACCGTGAACTCCACCAGCGAGCCGTTGGCACTCGTGGAGATCTCGAGCGAGTAGTTCTTGGACATTGGTGGGTAGTGAGTCACGTGAAACCGCGATAGTCGGCGGGGCCCGCGATAGCCGTCGGCGGGGCCCGCGATAGCCATCGCCGCGGGATGCACCGCGTCAGATCCGAGTCAGCGCAGACGCTCCGTTATGAGCCACGGCCGCTGACAGGCGGCACGGACGTTTTCGGGAACCCGAATGTCCGGGGTACGGGTGCAGCCAACATGGCCCTGATAGGGTCCCCGGTGTCGTGTCGTGTGACCGATTACTCCATCTCCTCGCGCGGCCGCTTGACGTCGTCGATGGTGCCCACCACCTGTTCGTTTCTGCGTAGTTCTCTGACCTTCTCTGCTCTGGACATGGGCTTGGACCCGGTTCTGTACTCGATCTCTCTCTTTCTGCTGGCCTCCAAGTCCTCCTTGATGGCCCGCTCGCGCTCGGTGTTGATCTCCTCCAAGTGGAGGTCGTGCTCCCTCTGGATTTGCGCCATCTCCTTGTTAAACTCGTCCACGCTCTTGAACTGGGCCTTGCTGGACACCTGCAGGCAGTACTTGGAGAAGTCTGGCGGGAGCTTGCGCCGGAGCGCCAACTCGACGAGCTGGGGGTTGCGCTTCTCCTCCAACGTGAACTTGCGCTTCACCTGGCGCCGCGTGCGGTAGGGGAACAACTGGGCAATGAACGTGAAGTCCGTGCCCCACGTGCTGAGCGCGTTGTACAACTCAATCACCTCGTCTGTGGTCCAGGTGTCGGTGTGGGCCTGCCGCGTGAACGAGTTGGATGTGATTGGGTTCTCGAACGGGTTCTCAATCTCCACCTGCCGGTCGCCCGCCGTGGCAGCCGTGCCTCGCAGCACGACGGTGGACTCGATGTCCACGACCATCTGCCCGCCAACAAGATTCAACTTGAGCTGGCTGGTGGGCTCGGGCGCTGGGGCCACCTGGTCGAGGTCAAGCTTGGCCGGCTTCGTCTCCTCAACGTCTCCCTGTACTTCTCGTAGAGCGTCTTCGTAAGGAATCCGGCGCTTCCGGGCAATGGCCCGGGCGTCTCGGCGCTCCTCCTTCTTGCGGGCGATTTTCTGTTTGGCCTGCTCGGCCATCTCGAACTTCTCGCTCACGACGCCAATCTGGATGTTGGGCTTGCAGAGGTCGGCCATGCTGAGCGTGTCGGCCAGCACGGCGACTTTGGCGAAGTAGGGCTGGTCCTCCTTGGTGATTCGGCGGGGGATCTGGCGGATCTCCGTGACGGTGGTCACGAGGTCTGCTGGAGCAACAGGGATGTCGTCGTGGCCCTCCACGGCTGCCGACACCCTGTACTTCTGGAGCTTGCCTGTTGCCGGGTTGAGGCCCACGACAAAGCCCAGCTCAGAGCCGGGCATGGGTGCAGATTTCGAAGGCCCCGGTCCGGCCGCTGTTCCAGCAGGGTCAGAGTCGCCTCCCTCGGGCTGCTCCTCACGTAGCACATCCGACGCCTTGGGGATGGCGATGATGGACCCACGCAGCGCCCGTTTCGCCGTGCGGGCCAGCGCCGACAGTTTCCGCTTGCGGACGGGTTTCCCGACCGGGATCAGGATCGGCACGGGCGCCAGCGCCGGCTGGTCTGGGCCGGCAACCAGGACCGAGTTGGACCGCCGGAACCCAGACACAGAGAGCCGCCGGGCACTGGCGATGGACGAGCGCCGGCGCATGTGCGGGTCCGGAAGCGGCTGCTTGAAGATGTCGTTGTCGCCGTACTCCTCGCTGTCTGAGTCCTCGCGCAACGCAGACTCCGAAGGAGCCATGAGTGTGCCGAGGCTGGCGGCTTCTGTGGCGAGCACCTGGCGAATGTCGGCCTTGGCGACGGGGTCTACGGCGGCCTCTGACGGCTTGCGCACCGGAGCGCCTTCGCCGGCCAACTGGAACAGGAGCATCGGCTCTGTGGGTCCCGGTTTGTGGCGGCTGAGCTCGGCGTGTCTTGCGGGTGGGCTGGCGGCGGCGGGGGCCTGTGTGGTGGGGGGCGTGTCTGCAAAGGAGACGCTGGGTCTGTGTGGTGGGCCGTGTGCCTGGGTGTGTGCCGGTGTGTGTTCAGGAGGCGGGCTCTGCGGTGTCTGTGTAGCTTCTTTCGGCACCTGTGTGGCGGGCGGCGACGCTAGCGGCGCCCTCGTCTGTCGGCGGCCTGCCTTAGGCACAAAGTGTGACGACTTCTTGACGATACTACTCATCGTGAAGGCGGGGAGGTGGTAAACTAAAGCGGGGAGTCAATGTCCGAGTGTGTTTCCGCTGCTGTGCTGGCTGCTGTGTCCACTGCTCCGTGCTGTTGGGGGGTGGTGGTATGTGTAGTTGATGTATTGATGTAGTTGATACGGGTTGATGAGTAGTTGGCTGCAGGACACTGATGCAACCGATAGACCAGAAGATAAAGATGCATTATGGAAGAAACGAAAGTAGCAGTTACTGAGACAAATTGAAAGTCGACCACTACAATTTGCCGCCTGACCAACCTTTATTTTGTAGTGTCTACTAATTTCTATCACTATCACCATAGCCATAGTCATTATCATTCGCGGCATCGCAGACCATGAGTGCCTCTCTCAACTACACATGGACGCCGTCCCGCGGCCACTGGGCCGTAGCGCTTGAAGTGCTCCCCAATGCTAGCGGCGGCTCGTTTTTGGTCAGCACCGACTCTGGGCTCGTGGCGCAGTACTCGCTCACGGCCCGGCCCCAGCCTGTGGCTAGTGCCCCGGCCCACCGCCTGCCCGTCACCACCCTACAAGCGATAGACGCCTACACGGTGGTGCTGGGGGCTGCAGACGGCATCAAGGTGTGGGACTTGCGGGCCGGGCTTGCCCAGCCTGTGGCGCAGCCGGCCCTCAGTCCGTCCAGCCCAGTGCTCTCACTCGCAGTTCTGCCAGACAAGACCAACTTGGCCATCGGGTCCGAGCTCTTGGGCCAGGACGCCTACATCCACGTGTACGACGTGCGCCAGTGGGCACCCGTGCGCCAGTTCGCCGACCTGCACCAGGACGACGTGACGTCGCTCGAGTACCACCCGACCAAGCCGTACTTGATGCTGGGGTCGACCGACGGGTGCGTCAACGTGTACAACATGGCGGAGCCCGACGAGGACGAGGCGTTGCACCAGGTCGCCAAGTACGCGTCCGTGCACCTGTGCCACTTCACACGGGACAACCGCTTCAGCGTGCTCAGCCACATGGAGACCTTGTCGTTCTGGGAGTTGAACAACACCGACTACGAGCACAGCGTCGAGCCGCTTCCCCGTGATTTGGGCGATGTCCGCGAGGCCTGGCCGGGCTGCTCCTATGTCGTGGACTTGTTCCCTTCGTACGTGGTCTACGGGTCCAACTCAGACCTGCTGCTCACGCTCGTGCCGTTTGACGCGGCCAAGGAGAAGTTCAAGTTCAAGCACAGCATAGACTTCCCGGGCGCTCACGGAGAGGAGGTCGTCAGGGGGTTCCGCTCCGTCGACGAGTCCTCCGTTTTGTCCTGCGGAGAAGACGGCACAGTCAAGGCCTGGACACTCCCGGAGCGGCACAGCGAGAAGGCCAAGAAGAAGGCAGAGGGCTCCAAGCATAAGACGGGGAAGAGCAAGGGCTACAAGCCATACTAGAGGTGGATGGCTTCAAGCACAAGACGACAAGAGGCCTACAGGCCATATAGAGATGGCGTCTGACTGACAGACAGAGTACTTCGGTCAAGATCACAGAGCCTAGGTCAATCATTAAATAGTGACGAGGTTGCGCCCCGTGGGTCAGGCGGGTTTAGATAAGCCTTCAGCACGTCTCTTAGTTGACTTGCAGATCATGAGTTGCTGCTGGAGGTCTCGAACGCCATGGCGTGCCTTCTCTAAACCAAAATGAGATATATCTTGGAGTGATTTTAAGTCTAGAATGTCACTCATGATCTATAACGTTGGGAGTCCAGCCCATCTCTGTCAAGGGCCGTCACTGGCTTGAGTCGAACAAGCTCTTGAATATCGTCGTTATTTGTGAAGTCATGACTAGGTCATGTATCACAAGACAAAACTATCTTTCCTCCAATGCGATATCTCTAAACCCTATCTCATCGATTTTCTTGTTTCTCGGTCGAGTTATTTAGGCCTCACGCATAGCCATCAGTCCGGAAAGAGAACACTCCACATCTCCGGACCTTGGGGAAAAAATCCCAGCCAGTAGAATCAACATCTGTATCATTTGCAAGTGCGTTATCCACGATCGCACGTGAATTGCAATTGTTGTGGCCATATCCACTTTCCCCTAATTTTGCACTGTCGGTGCAGTTTCACTCAGTTTACTCGACCAGTTCAGGAAAAACAAACTTCCTTCAATATTTCCGACCATATAATTTTGACAATCTCTCAACCGAGCTCAGTAAAGCATCACCAGTGGCCATTGTCATTGAAATGTCACACCTGGCTTCTTGTCACTACTCCATCCCACGCCTGTCACTACGCCTGTCACGACTGTCGCCCTACCTAATGTCTCACGACCAATTCAAAATGCCCGTTCGGCAACCCCGTTCAGCAATCCCGAGTCACCGAGACTCACAAGAGTCTCCATAGTCCCAGCAGTCCGCTTAGCTGTCATTTGGCAAATTTCAGAAAACTTTACCAATTTTCAAGTCTACCAGTTCACCGCTTATCGTCGGCCTGCAGCGAAGGCGGCCACTGCGCGCAGCCCACTCACCTACACCATCATGACGTCAACTGAGTCGGCGCTGAATACAGACGGTGACCCGCAGCCAGCGGCACGTGACGGCCCGAAGACAGAGCCGCCTGTGGCTCAGAACGGACAGCCCGAAAACGCCATGGAATTGGACCCGCTGCACGACACAGCAGGGACCAGTCTAAACACCGAGTCCCAAGGACCGGCCGCCGAAGGTCTACCCACAGAGGGCAACGGCAACAAAGAGCTGGACGTGAACATGGAGAGCGAACCCCAGATTAAGACGGAGCCTGGGCCAACGGGCCCCGCTCTGCCGGGACCAAAAGCGTCCGACGACCAGACCGAACCCACGGCGTCCACCGACCTCAAGACGGACGGGGAGTCGGAGTCCCCCACCAAAACAGAGGACACGCCCCGCCCACAGAACGGCCAGAGACAGTTGTCCGGGGAGCCCGAGAGCAAGCCGGCGAAACGGGCGCGGCTCGACAACGGCATGGTGGTTGTGCCGCCCAAGCAACCGGACCTCTTCTACAGCCCGCTCAAAACGGGTCTCGTGTACGACGTGCGCATGCGGTACCACGCCAAGATCTTCACGTCGTACTTCGAGTACATCGACCCCCACCCCGAGGACCCGCGGCGCATCTACCGCATCTACAAGCGGTTGGCGGAGAGCGGCCTAATACAGGACACGCTGCTCCTGGGCTCCGACGACATCGGCCCGCTCATGCTCAAGATCCCTGTCCGCGAGGCCACCGCCGACGAGATCTTGGAGGTCCACACGCAGGAACACTTGCTGTTCATAGCCAGCACCGAGGCCATGTCCCGCGACCGCCTCCTCGAGGAAACCGAGAAGGGCGACTCCATCTACGTGAACAACGACTCGTACCTCCTGGCCAAGCTCCTGTGCGGCGGCTCGATCGAGGCGTGCCGCGCCGTGATTGAGGGCAAGGTCAAGAACGCGTTGGCCATCGTCAGACCCCCGGGCCACCACTCCGAGCCGGACTCGCCGGGCGGCTTCTGTCTCTTCAGCAACGTGGCCGTGGCGGCGAAAAACATGCTCAAGCTGTACCCGGAGTCCGTGCGCCGCATCGTCATTGTCGACTGGGACATCCACCACGGCAACGGCACCCAGAAGGCCTTCTACGACGACCCGCGCGTGCTCTACATCTCGCTACATCGCTTTGAGAACGGCAAGTTCTACCCGGGCACAAAGTACGGCGACGCAGACAAGGTCGGCGCCGACGCAGGCACGGGCTACTCGGTGAACGTGCCGTGGCAGGAGGCCGGCGTGGGCGACGCCGACTACGTGTATGCGTTCCAGAAGATCGTGATCCCGATCATCAGCGAGTTCGACCCGGACTTGGTCATTGTCAGCGCAGGCTTCGACGCGGCAGACGGCGACATCATCGGCCAGTGCCACGTGACGCCAGCAGGCTACGGCCTCCTCACCCACATGCTCAAGGGCTTGGCCCGCGGCAAGCTCTCGGTGATTCTCGAGGGCGGCTACAACATCGAGTCCATCAGCAGGAGTGCGTTGGGCGTGGCCAAGGTGCTAGTCGGCGAGCCTCCAGAGCACGTGGTGCTCGGCCAGCCCCGGCTCGACACGTTGGAGACCGTGGCCCAGGTCACACGCATCCAGGCAAAGTACTGGAAGTGCATGCGGCCGGGCATCCTGGCGTCGGTGTTGGACGACGTCTCAGACGACGCAGTCGACGACGCGGTCTCGTTTGCCGAGCCCGTCAGAGCCCACCAGGCACAAGCCCTCTTCAGAAAGTACTCCTTTGTGAGTCTCCCGATTCTCGACTGCAAAGACAAACACGCCTTCACGGACCTCCCGCACCACCTCGACGACCTCATCCTTGCGTCGCCCGACATCTTGTCCTGCACCACCGCCGTGGTGCTGATTCACGACCCGCCAGAGGTCTGGGCCAGCATCAACCCGGTCCACGGCACCATCGAGAGCACCACGTCGGTTCTTCTCGAGCACCCGCTCCCCAGATTCATCGACAAGATCCTGAAGGAGCTAGCGGCCGAGAAAAACACAGAGAAGGTGGGCTACATCGACATCCTCGTGCCGTCGTCGGACGCCAAGTCCGGCAACTTCAACCCGGCGCTCTTCGCGCAGGAGCTCTTGCTCTGGGTCTACGACAACTACCTCAGCTACTTCTCCTCGTTGAAGAAAGTCGTGTTTGTTGGCTACGGCGACTCGTACCACGCCATCGTCAATCTATATGCCAAACGCCCGCTGCAGGAGATCAAGGACCTAGTGCAGGGCACAGTGGTCTTCACCAGCCGAGGCGCCTTGAAGGCGATCGCCCCGGTCATGGACGAGTCCATGGTCGACTGGTACTACCAGAACTCCGTGGTGTTCACGAGCTATATGAACCCATGCTGGTTCAGGGGCGAGGACGAGAGCAGGCGGCCCCGCAAGAAGTTTGGGAGAGTGTTGAAGGCCACTGTTGACGGCTTGTGGGATGTCATCCTGGAGAAATTCGACGAAAGCGTCGACTTTGTCCTTGACTCCATATTGGAGTACCCCGACTCGGAAGCATGAGACATCCCACCAAAAGATGCGGCGCAAGGACGTTCGACGCTCGGATCCAAATTGATGGTCACTCGTTATTTTTACAAAAAGATCTTGATTTTCACAGACATTCGGGGTGTCCCCGGCGCCGTTGTTCAGCTACAGCGGAAGTTGGGGTTGCTTCATTCCATACAATCGAACGTTGTATTTCATGGCCTGCTTTTGTGTAGTGGCTTCTCTGCTCTAGACTTCTATATCAGACGTAGCTCGGGTAACGGCGGGCGAACTGCTTTTCGAGATCGTCCAAGTCCGGCATGGACATCTCGCCGTCACTGAGCTGCCGGCTCAGGTTTTTGAGGTGGGCGGGTTTCATGGGCTTTGGCGGTTTCTTCTTGACGGCGCCGTTCAGCCCGTGATGTTCAGCCCTCGCCGGCGACCTGTGCTTGCTTTCTGTGTGGGCCACTAGTGTAGCATCGTCCTTGAGCTCTCGCTCTGGGGAGTGTACCCGGAGACTGGGAGGGCACACCGGGGGCTTGAGAGCCTTGTGAGACGGTTTGAACGGGGAGCTGATCTGCTCCGGGCTTTGGCGTGTCCGGGTCTTTCTCACGGGCAACGGTTCCTGGACGTCCGGCCTGTGCAAGCCTGCGTTCAAGGCTGTGGTCAGCTGGGCACGGTCCAACTTGGCCACGAGCGGGTCCGGATGGGAGCCGCCGAGCGACTCTGTGCTGGCGGAGGCCGACAAGTTTGTGTAGTTGATGGCGGCGATGTCGTCCTGCTCTGTGTGGCGGCCGTAGCCCGACGCTGTTCTGGTGGGCTTTGAGCGGGCGCTGTTGAAGAGCGCTTGCACGCGGCGCTGGATGGAGCGCTTGGGCTCCACGGGCTGCTCGTCGTGCACGGACAGGCCGCTGCGCTGGGAGTGGAGCAGGCCGCCTGTGCTGATGCGGCGCAAGTTGTTGCGCAAGGACTTGAACGAGCCGCCCGTGTGGTCCTTTTCTCTGAGGAAGTCCAACGTGCTGGAGTCCTCGGGCCGGTAGTCTGTGCTGTCTGCGTCCTGGATCTGCAAGTGGATGAAGTCCTGGAGGATAATCTCCGACTTGGGCCGGGGCCGGGGCTGGCGGGGTCTGGCGGGCGGGACCGGGGACACCTGCCATTTTTGGTGTGAGAGCGCCAGGAGCGAGGTGCTGGACTTGGCCGAGGGCAAGTCGGGCGTCCGCAGCGTCTTGTAGCGGTCGCTGATTTCCGGGTTGCGCAACTGGAGCACCTTGGACTTGTCGATGGAGGCGAAGACGTCGTCCGGCTGGGCGGTTCTGTCTGGCTGTGCAGTTCTGTCTGGCTGTGCAGTTCTGTCTGGCTGTGCAGTTCTGTCTGGCGGGGTAGTCTTTGCCGGTCTCTCCCTTGGCGCCTCGGTGTCTCTGGCCGGCTTGTCTCTGGGTTTCGTCTTGGCAAGGCGCACCGAGTACGGCACCACGTCCGGCAAGGTGACGCCCTGCATCAAGGAGATTTCTTGCAAGAGCTGGAGCGCCGAGGGCCGGCGGCGCGGGTCTGCCCGCAAGCAGCAGCTGATGACGTTCTGGAGGCGGCCCAGAAACTGGGGCAGCAGCGGGAAGCGCACGTGGGCCGCGAGGATCGCCTGCTGGAGGTCGGCCAACAGCTTCTGGTGGGGCAGCTCGAACGGCGTGGTGTAGTAGCACAACTTGTAGAGAAACACGCCCAACGCCCACACGTCCAGCTTGTCGTCGACGGCGAAGCCCTGGCTCAAGTCGATCATCTCGGGGGCCCGGTACTGCGGCGTGGTGTTTTGCATGATGTCCTGGTGGAGCGCCGCCGCGTCGTCCTTGGACGCCGGCGGCAACGCGTACGGCACCGCCAGGCCAAAGTCACACAACTTGTAGGTGCCGTGCCCGTCGAGAAGCACGTTTTCGATCTTGATGTCGCGGTGGATCAACGGCGGCTGCAAGTGGTGGCACATGGCCACGGCGGTGGTGATCTGGCCCATGATCAGGAGGATCTCGGGCTCCTGGAGCCGGTTCTGGAGCCGCTGGTTCATGTAGTCAATGAGCCCTTTGCCGGCGCAGTACTCCATCAAGAGAAGCACCTCGTACTGGCCCGACGGCGCCGCCGCCAGGGACTCCTTGAGCCGCAGGGCGTGCGAGTCGATGTACGACACAATGTGGTGGTTGCCCCGCAAGCGCTTCATGGCGTCGACCTCCTGGCGGAGAAGCGTGAGCTGCCACTTGTTGGGCACCACGACCCGCTTCAAACAGGCCGTGGTGCTGCCGGCAAACGCCGGCTCAATGGTGCAGAGGTACACGGTGGCAAAGCCGCCCTCGGATATGTACTTGACGACTCGCACCTGGTGCGAGCCGACGGTCAAGGCCGTGCCGGGAGCGAAGGCCTTGGGCATGGTGGTGGCTGCTGCTGCGCCCGTACACCACGGCAATACATGGGCACTGCGGTGCAAAACTCCATGGACAAAATTTAGGAGTATAGGTCAGAGGATGGAAAGGTGTTCTTCTACTTTGCTGTTTACGGGTGCCGGGTCGGGCGAGGCGGTTTGGGTCGGGCCGAGGCCGAGGCTGTGAGGCCGTGCGGCCGTGAGGTGTCCAGTTGGTGATAGTGTGAATTGGCCCGAAGGGGCCAGACTAGTTTTTTTTTAGTTGGTATTTTCTGGGTCAGCAATTCACGGAAATCAGTATAACCAGGAAATAAGTGGCGATAGACTAATGTTCTGGCGGAGACAATCCAAGACAGTCTGAGACAGTCTGAGTCTGAGACAGTCTGAGAGTCTGAGACTGCAGTATGAGACGACAGTGGGACCTAGATATTCGTCAGGTGCTCACCAGTCAAGTCGTTCTAGCAAATAAACATACGTGTAGTGAAGCTGATGGGCTGAATAAAGTGCATTGTTCAGGGCTCCGATCTGGGGGTTGGGAACTGCAATCGGCATTGGGCTGAGGACTGCAATCGGCATTGGGCTGAGGACTGGCCCACAACGAGCAGTGAGCGGGCACCTGACAACAGTAGAAGTGATTGAATTATCAGAAAATGAATGAGAAATAGAACCCGGCGAATGGAAAATGGATATCGTGATCTCAACTCTATGGAAGGACACAGGAAGGTCCCTCTAGATGCACGGCCTGCGTTATACAAGATACCCATTTCAGGAAAGACCTTCCATTGGCGGTGCTACGTCCACAAGACTGAGTCCAGCACTTCATATTCAGAGACTGGTTTGCTGTCAGGTCTCGGGCTATTCGACCCATCGTTCTCCAAGTCAAGTCCATTTGACGGCGAGTGCCGGTGGTGCCATCAAGGAAACAAACCATTGGGAGAGGAGACCAAAGTCGAACGGTTTCGATATCTTCAATATAAAACTGATCACGATGCTGACATTATAGCGCTCCCTTCGATCCATGTCTCGGAGTGCTCCAGGTGTCTCCACGCACCACTTACAATCAGTTGGGTGCTGAAGGTGCTGCTCGGTCAAGCGCTCCCAACACCCTAGCCGAAATCAATCCACCCCGTCCTGTTCCACCATTCCATCGAATTGGCCCCAGTCTTCCTCACGACTTTGAAATCATCACCCGGACTCCACAATTTGCACCCAGCGCGCACCTCATCTCTGGCATCACGGCACCACCACCTCCACATGAAGGTGTACTTTGACGCGGAAAAGTTTCTCCGGGACGGCGAGCGGGGCCTCCGCACACGGATCTTCGCCGCCAAGCTCCCGGACCCAAAACACACGTACGCGTTGGTGATCCTGGCGCTCCGGTACAAGCCGTACCTTGAGCTTCTTGTCAAGAAGGCCCAGCTCCGGGCGTCGCCGCAGCTCAAACGGCTCAAGTGCTCGGACGCGCTCCTCCAGCTCCTCACGTACGACCTCCTCTTCCTGGCCAAGGGCCGCATCCAGCTGGGCAAGCACCCGGTGAAGGACGCCTTCTTGGCCCACAAGACCCGGCTCCACGCCGAGTTGACGCGGCTCAAACTCAAGCACGGCGTCAAGCACGCCCGCGAGCTCCCGACGGCGCTCATGGACGACGCCGACGAGTCGCCTGTGCGGTGGTTCCGGGTGAACCCGCTCCGGACCGAGCCCGAGCGCCTTTTCGAGCAGCCCGAGTTCGCCCTGTTGGAGCCGGTGGCCGACCTAGCGGCGCTCGACCGGCCGGGGCTTGTGTTCCACGACCCGCACGTCACAAACCTCCACGGCGTGCACCCGCGGCAGAACATCACCGACACCAGCGCGTACAAGAAGGGCCAGGTGATCATCCAGGACCGGGCGTCGTGTTTCCCGGCGGAGATCTTGTTCCGCGGCGGGCAGGACCGCCACACGTGTGTCATTGACGCCACCGCCGCCCCGGGCAACAAAACCACCCACGCGGCGGCGCTCATGGGCCCGGCCCCAGCGCCAGACCCCGACCACGTCGTCTACGCGTTCGAACGAGACGCCAAGCGCGTGCAGGTGCTCAAGAAGATGTGCCTGCGGGCCTGCGACGGCCTCATCCACCCGACCCACGCAGACTTCACGTCCGTGAGCCCGCAGGACTTTTCGAAAGTGACGGGGCTCATCGTGGACCCGCTGTGCAGCGGCTCGGGCATCTTTGGGCGGGCCGTCGAGGACGCCGCGGCGCCGGACGCCAGCCCGGACCGGCTCCGCAAGCTAGCTGCGTTCCAGTTCAAGATCGTCAAGCACGCGCTAGCGTTCCCCGCCGCCCGCAAGGTCGTCTACTCCACGTGCTCGGTGCACGCCGAGGAAAACGAGCAGGTGGTGGTGGACTTGCTCAAGGACCCAGAGGTGCAGGCCATGGGGTGGACCATGGCGCCCCGGGAACACGTGTTGCCGGCCTGGGAGCGCCGGGGGTGGGAGCAGGAGTTCCGGGCGTTGGACAACCCGGCCCGCTTGGCCGAGGGCTGCGTGAGGGCCATGCCCAAGGTGGACGGGGGGATTGGCTTCTTTGCAGCGTGCTTCGTGAGGCCATAACCTATAGGCCGGACATATAGACCAGACATATAGACATCGAAGAACAAAGAGATCGCTGGGAACCAATGGTCACGAGAGTTCGAAGATCGGCAAGATCAAGAGGGTCAGTAGCGAACAAGAGTTACTTCACAGAGGATCAGAGCTTTTTGGGGGGTAATTAAACCATGACTTAAGGTCTTCTTACTGTCATCCACTATGTTCAATCTCTTCAGGCATGTCATTAATCTGTGATGTGCCTTTCGAGAAGTCATGCAGTTCATCAGACAACTCCTCATTCTAACTTATTTGTCTAGTTCAGGAACTCAAGGTGCTTTGCCTAATGTGATACCATGGCTTTTCGAACTATTTGACTGTGGCTATTCTAGCTATTCTGGCTGTTCTGCTACTCACACGCTGCTCATCTACACTTTGAATGTCTGGGTACCCGATTGTCCAAGTTCCTGCGTGCTTGGCTGTCTTGAATACTCTGGCATTTCTGGCTAGCCTATTCTTCAAACAGTGTAATACTCTGGCTAGTATGCTGATGCATCTCTGCCATTCTACTTCCTACCGCTCTGCCTTCTGCATGCCCGCTGAGTCGACACTGCACTAACCACCGGTCTACGCTGTCTCGTGATCATCATGTTATCATCTAGAAACGGCCGATGATGTCGTCAATCACCTGCTGGGTCGAGGACGAGCCGCCGAGGTCGGGGGTCATGACCTGGCCCGCGGCCAAGTTGGCGTCGACGGCCTCGTAGATCTTGGCAGCGGCCTCGCGGTGGCCCATGAACTCCAACATCAACGCGGTGGACCGGATCGTCGCCACAGGGTTGGCGATGCCCTTGCCCTCGATGTCGGGCGCACTGCCGTGGCAGGGCTCGCCAATGGCGAAGTTGTCGCCCACGTTGGCGGAAGGCACCACACCCAAGGAGCCCACGAGCGCCGCGGCGCCGTCACTCAAGATGTCGCCGTATAAGTTGGGCGCCACCACCACGTCGAAGATCTCCGGCTCGCGGAACATGCGGTACACCATCAGGTCGACAATCTGCTCGCGGTACAGCACGGCCTGGAAGCGAGGCTCGCCCGCGTGCACCTTCTTGCACGTCTCGCGGAACAAGCCGTCCGACACCGACAACACGTTGGACTTGTGGGTCACGGTGACCGAGGGCTCGCTGTGGAGACTGGCGCCGGCGGCAGACGCCTCGCGGATCTGCTGCCTCAGCAACGCAATCTCGTACGCCATGCGGGCAATGTTGCGCGTGGCGGTCTCGGTGATCCGCTTGATGGCCTCGGCCACCTGGGTGCCGTCCTCGCGGGTGTACGTCTTCTCCTCCTTGATGTACAAGTCCTCGGTGTTCTCGCGGACAATGACCATGTCCACGGGGCGCCCGGTGCCGGCCACGGACTTGACGGGGCGCACGTTGGCGTACAAACCCATCTTCTTTCTCAAGGCCACAATGGGCGACGAGTAGCCGGCGACCTTGGTGGAGGGCGACGACACGGCACCAAACAAGGCACCGTCACACTCGGTCTTCAACACCTCGACCGTGCGGTCGGGCAACGCGGTGCCGGTCTTCTGGAATAACTCGAAGCCGGCGTCCAAGTGCACAAAGTCGAACTGGAGGTCGTACGACAGTGGGAGCGCCTCAAGCACGGCCCGGCCGGCAGGAATCACTTCTCTGCCGATACCGTCGCCGGGGATCAAGCCGATCTTCAACTTCTGGAGCGACGCGGCGGAGCTCAGGAACGTGCGGCGGAGCGAGGGGGACAACATGTTGGTGGAAAAGTCTGGGGTGGCTCGGCTGGTGAAAATTCCCGGACATGCATGGGTCGCGGTCACGTGCCGTGACTCATGATAAGCGTCGCCGTCTTATCGCCGCCGGGGCATGCAGGACCTTGAGTCATAGATCAAGCCGGGTCTTGTACAGGCCACGGCTGCCGATACAGGTCAATCGGTACAGGTCAATCAGTACAGGTCAGTCAGTACAGTTCCGGCTGCATTATATCGGTATCTATGCACTCTTGACCTGGCTGCCCGCGGACCGTAGGCTGACCTCGTACTCGTCGCCCACACTGTAGCCCGTGACCCGGACGCCCTGCAACTCGGCCTCAAAGTCCTCCACGTCCTTGTGCTCCTCGAGCCAGGCCTTCTCGAAGGGCCGCACGTCAGCCAGGCCTGCTATGGGCAGCAAGTAGCAGAGCACCGCGTAGACAATACCCGACACAAAGAACCCCATGAAGAAGTTGAGGCGGTACACCTGCTGGGCGCCAAGCGGGACCTTGTCCTCGCCCGAGGTGGCGCCGACAAAGCCGACGATGTTGGGCAAGATGCCGCAGATGTACGCCACGAACGCCCGCCAGTTGCTGCCGAAGCGGTTGTACATGTACACGGAGGGCAAGGCCGGGTCGTGGGGGTCGGTCGTGGTGTAGAGGTGGGTCAAGCGGAGGAAGCCCCGGCGCACGTAGTAGTAGTCGCAGCAGATGACGCCGACAATCAGCGAGAGGAACACCGCGTACGCCAGCAAGTACGTGGTGAACTTGGACGACAGCGAGAGCAAGTTCCAGGGCTGCACGACCAACGCCAACAACGCACAGAGGTACGAGCCACGGCGGATCGTCAAGAACCGCGGGAGGAGCGCCGTCACGTCGGTGCCGAAGGACAACGAGTTGGCGGAGATGTTCGTGCCCAACTGGGCAATGGCAAACGCAAAGCTGATGAGAAACACCCCGCCGCGGTTGCCCAGCGTGTAGTTGTTCAAGAACTGGCCGAGCACGTCCAACGGCGACCAGTAGGTGGTGCCGTAGAGCTCTGAGGACGCAGAGCTGACCAAGATACCAATCAAGGACGTGAGCGAGAAACACAACGGGATCGCGGCGGTCTGCACCACGTACTTGATGGTGAAAGACGGCTTGTCGGCGAACCGAGAAAAGTCCGGCGCGTTGGTGATCAACGTGGCGAAGTTGGCCAACGCGTTCATGGTCGACTCAACAAACGCCCACGCGAGCGTCAGGCCGTGGAGCGACAGCGGCTGGCGGATCACGGGCCCGGCGCCGTGGCACTTGACCAAAGTCCACACCAAAAACGCCACGCCGGCCACGGGCGCCACGTAGGCCTTGACCGTGAACAAGTGGCGCACCTTGTGGGGCGGGAGCCACAAGAAGGGCAACGAGCACAACCAGAAGAGGAAGAAGCCCAAGAACTCGAACGTGGTGACGTTCTTGTTGGAGATGCCGTCGGGCATGGTCTCAGGCAAGTTGTTGCCAAACACCAGGCGGATCATGAGCCCCACACACGGACCCGCCACCATCGCCTGCACCGCGTACCACACACACGACATCACCACACGGTTGAGGATGGGCCAGATGGCGAAAAAGAGCCCGAACGACGCCCGGGCGGTCACGGGGAACGAGATGTGGTTGATGACGCCGATCCGTGCTGAAAGCGACACAAACACGCCACACAAGAAGTAGCCGACCCACGTCAGGAGCCACGTCTGCCACCACGTCATGCCCGCCTGCACACCCGTGGCGGCAATCATCCAGGTGTTGATGTTGAACGAGTCGGCTATCCAGAAGAAGGCGAAGTTGTACCACAGCCACTGCCGGCGCGCCGCCTCCACGGGGCGCAAGTCGTGGTTGTACAAGTACCGCTCGGTGGTTGTAAGGTGGGTGTTGTGGTCCACCTCGATGTAGGCGATTAGCCGCTGCCACCAGTTTCGCTTTTGGTGCTTGCTCTCAGAGAGGCCCTGGCCCGACCAGGCGTCGGACTGTGCCGAGTCCAGCGGCTCGTCCACTTGCACTGCCACAAAAGATTTCGTCATGGTAGCAAGGTGTAGAGAGTTTTGAAAAGGTGCCGTAGAAGTTTGTGGTGGAAAAGGCCTTGGAATGTGCCCTCTGATATATTGGCTGCGACAGCCGCCTGCATCTTATCGGTTGCGATAGACTGTGCGCCCAGATAGGCAACAGCAAAGAGCAAGGATGGGTAAAAAGAGCGGGAAAAAAGGGAGGGGGGTAATCGAGACCCGGGGAACAGCCTAGTGGACATTTGAAAGTAGACTTCAAAGCGAGGGCTTCGCTGTAGTCCAAAACGCTCTGTATAGAGGTGTAGTGATATCATAGATAATGGTTCCTGGCTCGGGCCGCGCCGTCGCGCCGCATTGATAAGATGATGCCGGGGTCGCGACGTGTGGAAATCCATGTGGGGTTGGCTGGGGCAGTAGGTCATGTTACATTATCGGTGGAATTCAGATCAGGTTAATCGGCTGGAGTTTATAAGGTGGCAGACCTGGCGGAAAATTTCAGATAAGATCCAGTGGGTGGTTTGGTCGTGTGACTGGTCTGCAGAGATGGGACGGTGGGGAAACCGGTCCCTGTGAAATTAGTTGAGTTGGCGGTGCGACGGCATCGGCGATTTGATGGCATGGGCGGTTGGATAAGATGAGCGGCGCGCGATGATTCCAGATAAGATCCCCGCTGGCGCAGTGATCTGTCATTCCCTTTGAATGCTCTTAACGGTCCGATAATGGTGCCCGACAGTTTGGTTTGAGGCACCGCTGGTCCCAGCATTGGTGCCTGAGGGTCCAATGCGCGATGGTCCCAAAAGTGGTCCCAGTAGTGGTGCCCAATAATTCTAGTGGTAATGCCCGACTATTCAAGTCAAAATTCCTGTTCCTGGTAAGGTCACGGTGGCAGTAAACATTATTAGATGGTAGTCGAACCCCACCCATGACTGTGTACCCATAAACATCACCACCTTATTCATTGATCTGCAAAACACTGTTGATAACCCGAGTAAGCTCCTGGCAACTCGGCCCATCACGTAGCAAAACTTCTGGCTTTCACATCATGTAGATACCAGATATAATACTCTATATTCATCCTGCTTTTCCCGCCCTATATCTAGAACGCCCGCCTGATGGCATCATTAGTATGAAGACTTCAAGGCAACTCTTCGAGTAATCATTATAAACGAGACATACCTCCAGGGTCGTGACCCATCTTTCTCGTTCGTTGAGGCAGAGAACACCATTCAGTCTGGCCAATTTTTGCTGGAGATGGCTGCTAAGTCGGTGATGGTGAAGAAGAAGGCTTTGCGTGAAGATGTGGTCTCGCAGCCCATGATTCACGCAACTCTTTGGCGAGGCCTTTCCTATTCTTCACGTTCTGACACAAGCCACAGAACCCACTCAACTTCATCTTGTGGTCACGTCTGATGTCGTCCAAGTGCCGGGCTAAGTCTTGTATTGTTGCACCAGGGAAGGCGGTCGTATCTGTCACATTCGCCAGGATAAATTTGATGAGAGCTTTTCTTCTTTTGTAATAGCTTTCCAGGGATTCCTGCAGCTTTCTCGATCTGGCATTCATCGATACCACGCTAGGTCTTCCATCCACCCCATCGAACCACTCCTTCACCAATTCCACAACTGTCGTGGTTTTCCTCGACAATAAAAAGTTGTCCATGCTCAGCAGAGGTTCGACACCGGGCACAGAAACAGGTTCTGAAAGTTGCGGCAGCGGAGTTTCTCCAGCACTGGGCGCAGAAGCAGGTTCTGATGGTTGCAGCAGCGAAGTTCCCTCAGGTACAGGTGTACTTGAGCTTGTAGTCGAGCGTTGGGTTTCACGAGGTGTGGCTGGAGCAGGGCCGCATGGCGTATATAAGCGTATCATATGAGCCGTTTGTTCTACTTCCGCCTTGAACTTCTTAAAGGATTCATTTTTCTCCTCCCACTTCTTGAGTTCCGCCTCAATCTCCGCACCAGTCTCTTTTACCTTTTCAAAAAGACCCTGAAACGCCTTCCCTTGGGTGGCTATGATCCTGCCATGGAGTTTGAGCTGCAGATCCAAAACTTTGTTCGCTTCGTGAGTAATGCTTTCGTGCAAATAATGCAAAACCCTCAGCATTGGCCCGACCTCAATCAGCTGACTTACTTGAAGCAAACTTGCAGCCTCCGCTAGCGTTGATTCCATTTCTTCCTTGAAACATATCTTGAGTGATTCTGTATAAAACTGTAGAATTGCCGAGTTTTCAGAACTAGAGCTCATTAGGTCGTTGAGTGATGCGTGCCGTGAAAAGGGATGGTGTTGGAGTGTTTTACTGCTTACTGGAACACGGTCACAACATGGCGCGCGGCGGTCCCGCGCAGGCCCCACTTATCCCGATACGGTCCCTGAGGTACCACTTGGATTCTTCAATATCCCACTTGGCGTGCGCGACGTTCCAGGTGATTGTGCGGCGGTTTTACATGTGTGCGACGGATTAGATGAGTGTGGGCGGTCCCAGGTACTGTGCGCGGCGAACCCAGAAGTGGTCCCAGTCAAGGTCCGCGATGATTAATGTTAATAGTCCCAATGGTCGCTGTAGTCCCCGATGGTCCCACTCATTAAATCCTCATGGTCCCTATAATCGGGCCCAGTTTCAAATATCTGTTTCGGCTGTAATTGTAACTCGTCTCAAGAAGTATTCCCCAACGATCAGTAGTGGATCACGAAAATCCAGTAGATACGGTTGCCATGTGGATACCCACGACCGACAGCCTGTCGTCTTTTAGCGCAAGGATCCACTTGTACACATCACGAGATTTCAACAAGTCAGTACCGTAATGGTCCTCTTTATTCTAGACCAAGCATAAGAATGGCTCAAGGTACCAAGTTGCCTCAGTATACCCACTTCGCAAACCACACTCAGCCCACTCCAGGCGTTAAGTCCAGCATGAGCAGCGACATCCAATAGCTCGTTTTATTCTCGAAGCCCCGATAAGTCGGAAACAGTATTCAGCCCATTAACTTGCCCGGCGTCACTCATTCCGCCAGTCGGCCCATTCCCGCGCCTGCACGGAGGCCGAAAAATCATCACCACCACCATGTACAAATTTGCCCAAGTTGCCCGCACGCAGCGTGTGCTCAGCCGCCCGGTGTTGGCCCGCGTGTGGCCTGCCACGGCTGCTTTGGGCCGGGTCCCCCCACTTTCTGCCCTCGGATCTGCCGTGCGGACCAACGCCACCAAGGCCGACGCCGACGCCACTGAGCGGGTGGTGTCGCCCGAGACGACGCCCAAGGCGCCGCAGAGCGAGACTTCCGAGGGCGCCGAGCCCGCCGAGGGTGTTCCCGCCGAGGACCCCGTCGTGGCCGAGTTGCGGGCCAAGCTCGCCGAAAAGGACAAGGCGTTGGCCGAGATGAAAAATCACTACGCCCGGGCCATCGCCGACTTCCGCAACTTGCAGGACACCACCAAGAAGGAGATGCAGAAGGCACGGGACTTTGCGCTCCAGAAGTTCGCCAAGGACCTCTTGGAGTCCGTCGACAACTTCACGCTTGCCTTGGGGTCCGTGAAGGCCGACGAGCTTGAGGGCGAGGTCAAGAACCTTTTCGACGGTGTGTCGATGACCCAGGCTGTTTTCGAGAAGACGCTCGAGAAGCACGGCATCGTCAAGATTGACCCAATGGGCGAGCAGTTCGACCCCAACCAGCACGAGGCCACGTTCCAGGTGCCCCAGCCAGACAAGGAGCCGGGCACTGTTTTCCACGTGCTGCTGCCGGGCTACACGTTGAACAGCCGTGTGTTGCGGCCAGCCAAGGTTGGCTTGGTGAAGGGCGAGAACTAACTGTACATAGGCGAGGCCTGAGAGCCGAGCACGCCAGAAGCTGCGGTGAAACCGAAGGCTGATGATAACATACGAACATGTTTAAGAGTGGTGTAGATTTAGGCTCAGCAGGCAGTTGTGACAACCAGATGGGAGTTCTGACCAGTGGTATGGCTTGACAGGTCTGAGATCTCGTGGCCCAGTGACAACTGACTCAGTGACTCAAAGACATTGGCGCTACGTTTGGTTCATGAGTTCTTCAGACTTGTTAGCGCCGAATTTTTGACAAGTCAGTAAAATTCGAAGTAGTGACTGCCTCATATTGAAGTTAGACTGCTGGCGGTTTCCAATGTCAAATCTCGGGAGAAGAGCTGCAAAGCCGTTATACTCCAATACTCTAAACGTTGACTCGAAGTAAAGCATGACTTTGAAAATAAACAATGTTGGCCTCGGAGTGGTGTGTCAGTAGTAGAGTCGCTCGAGTCAGTGAACTAGCGCTACCCATGCAATCGAGCTTCAATCCGGAACCTCAGAGCATCAGCGCAATGCCCGTACGAATTATCGAAAACTCCAGGCCATGATCTCAATGATTTCGAGTACTCAACAGACCTCATCCAACGCTCTAACCTAAAAGTTGACTCATGACTTCTGGAAGGGTTCAGCACTCATGAATCTCGGTGGGGAACCAATCTTGGTTGGTACTTAAAACCCTGGTTGAACACTCTGACCAAAATTTCAAGATCCCGAAAAGCTCAGAGTCCAAGATACAAGTAACAGACTGAATATTGTACACACCTTGAGGCTCAGTTCATGAGAACATGAAACCTGGGACCCGAAGTGCCTAAAACCCAAGTGCGTAAGCGCCTAGTATATAAATCACCAAAAGCCTTAAACCCTTGGAACCTTCGGACTAACAATGTAGAACCTCGTGTGCTGAAACCTCATATTCCAAGGACCTATGGGTCCACGGCTCAAGAAATGAAGATGTTAATACCTCTGAGCCCAAAACCCAGAATCCCATGATGAAACGCCAACATCAACACATTCCAAGTTTCGCCAACTGCATCCTTATCACAACTTCCACCAAGTGTTTATCACAGTCTTTGACCTCAACTAACCTGCTCCATCAGTGAGCTCGGCCGCGCAGTACTACCATGTTGCGAGGCTTCAAGTTGCCGCCTAGTTACCGGCCCAACAGCCGGGTGGTGCCGCGGCTCTCGTTGTGGCACCGGACACGGATCTGGGCCCAGGCGCTTATGCCTGGAAACCTCCAGCGACTCCAGGACAAGCTTGTCGCCAGCCTGTACCCGGAGATGCCGGCCGGCGTCACGTGCCACAAGGTCAAGGTGCCGATTGGCGCCGCCGGCCACATCAACGAGGTCCAGTTCCGGGTCGAAAACGACCCGAAAGCAGAAACACGCCACGTGGTGTTTGTCCACGGGTACGGCGCGTCGCTCGGGTGCTTTGCCCGCAACTTTTCCGTGGCCCTGGCGCTCCGGGGCCGTCGGTGCAACTACACGCTCCATTTTTTGGACAACGTGTCGTTTGGGCTCAGCCTGAACCCGCCCATGGCGTCGCTAGACTACGGGAAGCCCATCCCGAGGGTCAGCCACTTCTCGTTCCGGGACTCGGGCCCAACAGACAAGGCCCATCTCCACAAGAAGTACTACAAGCTCGTGGACCTGCTCCGGGTCCGGCCCCAGGAGTTTGCCGCCTACAAGCAGCAGCTCACGCCTGTCTTGAGTGATATGGAGCAGTACTACACCGGGGCGCTTGAGGCGTGGCGGCAGAGCAGCGGCATAGACCAGATCCACACCTTGGTGGGCCACTCGTTTGGCGGGTACTGGTCTGGCTGCTACGCGTTGAAGTATCCTGCCCATTTGCGGCAGTTGGTGCTTCTCTCGCCTGTTGGCGTCGAGCGCAGTGTGGCGGCCGTGACGGCGCCGTTTGACCAAAACAGTGAAGCCAGTCTCGAAGAGAAGCCCAGCCTCGACCCGGCCTCCTACACCTTCCTCAGCCGCTGGCCCATTCTCTTGAAACAGACCATCGAGCACTGGTACACCACGCAGCCGTATATGGCGCGGCGGCTCTGGCTCAGCGGCCCGTTTGGCGTGGCCAAGTACTACGACATGTGGTACGGCAAGCTCTACGCCATCAACAAGGTGATTGCCCGCCTTGGCTCGGGCATCTTCTCCAACGGCAACCAGCTCCGCTACGGGACAAACTCAGAGTGCCAGTTGTTGATCGAGTACTTGTACAACTCCATCACCACGGGCACCTACTCGGACATCCACGTGAAGTACCTCCTCACGCCCGCCACCACCAGCAAGTGGCCGCTCTACGACAAATTTGCCGCGGCGAAGAATGCTCTCCCGTTCAAAACACACGTCGTCTACGGCGAGTACGACTTTATGTTCGCCGAGGCCGGCGAGAAGTTGACGGAACTCATCCAAGCCAAGGAAGGCACCGCAGAGTTCCACACCGTGGCCCAGGGCGGACACAACCTCTACATCCAGAACCCGTTCGGGACCAACGACTTGTTGGAGAAGGTGATTGTGGAGGAGTAATATTTATTAGACTACAGGCCAAGTGCAGGCCATTAGAAGACAGTAGAGGGGGGAAAGGCCCACGGTAGTAGACGACTGAGGAGAGTGAGCCATAGTAGTGAAGGGCACGGCACTGCGCAGGTTGAGATTTCCGGATGGTTCCCTCGGATTAGGTCTGGGGGTTCCTGGGACCAGGGGTGTCCCTTAAAGTGCTACCGTGAACTGGACTAGTCCACAAATTGGTCCCACATACCAGTCACTGTTCCCCTAATCAGTTTTCATGGCCCTTCGGGCTAGTCCCTGCGATCCTTCCGGACCAGTCCCCATGGCTCCTCGGGCTGGTCCCTGTGGTCCCTGTGGTCCCTCAGACCGGTCTGTTACACCTCAATACCGACCCTGGGACCTATAACCAATAAAAATCGTCAGCGTTCCCAGGCAACATCACAAAACGCTTACCCTGCTTTCTCCGACTCTTAATCTCTAGGACGACCCCTCCCCACCTCCGTCACCGCTCGCCCTATCAAGGTTGGGCCATATCAAAGCGCGCTCCACATCTGCTAGTCAGCCGCAACATTCGCTCATTTCAGCCAGTAGCCTTCCACACTGTGCTATCTCTACATAAAACAGGCTGAGCGCTTTCAAGACCAGAAGCGTGATCCACAACTACCACAAGGGACCACAATTACCACAGACCATAACTTCGCCAACGTCTTCACACTAGCCCCACCTCAACACTTCACACCTCACCATGATACCACTGCTACGAGCCTCCAACAAGTATCGTTTCTACGACCTTGTGCGGCAGGCCCGCCTGCCCCACCAGTCCCTGTCCCAGCCTTCTTCCAGCCCTTCTACCAGCACCTCCACCGGCCTTTCTGCTAAAGATCTCGCCATGAAGAAGGCCCGGGTCTCCGAGATTCAGCGCAACGCCATCGAGGGCAACTACAAGCTGGCGCCCCTTTCACCCGAGGAGCGGATCCAGCAGGTGTTTGGCGGGCGGATCCGCGGGGACGACCGGCAGAGTCTGAGCCGGATAAATGTCGGCAAGCCCCGGGTGATTGCCGGCGTGAAAGTGCCTGCCCGGCCCGTGGAGCCGGACAACTGCTGCATGAGCGGGTGCATCAACTGTGTGTGGGAAATTTTCAACGACGACGTCAAGGAGTGGAATCAGGCCCGGCAGACGGCGGCCCAGAAACTAGCGCAGCGGGGCGGCACGTGGCCTGCCGACTTCGACCCGCCGGTCAAGTTCTTGGACCCGGCGAACGTCCCGGCCGAGTTGCGGGCGGCGCCCTCCGAGCTGGAGGCGTGGGACAAGGTGCCTGTCCAGATCCGGGTGTTTGCCGAGATCGAGAAGAAGTTGAAGGCCAAGAAGGCCGGCAAGGCCGTCCTCGAGACAGACAGGTGACATCGATAGGGAGATTGATAGTTGAGATTGACAGTGAAGATTGATAGTAGAGGTCGAGTATAGTGGATTGAGAATAGTGGTGAGAGTGAGGGTGGATAGTGGTGAGAGTGAGGGGTCCATCGGTGAATGCATGTATTCATAACTAGTCCAACACAAGACCCTTCTTGGCGTAGAACGCCTTGGCCTCATCGATCTGGCCCAAGAGCTCCTTGTAGCTCTCCTCCTTGTTCTTGAAGGTCAACACCCCCCAGCCCAACGTGCCGAGCGCATAGGCGCCAAAGGCCACCAACGCCCACCAGGGCAAGTAGGGCAAAATCTCCTCGCTGATGAGCTTGGGCGTGGGCACAAACCCAGTGACAAGGGCAAAGTACACAGAGCTCACGGCGAACAACGCAACAAACGTTTCGGTAGCTTTGGTCATGGTGATACGTGTTGACTAGCGCGCGCGCCGGGGATGTAGCTGTCAAGGGACCATCGCACCAAACGTAGAACCCCGGCAGTCGCTGGACCCCGTCACCTTTGCCTGGTTAGTCCCCTCTCAATGCGTCCTGCTTGATGAGCCCGACCAAAGACGCCAACTTCTCCGCCGTCCGCTCGTCCACCTGCTTGATCCGCTGAAACACATTCTCCTCAACGACAATGGTCCCCGCATCTTGCGTGGTGTCGGCGTCCGCCTCGGGCTCGTTGATCTCGAGGTCCGAGTCGTCGTTGTCCTGGTCAGGGTCCAACTCGGGATCGAGCTCGAGCTCGCGCTCAGCCTCAATCTCGTCGCCGCTGTCCTCTTTCTTGAGCCCTTTCTCCGTGTAGTCTGTCTCGATGATCCGGGTCACCTTGGCAGGGTCAATGGCCTCCTCGGCCTGCAACTGCTTCAACTTGTACCGGATGATGCCGCGGATCGTCTCCATGTCCTGCCGCTTCAACCACCCGTCCTGCGCATCCACCACGTCCCGCAACACTATGTTCTGTAGAAACGCCTCGATGTCCGGATCGAGCAAGTCGCCAATCTGGTAGTTGATCGTGTGCGGGAGCACCTCGCCCGTGAACAAGAGATGCGCCGAGAGCTTGATCCCGGACTCGGGGTGGCTTTGCGCAATCGTTTTGGGCATGATGCGCTCGCCGCCCACAACGGCCCGCGTCCTCATCCCGGTGAGTCTGAAGTACTCGCTCTGGTAGACCCAGAAGCTGGAGTCGCTCCGCGGATCGATCCCGAGCCGCACGTTGCAGAACCGCCACGGCCCGTTCTTGAAGCAGTACGACACATACGGCAACGCCTCCTTCACCGCCAGCTTGAGGGCCTCTGGCACAACGTCAATCAACAGCTTGCGGAGCCAGATCGGCTTGATCTTGAAGAGCAGGTTCAAGCACTCGATGCAGTCGTAGAGCTTCTTGTCCGCGTACTCGAGCGACAAGTCGGTTTTCTGGAGCCAGTTGTACTTGGTCACAATCTCCGGTAGCGGCGCCGCAGGCACGTTCCCGGCGTGGTAGTCGACGGTGTTGGTGAAGAGCTTCTTGGCGTCCGCCTTCATGACCATTCTCACGTCGCCGTGCTCGTCTCGGGTCGTCACGGTGTACGGGCTCTTCTGGTAGTGGTAGTCGAACGGGAACCGCACACCGGAAAAGTTGGGCGGCGGCACGAGCTTGTGGTCCTTGTTCTCGTAGTTGGTCGGGTCTCTGAACTCTTCTTTGTTGGTGAGCGCTGACTCGTAGTACTTGCGCGTGTCGTCAAAGTCACTCGTTCGGAGCACGTTCTTGATGAAGCCCTGCACGAACTGGTTGTTTTTCGTCAGCATTTGGAAGTCGGCCATGGACCGGAAGTTGTAGTTTTTGTTGATGATGGCCACGGGCTCCACCAACGGCGTGAGACCCTTGTCCTCGGCCATCTGGACCAAGTCCCTGACCGTGTATTTTCGGCTCGCCTTGCCCGCAGCATAGTCCGCCGGAAGGCCCGCTTTGGGAAGACACACTTTCATCAAGATCTTCTCCCGGCGGTTGACAGACGCCTGCACAGGGTGGTGGAACGGGTCGTCCCGAAGGCGGAGCTCCAAATTGCGCTCGTCCACCGAGTGGCTCGACGGCTGGATCAGTGTCCGCCTGTACTGCGAGCTGACGGCGGCCCGTATCTTGTCCTGCCCGCCGAGCATCAGGATGGCTTTGTCAGTGTTCTTCACTCGAAGCGGGAGCTCCACCGCCGTGACATGCGAAATGTCCATCGAGTACTTTTTGGCCTGGTCCTTACTCATTGTGGCGTTGCTTCAGGGTGAGTATGGGGAAGCCAAGGCGTGGGGCCGTTGAGTTGGTGGTGTTGATGCCTGTGTTTGGCGCCTCGCGGATTCGAGCCGGGGTGTTTCTCGCGCTTGATCTGCGCGCACCGGGGTCCAGGGCGTCTGGCCCGGTGGCCCTCCGCATTAGTCTTTTGGGTGTGTACCCGGACCGACAAGGTTGTCTAGTCCTGAACCCTGTATGCAAGCGAGGCCTTGTGGGCCTAGATCCAGGAGTATAGTGGTCCGTGCCCACATTATGGCGAGTCGCCCTCTTGGTGGCCTGGCCCCACCCGCTCTGGTCATGTGACATGTGACCCCACACAAATGACGTGGGGCTCGGCGGACTTTTCTGGGGCCACTTTCCGAAAAAGTTCCACCCACAGAAAAAGGACATCTGTGGCAATGCCGCTGGCACGTGTCCCGGAACACGATCCGGGTCCGCCGGCCCGGGGTGCTCTGGCGGCTGCAAACCCCAGAACAAGGTGGCCTCGGCTAGCGGCGGAATGCGGTGATCACGCAATGTGATTCGTCCAAACACATCCCGACATCCGAGCATATATAAGGTGCGGCCACCCCCGGTTTTTTTTTTTCAACTCCACGAGTCACCAGTAGTCCCACTTGCAATGTTCAAATCCACCAGAGCTTTCTCCTCTTCGGCTTCTGCCGCATACAAAGTCGCCGTGCTCGGTGCCGGTGGCGGAATTGGCCAGCCTTTGTCTCTCTTGATGAAGTTGAACCACAAGGTCACCGACTTGGCCCTTTACGACTTGAAGGGTGCTCCCGGTGTTGCCGCCGACGTCTCCCACGTGCCCACCAACTCGACTGTCAAGGGCTACGACCCTGAGGGATTGAAGGACGCCTTGACCGGCGCCGACGTGATTGTCATCCCCGCCGGTGTGCCCAGAAAGCCCGGTATGACCAGAGACGACTTGTTCAACACCAACGCCTCGATTGTGCGTGACTTGGCCAAGGCTGCTGCCGAGTACGCCCCCAAGGCTGCCTTGTGTATCATCTCCAACCCCGTGAACTCCACCGTGCCAATTGTCGCTGAGGTGTTCAAGTCCAAGGGTGTGTACGACCCCAAGAAGTTGTTTGGTGTCACCACCTTGGACGTTTTGCGTGCGTCCCGCTTCGTGTCCGAGGTTGCCGGCACCAACCCTGTCGACGAGCACGTGACCGTTGTCGGCGGCCACTCTGGTATCACCATTGTGCCATTGTTGTCTCAGACCAAGCACAAGGACTTGGACACCGAGTCCAGAGACGCCTTGATCCACAGAATCCAGTTCGGTGGTGACGAGGTTGTGCAGGCCAAGAACGGTGCTGGCTCTGCCACTTTGTCCATGGCCCAGGCCGGTGCCAGATTTGCAGGCGCCGTGTTGAACGGTTTGTCCGGTGAGCACGACGTGATTGAGCCAACCTTTGTTGACTCTCCATTGTTCAAGGACGAGGGTGTTGAGTTCTTCTCCTCCAAGGTCACCTTGGGTGTTGAGGGTGTCAAGACCATCCACCCCTTGGGCGAGTTGTCCTCTCACGAGGAGGAGTTGGTGTCGAAGGCCAAGGAGACCTTGATCACCAACATCAAGAAGGGTGTGGACTTTGTCAAGCAGAACCCTTAGACAGCCCCCTTGTACGATATAGTAATTATTCACTTTTGATGAAAATCGACCAAATGGGCTTGTAAGGCTAGCGCAGCTAGGAACAGCAGCGGCCAGAGGCCGGCTAGAAAGCTTGGTGTAGTTGCAGCGGATCAGCCCATCTCGCCCAAGCTGTCCAGAAAATATGCCCTACCCCACAATCTGGAACATCAACTTCACAGCTGTGAAAGCAATTCGCTGTAGTCACCGCCGGTGCTGGATTTATGCCAGGAAAAAAATATCTTGGTCTTGCGCCAGCATGTTCTTCTCTTTTTGTCACTAGTCGTGCATCTGAGAGGGCAGACAATTGCTGTCGCTTTGTTGGGACTCCAATTGTGGCTCGTCCGAAAATGCGCTAAAGGCTAAGTGCTTGACCACAGGGCACGATTGTTCCTTGGCGGTGTTCCAGATTGGATTTTCTCGATTCCCTCTTGTTCGCTTGGTGTTGTCTGACACATGGGTCTGCCGCTCTGCCGCTTAGCAGCGGTGTCCAGCCAGCACAGTCGATGAGAAGCCACGCTGCTCATAATATCCTAGTCAGCCGCATGGAACATCACAAGCATGAGGGGGTGTCTTGGCGCTCACGTGGCGGGGAGAGAGTGCTTCTGAAAACGAGGTTTTGCAGCCACGGCTTCAACACAGACCCAACCGTGTCCAGAGCACCCTCGAGGCACATGCCATGTGCCAGTGTTCGGCCGAGACATTGGAGCAGGCTTCAGACTCGAAATAGAGTAGCGTTGCGCGAGTGGGATTCACACTAAAGAGCACACATATGTAGCCAAGGCCGTATTGTCCCACGACAACGCTTGAGGTCGGCGTCCGTGCAGGAGACCTACTGTGCTAACCCCGGTGTCTTATCTAAGGATCGCACGGCGCTGGGATGCATTGTGGTTGGTGCTCTTTCAATTTCCGCCGTGACGGGTTTTGAGTGGATTCTGAGTTGTCCCGAACCAGCAGAGGCCAATTCCGTCGTATACGTGGCGTTGCACCTGCCTCGTCTGCCTGAGGGAGTGTTTGGCCGGTTCTCGGATTGTGCTTAATTGAACGAGACTGGTCAGGCATATTGTCGAACTGGCGCTTGGCACAATGACGACACTATGAGACGGCAGCGCACGGCGAGGACTTTTGAAATAAGGCCTGGTTGGACCCCCCAAAGGCCCAATGACGTAAGAACAGAAGAGCGAGCAGGGCCGATCGTATCTGAGCTGCTGCCGTGCATGTAGGAAGCGCTCTTCTTTTGCCTATATGGGTAAAGGCGGCTGTGGGATTTGATTTGCGCTTGTTGGTGCTCGAGTGCTGCATCGTCAGACGGCCAAGCTTCCATGCGGCTAGACCCATTGAAATCTGGCGGAAAGCGCACTGTGCACACGCCCCACTTGTGTTGCAACAATTTGAGGTATCTGGCCACTGTGCAGATCTTGGGCATTGAGGGCGAGGCGTAGGGTGGAGCAGAAAATCTGGAAACCAAATGCTGATATTATCAGGGGCCGAAACCCACCAGCCGCGTGAGCAAGCCCAGTGAAAAATAGTCTTCCATGCGTGGGGCGGAGGCACCGAAGCGGGGCATGGTCATGTGCGCGGGGATGTGCGGCCGGCCCGGCAACGTAAACAACGCGTCTAAATGAGACGCGTTTGTTTCCATGCACGGCTATGCATGTCGCACCCTCCGACGCGTCCTCCACCCGTACCACCCACACACCCCGGCGGCAGCGGCGGCTGCAATTGTTAAGCACTATGGCAACAACCCGCAAATCCCACCTTCTTTGGCGGCAAACCGATATTGTCACCACTGCCTCGATGCGCCAGCCCGCAAATGGGGCCAGGATGTGTCCCTTGCCGGAAGGCACTTTAGCCCAAACAGGCCGTGCCCAGCGTCCGATCCGGCGGGGGATTCGGTGCAGTGTGTCAAACGAAAGAAGCAAGGTCCTGGGCAGAGCTCCAGTGTGTTGTATTTTGCCGCGGTGTCGTACTCGGCGGGATGCAGACTGCAATATGGGGTGACTATTACAGAAGCAGCAGGAGCCATTAGCCGGGGCGAAGTGAAACCAAGATTGGCTCGAGGCCTTGGGTTAGCCCAGTGGTTTGCCGCTCGGGGCCCGAGGTGTACTTCGAAGCCACCCACACACCAAAGAAGTGGGACCCCGCAAGCCTCGCCGGCCACACGCGCATGGGTCACATAGTGCTCACATGTGTGTTGACGACACCCGCGTGCAGCCCACGAGCCAAACGCAGTGCGTTAATTGACGGCGCCTCCACCCAGCAGCACGTCCTTTCGGGTGCCGCCTGCGCCGCAGGAGGCCGATCCTTTCGTCGCTCCACGGGCAGGGTTCGCCCTGTGCATTGACTGTGAATGGGATCCAAGACCAAGTGTGATTAAGGTTGCGCCGGGCAGGAGTCCCAAACGCCAAACCAAGATGTGGGCCGTGTCGCGCCCCACGGCTCGGGAAAAAACCGCCAGCGACACGACCGGGGGGCTTTGCACCCAGGCCTCGGGCCCGGCACAGCGCCAGAGCGGTGGCCCCCGAGGAATCACGCCGGGCGTCTCTCGGCGCCTAAATTGTGGGTGGTTTAAGGATCAGATTATGTGGTCTGGTGCACCGGTTGCCAGCCCCCGGCCGCTGCCATTTGAAGCGCAGCATGCGCGCCCCTGAGCCGGCAAACTCAATGAGCCTCTGGCGTTGCTGCCTCAATTCCACGCTACATGTGACAATTCCCGGATGCTACAAGTGCCAGGCGGGCGGCCGCCGTGGGTGTGGTGGGTGGACCGAGTTACACATTCTAACGAGTACAGCACACACATTCACCGCCCTGCGGCAGCATGGCCTGTTGTGCTGTCAGCTCCATTCCCGAGTTTTTTTGCCGCCGCCTGTCCTCCGCCCAGCCTACGCGCAGTGCTGCGTATGGTCGTTGTGCGTTCTGGGAAAAATTCAAAAATAAAGGGAGAAAGAAAAACTTCAGCCACTTTTCCAGTTTTTTTTTTCTCTGTCTTTCCTCAAGACACGAGGTCTTTTTTTTTTTTTCCTTCCTTCCTTGCCAAGCTCGGCTCTTCAATTGTCAGCTGCCTTCCTTAAGAGCAGCCCGCTCAAGCCAACGGCAGGCCGTTTTCCATCCTCCAACCGGCCGTGTCGCTCCGCCTAGTTATCATCCCACACACCGTCCAACGCCTAGGCGCCGGCCCACCTCTGTGTTTGCGCCGCCTCCCCTCCCCGTCTGGTGCTGTCTCTGCTGATCTTCCTTGATACAGCTAAATCACGGTGCCGCTGTCCTCCCCACTTGGCCGAGGATACCACTCCGAGCCCGCCCAGCTTATTTTTTTTCTCTGCTACTCGTCTCGCCCAACCCCGATCTAAGCCGAGGTGACGGGACGCAGCGCAGTCTTGGCTACTGGCACTCCGCATCAGCATTCTGCATTCCCTCCATCGCTCCCCGCTTGAAGCCACCATCTCCGGTTCTCTCCGTCCACTGTGGATGCTAGCATGGACAGATATCTCTTGAGCTCCCCAACCCAGCTATCACAGTTGTTCATCCCGAGCGACTCCTTGCCTCGTGCCCAAATGGACGAAGAGTTATCCCACAACCAAATCACAAATGCCCGTGATCACCTAAGTCCCCTGGTCTACGAAGAATTGGACTTCGCCGCAGATCTTCCGGACTTCACCTACGACGCGGCAGACTTGACCTTAGAACAGGATCCTCACTACACAGGGAAGGCCTCCCACTCAAAGCACTTCTCCGTCGACGGCACGTTGCTGGCCCCGTTCTCCTTGAACCTCGGCGCTTCTCGCTTGAACTTCAATCACCTGAGAAACGTCTCTCTAGATGACTCAAACTACAGGCAAACATACTCCATGCCGGCCTACCAGTGCCACAACCACTCGATGCTGGTCAACTCCACATCGGCCGAGCCTCCATCGGGAACATTTTCTCACTCATATTCCACATCAACGCTACAACTGATTGATCTGATTCCTCAGCTCCTGCTGCTGATGTCCAACAAACTGCTACCAGACTCCCCGTTCCTGAACATGGCATCGGCAGCGACCCCCGGCTGCCGCAGACTCTCCACGTCCCACTCGTCGAATAATATCTACACGACGCCTTTGAGAGGGGCCCAGTCGCCCGGCATGAAGGTCGGCAAAACCCCATTGCGCTCACACCGCCGAACAGGCCTGCGTGCCTCGGAGCTCGGCCTGCTGCAGCTTCTCGCCAACATTGCCAACATGAAGAACCTGGCAAGTCACGATCCATTTGACTCGACCTTTATTTCCCCGAGAATGGCTTTGGATTGCGACTCGACGCCTCTTGCAACCCCGGCACAGGACTACGCCAACTCCCAGTACTTCACGCCTATATCCCACAGGCTGTCGTTTGGCGGGAACTTGGACCATGCTCTTCACTCCAAAGCAAACCGAACTCCAGCATCAACGGCTCGCTTGGTGAGAAACAACACTCTCTCTCCCATCAAAATGGAAGACCAGGACGACGACGCCCACGTAGCCTTACGCAAGGCCAAGTCATTCACCATGACAGACCCGCGTGCCGCCATGCCAACCTCCACTAGCGGCCGCAACCTCAAGGGCGAGAACAACAGACTGTTCCGCAGCATGGCATCCATTGATTTGTTGCTGCCCAAAATCGTCGAGGACCGCACCTCTGCATTGAAGTCATACCCAGCATCGATAGACCTTGCATCCATCACCCGCCTGGGCTCGGTACACACTACGCCGCTGCCTACCGGCAGCGCCAGGCTCATGCCAGCGTTACCACCTTCTCGCTCAACATCACATATTTACACCGTGGCTGAAGCGTCAAGCTCCCACTCATCTCTGCACTCCAATCCGTACCACACCGATCTGGCCCCCAACACGGCATCATATCCCACGCCATCTCAAATTCATGAAACTTCTGCAACAGAGGAGATTGCAAAGTTCGCCGAGAGCATCTTGAAGTCGAACATGAAGCGGCCAATCGTTGTGCAGGAGGACACCAATGACACATTCGACCCCAAAAAGAAGCATAAGTGCCCCTTGTGTTTAGCTCGCTTTCAAAGACCCGAGCACGTCAAGCGGCACCTCAAGAGTCATTCGACCGAGAAACCATTCGAATGTGACTACCCGGACTGTGGACGCCGTTTCAACAGGAAGGACAATCTCAAAGCACATTTGAAGAAGATACACCATAAGACATGTTAGTCTATTCTTGCTCACTCCCTGCTAGGGCTGTGCAAAGAAAATTTAGCTCTCACTTTATATCATTATTTTGCAAACCTCAACCACCGCAAGCTGTAGTCTTCTATTAATTGGGGTACTTTCTAACAACCTGGTCGACTGCACGGCAGAACTTGTCGACATTCCCGTCATTCAAGCCAGCCACGGAAATTCTACCGTTCAACGTGCCGTACACGTTATGCTCGTCCATCAACTTGGACATTTGCAACTCAGACAAGCCTGAGAGCCAGAACAAACCAGACGAGTGCTGTACGTGGTCCCACGAACCAGGAGTGCCAAGCTCCTTCAATTTGGTAGCCACCTGCTGTCTGACCCTGTGAAGTCTCTTGCAAACATTCTTCACATCTTCAAACCACACCTGGCGTATCTCATCATCATCTTGGAGGATGGTGGCGATACGTGAGCCAAATGCAGGTGGGAAAGAGAATTCGTGTCTCACGATACTCACCAACTGAGACTTAATGGCAACAACAGCGCTCTTGTCCTGAGTGCAGACATGCGTGCAGCCAACTCTCTCTGAGTACAAACCCATGTTCTTGGAGTAGCTCTGAGCGACAATGAATTCAAGTCCGCGGCGATAAGCCTCTCTGATAGCGTAAGCGTCGGTGTCGATGTCGCCACTTGCGAAACCCTGGTAAGCAATGTCGAAGAGAGCAAAGTGCTTGTTCTTCTCGAGCAAGTCGAAAATTATGGACCACTGCTCGGGAGAAAGGTCACAGCCAGTAGGGTTGTGGCATATGGCCTGCAAAATGAAAACCGACCCCAGAGGAGCGGTCTCGAGAGCCTTTACAACGGATTCGAAGTCCACGCTGTGGTCTTTGGCGTTGTAGTAGTTGTAAGGGACATGGTTGCCGCCAACGTGCTCGATCATGCCTTCGTAGTTCAGCCACGAGGGAGTTCCGACGTAGAAGTCTTTGTACAGCATCATGCGAAGCAACAGCAATGCCAAGTGCAAGGCGCCCGAGCCCGAGATGCCCTGTACTGACACCACGTTATCGTGGTTGGTGCCAAAGATTGTTCTTTGGGCGCCAGCAGTGAAGGCGGGGATGCCCGCCATGTTAGTGTAGCAATGGCCGGGGTCGTCCTGGGCCAAAATCTCCTTTGCTGTTTGAACGCTGGGGAAGACGTAGCTTGCATTGCCTTTCTCGTCCTTGTAAACGCCAACACTCACGTCGATTTTGTCTTCAGCAGGGTCGCGAGAGTACGCCATCATGATTCTGGCGATGGGGTCGTCTTTGATCTCTGCGAGCGAAGTGAAGTTGCATCTAGTCATTTTGGAGCGGTGTGTGGTAAATTAAAGATAAGATGTCTAGTTTTGCGTGCGTAATACAACGGTAGATCCAGACAAGGCTTCAAGCTGCAAAGTTGGCTGCAGAAGGTGATGATGCTGTGTAAATCCTGGAGGCGAAGCGAAGCTCTTGTATAGCGATAACAGAGCACAAGCAAAAATATCGGCGGGGTATGGAATCGGAGAGAAATTTTCGCCGCAGGCTAATTTTGGGCCCTTTTGTACCGTAACAATACGGGCGGCTCGAAGAGGCGCCCGGCATAAAAATTCCAGCCGCCGCGGATACCCGCGATTAGCCGTGCGAGACAATCGCGCCGCGCCATACCCCACATAAAATTCTGCCGGCTATTGAGAGCGAATGAGTTCCGCACACACGGCGGTAACCGCAGTGGTTTCTGTGGAGAAACTTGGCGCGAGCGATTCCGCTATCTGCAGCGCAGCGACGGCAACGAATTTGGTATTATTGCTAACGGCACTGGAGAGGGCGTGATGCTGCGCGTCGCCCTCGGCGCTTGCCGACGCCTGGACTCCGTGCAAAAACTTGGTCAAGCTGGTGAGTGTTTCTGGGCCGTAGAGCTGCTGCCAGACCAGCGCGTCTCTGGCTTTGCAGAGCACCGCTAGCGCCTTGAGGCGGGCGAGAAGGAGCACGGCGTCGATGGATTCGGGCAAGTCGAGCACATTGAGCACCAAAGTCTTTTCGAATTCCAGCGGCTGGGCGGCCTGACAGTATGCTTCGAGAAGAAGCAGCAGGACGTTGCTGTCGCTTTGTAGCGCCGGGATCCATATGTCCTCGTACGGCAGCGGGTCCGCCTTGGGTTCGAGGAACGCAATGGTAATGACGCGGCCCAAGAATTTGCAGTAAAGACGGCCAATCTCAGGGTAGTACTGCTGGTTGTCCATGACGCTCTTGGTGTTGCGAGCCACCATCTCGTGGTTTTGCAACACGGCCAGCGCCAGCTCGCGGGTCATGAGGTTGTTGAAGAAGTGGTAGGCCTGGAAAAGGACAATGTCACCCAAGGCAAGCAGCAGGAGCTTGTGGGCGATGTCCACCACGCTGCTTGTGCGGTTCAACAAATCCAATGTCTTCTGTTTGCTGTCCTCGTTGGCCACGCAGTTGCCGAGGGAAACGGCACAGGCTGCGATGAGGTTAGGGTCTGACTTTGTGGTGATGCATGCAGCGTGGCGGGTGGCGTGTCCCGCATTGTCGAAGCTGGGGTATGCGTAGACGTTGCCGCAGGCGGCAAAGAGGTTCCGCTTGATGTGGAATGCGTTCTCGACGTCTGGCGGGATCTGCTCAAAGAGCGGGAGGATGCGGTCCACGGGCACGGGCCGTGGCTCGTCGGGCACGTTTGTCCACGTGTTGATGAGCTGCGAGTGGCAGAGGAGCGAGTAGTCGTCGGGGTCCTCGGTGCGGCAGACTAGGGCAAAACCGCTGGTGACGGTGTCGAAGTTGTGGGCGGTGAGGTGGACGCGGCTCTCTGGGAGCGCTGCGAGCTCGGCGAGAAACTCCACGGGGTCACCCAACGCCTCCACGTCGTTCTGGGCCACGAGCGAGCTGTAGTACAGGAACGCCCACAGCACGGCGCCCTTTTCGGCGAGCGCCTTGACCAAGACTGGGAGTGTGTCGTCGGGGACGGCCCGCACGAACTGGAGGAGAAAGAGCATGGCCCGCAGCATCACGCCGGCGTTCTCGGGGCACAAGGGCTGCAGGTGCTGGCCCAAGAGGGCGGCCCAGAACGCGTCGACATGCGCCACGAGCCACTCGCGGTTCGCTGTGTTGTCGGCGGCAAAGTTGACCAAGACTCTTAACACGGCGAGCGGGTACTGGCTGTAGAGGTCCGTCACGTGCGGGATCTGGTCGAGGACCCTGGGGTCTTGACGCGGGCCGGCTTCTCGGAGCACGGTGCCGAGTTCGTCCAACGCCTCTGCGGGGCGTATTTGTAGCGCGGCGGCTAATTCCAGCAACAGCATGGGCCAGTGATTTGCACGGAGCTGGGTTCGGCGCTCAATGGGGGGCTGTGGTGCAGTTTGCCGCTGGGTTAGCGAGTGCAGCCAGATGGCGCGGGTAGTTGGTGCGAGTTGGCTTCATGTCGCGCCTGCGTGGTGGAAGACCCTGTGCTTTTTGCAGCAGGGGGCCGGCCCCTTTATATATTCATGGGCATTGGGTGGCAAATGTGGTGTGTATCTGTTTGGGAAGGGGGCGCACACATTTACAGGTGCAGCAGCGATTGTGGTCGATTATTGGTGTCGATTGCAATTTACGCTCAGCCTTCTCACCGCTACCGTATTCAGCAGTTATACGACGCGCCCCCAGAAAACTGCAAGAACAGCACCGCAAATCTGACTTCTTCCTCCCAACCTTCGTTCTTTTTAATGTCTTTCTTCCTACCTTCTTTCTTCCTACCTTCTTCCTTCCTTACTCTTGATTTCTTTCCTTTTATTATTTTCCTGCTACAAGTTTTCAAAGAGCTTCTCGCCGCTGCGGAGGCCCAAGATGAAGCGCACGTCGATGCACACGCTCAAGCTGTAGAGCATGGGCAAGAGGTTGAGGAGGTCTCTGTCGCTCTGGTCGTTGATCCAGCCCTCAATCACGACCGCGTTGTCCTCATGTAGTGCGTAGCTCGTGGGCGAGTTGTCCAAGATGATGACGTTTTTCAACTCGTCGTCCTTTGGGAAGAACAACGACAAGTCCTTGATGTAGCCCACGCCCGGGCGGAACGTGCAGTCTGTGCGGTAGTAGCGCCGCAGGAAGATGGGCTGCGGGTCGCCTGTGGTCTTGTAGTCGATCAAGTCGCTTTCGAGCCAGTCGATGATCGGGTCGGCGTACTCCTTGACGCTGGCGGTGAAGATCTGGAGATCGAACCAGCGCGCCACCTCGCGGAGGAAGTGGTCGCAGAACGGGCGCTTGTACACGTGGTAGAGCGTGGCGACGTTGTTGACCCGCAACTCGATCATGTGGCTGCCGCTGCCCAACTGCCGGGGCGCCCCGCGGGACATGGAGTGGATGAGCGTCTCGTCCAAGTCCAACACCAACGTCTTGCGGCGGCGCTTCTTGTCCGGGTTGCGCGAGAGCGGGAAGAGCCGCATCGGCGGCGGGATGATGTATTTGGACGCCGTGGGCGACTTGATGTCGTTGGAGATGATCTTCTCCTCCTTGAGCATGGCGGTTTTCTCGTCAATGGCGGCGCTCTTTTCGTCGAGCGGCACGCCCTCGTCGCCGAGCTCGCTGTGCGGTAGCGCCGGGTAGTCCGAGCCGAACACGTACGTGAACGGGAACGACGCTAGGAGCCAGAGGAGCATGGCCGGGCGCACAAAGACGTAGTAGCACCATGCGCTGGCGGCGGCCGCCACGGTGGAACGCAAGCCGGCTCGCTTTGTGGTGGTGGTGGTGGCGGCTGGGCCGTGTCCCGGGCCGGCGGGTGTTTTTTCTGTTGTTTTTTCGCCACGTGGATCGGGGTCCACGGGGTCTGGGGAAGGTGTTGCTGGAGGCGTGACCTCGGGCGGAGCGCCATTGGCGGGGGGTATTTGTTGGAGCTTTGCACCAAACGGGTCGGTGCCCAAGTCGTGGTCGTCGTCCTGGGCCGGCTTGATCGAGACAGCCAAACGATTGAGGAAGTTCATCGCATCCCGATGTTCAGTAGCAAGTGCGTCCCAACCGATCCATGTTGAGCCGCGGGGCCTGCACCCGGCCCGTGGGTCCCTGGCGATGCGCCCAAAGTCCTGCGGCCACCCAACCCACGGTCCCAGCACGGTTCCAAAAAAAGATTCTTGTAGATTCTTCCTCTCTTTTTATTTTTCCTTTACTGCTTGAGGGTGGCGTTGACGAAGTTCTGGAACATCTGGCTGATGGACGTGCGCTCGACCTTCTCGCCCATGATGGTGTTCTTGAGGCGCTTCATGTCGACCAACATGGTGAAGTCGTCGTTGTTTTCGGAGTCGTTCTCCGAGTCGTAGTCGTCGTCGTCGTGGCTGGCGACGCCGCGGTCGGATTCTCTGGTGTTGTTTTCGATGAGGAAGTTGGAGCCGAGGTTGGTCTTCATGAGGCGCATCGTCGAGATGCGCTCGTTGCCGGCCTCCTCGTCCAGGGAGGCCTCGCTCTCGACGCCCTCTTCCGGTTTGATGAGCTTGAGCTGGTTGGTGTTGTAGCTGCGGCAGTACTTGCACTTGAGCCCCATGACGTGGTACGCGCAGTTGCTCTTGCCCTTGCAGTCGTTGCAGCTGATGATGCAGCGCCACTTGTCGTAGGGCGGCGGGAGCGGCTGCAGGCGGATTTCCTGGTCGAGGATGCGGAACTGGGTCTCGGTGTTGACGACGGTCTTCTTGCAGATCGGGCACTTGTACAGGTGCTGGATCATCTCGTCGTAGCAGCTCTGGTGGATCAGGTGGCCGCACTTCATGAACACCACCTTCGAGACGCTGGTGAACAAGTACTCGTTGCAGATCGGGCAGTTGCAGTGCGTGGTGTTGGTCACGCAGCGGTGCCGCTGCTTCAAGTCGATCAGGAGACAGATGTTGCACGTGTCGCAGTGGAAGTAGTCCTTGTCGAGCCCGAGCCCGAGCCGGCAGATGCCGCACTTGTCGCAGTGGTAGATCTCCTTGTCCGGGTCGTTGTCGTACAAGACGCACTTGCCGCAGAAGTAGTTGGCCAACTCCTCCTCGCAGTTGACGCAGTCGCCCGTCTCGGGTTCCTGGGGGACCCCACACCGCATGCAGAGCACGTGCTTCACCGCCGCCCGCTGGAGCCGGTGGTCCGGCACGGCGGCGTCGTGGCAGAACCGGCACACAAACCACTGGCGGCACGTGGGGCACTCGAGCTTGCAGTTGCGCTGGTAGTGCGGGCACCCGAGCACGGGCGGCGTCTGGCTGTGGTAGGACGGTGCTGTGTCGGCCGGGGTGAGTGCCACCTCGTCGTCGGCCATGCGGGGGCCGCTCCCGGACTCGGATTCGGTGGTTTCCGCTTGGGGCTGGGCGCTGCTCTCGGTTGGCGAACTAACCAGCCCAGGCACCTGTGGTCCCTGGGCCTCGCCCTTATACTTCAAGTAGTTCCCCATCATCAAGCGCGTGGTCAAGCGGTTCTTCAGCGTCTGCGACAACCGCGGCATGTTGTGGATCGTCTGGATCTTCTTGCGCAACAAGCCGTCCTTGAAGAAGTCCTCGAGCGAGTCCAAGTGCGTGAGCAACTCCGCCTCGTCGGGCGTCACCTCGTCGCCAGCGTCCCAGTCCGTGTACCCCAAGCTGTCGTCAGACAAGATGTGTGTGCTGTGCCGCCCGCGGTGGTCCGTGGTCCGCGTCGCCGTCGGGTGCAAGAGGCCCTTGATCTGCGCCGCCTCGGGCAACACCACGTCGGTGACAAACGGCCGCTCGCGGTTCACAATGCCCGCCACGCCCACAGGCTCCGTCTCCGGCTCCTGCGCATCAAACTCGTCCACGGGCAACGTCACCGCCTGGTGGATCTTGGCCGAGATCACCTGGAGCCGCCCGATCGCGTCCTGGAGCGTCTCGCCGCCCCGCAACGCCAGGAGAAACGTGTTCATCTGGATCCGTGTGGCAAGCGCCGTCTTGAGCGAGTTGATGAGCGTCGCCAGCTGCGCCGCCTTGTCGACGTGGCTCGTGGCCGCCTTCACGTACTGGGCAAAGTAGTTGGAGAGGTCCGTGAGGTCGAACGACGGCATGTTCGCCGAGGGGAGCCCGCCAAACTGCGGCATCTGTGGCATCTGCGGCAACGCGGGCATCTGGGGGAATCCGCTCATGCCCGTGAGTTGCAGCAACGTCGGGAGGTGGTCGGTGGTCCAGTAGTCCAGGATACTGGGGAGGTTGAGGCGGCCGATCTGGTCCAAGTCCTCGGTGAGCGAGTCGTACTCGGACAGGTCGCACATAGACGAGTCGGAGCCGGCCATGCTGTGTAGTGAGTCGCCGTGAAAGCGTGGGGGTAGATGGTATCGGGTTCTGGCTTCGGCACGTGCCAGTAACGCAGACGAGAGGAAAAAAATGACACCCACGAGGTTCGAACTCGTGCCTCCGAAGAGACCAGGAATGTATGGTAAGGTAACCTTACCCTGGCGCCTTAGACCACTCGGCCAGAGTGCCAATTGTGCAGTTAAACCCAGGCAGGAATCTGACACCGACTAGAGTGCTGCCTTTCTTGCCAGCGCCGCCCACCCACCTCAACAACATCCGGGTCACTCGAGGGGGCTTGGTAGGAGAACCCGCGCGTATTCTTGAACCTTTGAGAAAAGTCAATCTCTTTGAACCGGGATCGATACGACCTGGAACCGAGAAGAATAGCCAGGTATTAGGAATTACAAACTTTCGAGATCTACTCCACTCAAGTATTCTCATCTGACTGCGGCTTCTGGAACACCCTGGCCTGTGGTACCCGGACCCAGTTTCACGCCGTGCTGCCCTGAGAAAGCTGAGCAGGCTTGATGAGTTTGCTACTGGCGTCCAGCAGCAAAAGCCAAGTAACACTAGCAGCCAAGACTTGAGGTCTGGCAGCTGTCTGCCCATGGTAGACGACTCATACGAGAAGCATTGGATGCTCAGACCAGTACTCAACAGTAGTACTGAAAATTCCGCCGAAGCCAAGAAACTTCTTTGATTACAACAAATCGAGTCAACTCAAAGCAGGATGATTTGCCTGTACCACATATGGGTAGACTCAAATTACTGCCAATGGCCCATTGGCATCTACGCTGATGCGATGCTCTGCAACTGTCACCTAGACCATATGATCTTGGCAAGATCCCTAGCTCCAGGCCAAGTTCCCGACCAATTCAACAATTGCTTATGATAACTGGCAACTGACTTTCGGACCACGGTCTGAACGGCAGTCTGGCTGTATCAGCCTCTCAGCTTTGGTCACGTGACCACCACCACCACCAACATGCCTGAACCCGAACGGCCCGCCAGTCCGCCGCCCAAAGCAAAGGCAGTGATCCTCAAATGCGTTGAGTATATTGCTAAGAATGGCAAGAGCTTCGAGGCCAAGCTCAAGGCGAACGACTCCTCCCAGCAGTTTGGCTTCCTCTCTGAAAGCCACCCCCATCACCAGTACTACACCTACACACTCCAGGCCAGGGACCAGGGCTCGGCCAAGCAGGTTCCCAAGCCCAGGGACCTCCTATTCAATACTGAAGCCCCGCCCATTCCAAACTACGACTTGGAGGTCATCAAGGCCACGGCGCTATACACCGCCGCTAACTCCGAGCGCCATACACAAGCGTTCCAGAAGTACATGGACAAGAAGGGCCGGCGGTACCAGTTTGCCTTTCTCAAGGCCTCGCACACGTTACACGGTCTATACCAAAAGTACGTGGCGCAGTACACGGCCATTTTGTCGGGCACCACCACCATCGAAAGCCCCGACTCGTTGTTCGCCAGAGCATACCTGCGGGCAGCGTACGAGAAACACGCCAAGGTCACCCAGCAGACCAAGTCGCAGGAGCTGAAGAACCGCCAGCTACATTTTGCCTCGATCGACTGGCAGGACCTCACGTTCGTGGCCAAAGTGTCCTTTGATGCCGTAGACGAAGTGTCAGAATTGCCGGTGGCCCTACTGCGGGACGACGTGGTGTACCGGCTGTTGGGCGCCAAGGCCAAGCTGTTGGAGCTCGTCACGGAGAAACCGGCAGTGGCCGTTCCCACCGAGTCACCACCGGCTCCTCCCAAACTCCCTGGTATGAAGATCAAGGCCGCAGGCGAAACCCGGCTCAGGCGCAAGGCCACCAAGGAAGCCACCATCACTTGTCCCATCACAGGTCAGCAGATTCCTGAGAGCCAATTCGACGTGCACCTCAAGACCCTTCTCCGAGACCCTCGGTACAAGACGGAGCAGGACAACTACATCAAGAAAAACTTCAAGTACGGCTCGAACCTCACGACAGACCAGGTGTTCGAGAACATCAAGCGGCTTCTACGCAAGCGGGGTCTGGAGGACGACGGCGGGTCCCAGAAGCGCATCACGGAACCGTCTTCGTAGCCTAGGCAGCGGGGCATGAAAGCATGAATATCTAATGATGATGGTATGAAAGATCAGATTCCGGATCATGATTAGAAGGTACTTGGTGATTCAATGGTAGCGAACGGTAATTCTAGTGCCGGTGTATCGGGTAGGCTGATGATTCTTCAGCATTGACTACTGCATCAGTGGTATCAACATGTCTATTGATCGAGGATCGACCAATCAGCGGGAAGTAAAACAATCATGGGTATAGGTTGGACGTCACTCAGATTTACTTGGATCCAGAGTGGTGACCTTAAATGCTCTGCAATGGCATTCTCTCCATCAAAAATGGCACTAACTTTGATAATCCTTCCTCTCTAGGTTGGCCATCCCCTCAAACACTACGTCATATAGATTGAACAAAAGTCGCCCTGAAAGAATCCATGAAAGCAGGCCTTCACTCTGCTTAGCTGTATACCATGATCTAGTTCTACTCCATCCTTTGGTCTAGCTTTTGACCAATTGGCCAGTAGCCATTATACGTGGTGCCTTTGCCCACAGCTAAAGGCCCTGAGCTAAAGGCGCCAGAATGTCTCAGTCTTAGCCTGCCGCATAAACATTTTTGCAATTCACATCAGCCTACACGACCAGTATGGTGGTCGCCGCTACAGCACAAGAAACAATGGATATTTACCAATTAGGGGGTGGGGATGCTAACTTAAGCCTTCAAAGAAGAAGCTCTTCTCTTCTTGATCTCAGCTCTCTCAGCCTTGCGCTCGTTCAAACGCTTGGCCAACAACTGGGCGTACTCGGCAGCAGCGTCTCTCTGTTGCTTGGCGTTGTTGATCTTCTTGGCCTTCAAAGCTCTCTTTCTCTGCAATTTCTGAGGAGTCACCAATCTCTGGATCTTGGGGGCCTTGGAGTAGGTCTTGCCGTTCTTCTCGACGGTTCTTCTAACGACGTAGTCTCTGACATCGTCCTCCTTGGTCAAGCCAAAGAACTTTCTGATGTGGTTGGCTCTCTTGGGGCCCAATCTCTTGGGGGTGGTCACGTCGGTCAAACCCTCAATGTCAGCGTCACCCTGCTTCACGACAGCCAAGGCAATCACGGACATGTCCTGGTTGACGATGCAGCCTCTGACGGACTTTCTCTTTCTCTCACCAGATCTTCTGGGTCTGTAGCACGAGTGGCCCTCAGACAACAACAAGCGGACTCTGGTGGGGTGCAACACACCCTGCTTCATAGGGAAACCCTGCTTGTCGTTACCACCAGTGATCTTGAAGACGTAGCCCTTGAACTCGTCGCCGACAGAGTCACCCTCAACCTCCTGGCCCATGCGCTTGTCGTAAAAGGCACGCAACTTGTGGTCGTCATCAATCTCGATGCACTTCTGGGTGCCGTTGGCTGGGTAAGAAATGTTCAACTGCGGTTAGTACTGAAGAGGGAGGAGGGTGGAGCAGAGGGGGGTCCCTGGGGGGACCGGTCTGTGGTCCCTGAACATCGGTGCCAATGGGTCCCTGGTGGTCCCTGACGGTTCCTGGCCACAGGGACACCAACACACAACAGCATATAGCATGCGTGCTAGCGCAGATCAGCGGTCCCGGGGACTTTGCTCAGCAGGTGTCACATACCTTCATAGTGGAGAGCCTGGTGGATGAAGAAAAATTTTCAGAGGTTAGTTTTTCTCGCGACCACCACCGGTGTGGGGCACGGGTGTGCTGCGCTGGGCGCGCGCCTTTTTTCGGTCACGTGCGAAGGGCATCAACCCTCAGCGGTGCCGCCGCCCGAGTGACTGCGGCGGCGGCTTTCATAATAGGTCATGGTTGATTGAAAGTAAGTGATATGGAAAGTTGGGGATTCGGCCGATCAACGGCAGGCTGTAGCTACAGTGGATATTTAGAACCATTATAGTAAGCGACTGGCTCAGTCTGTCATCAAAGGTCTTAAATTTCTATTCACATGAGGCCGAGGGCAATGGCGAGTAGTGGTGGCTTGTGTTATGTCGGATCTGGTCATCATGAACAAAGTGACAGCTCAACGCTCTGTGGAAGGCCTCAGGCATGATCGAAATCCGTAGTAGCCACAAGCTTTGCGTCATGATCGTGTATGGCTCTGCTTCAGAGTGGCCAAGGATAGTTCGTCGCTGAGTTGAAGGTACAACAGGCGGGATCCTATGTTCTTCTTGTCACCTCAATCAGCTACCTTCGGTAGCCGATTTTCGGCTCACTTCCGATAGTACTGTCGGACAAACTCCGGATTCAGGGTCTGGGCGTCGTTCCCTCGCAGCCCCCTCCCCCCTAGGTGATGGTTCGGCACCAGCGTGGCGCCGCCAAAGTACTGCGCCATGTTCGACACCGGCGTGATGCCCGCCGGCCACTCGGTATTATTGTACATTGTCAACGGCGAAGGGAACATGTCGTTCATGTACCGCGACGGTAGGCCCAGCACTGGCGTCTGGTCGCCCGCAAACGCCTGCTGGTTCTGTTGAAGCTGCTGGAGCTGCTGCTGGCCCGGCGGCTTTAGTGATTTTTGCAGATCCTCGCCGTGGTCGTCGCCATGGGCCATTTCTGCGTAGTTAGCATTGAAGATTTGGTTGAGAACAGGTGTGGGCAATATCTGGGGCGGGAACTGGCTCAGCGGCAGCGGCTGGGGGAGCAGCGGGAAAAAGCCGGGCTGCACGGGGAGCTGTGGCGCCTGGCCCAGCAGCGGGCTCAGCGTCTGCAGCTTCGTGAGCGGCGGGAGGCGGGCCAACGGTTTCTTGGAGTCCGGGCTCTTGAACTTGAACGCGTAGCTCGGGTTGTGGGTCGGGGCCGGCGGTCTCTGGAGGGCGTCCGGACTGCTGGGCGGCTCCTTTTTCGGTTCCGGGTCGCTGGGCGACTTGGACTCCGGGATCTGGACCCGGAGCACGGGCCGCAGCAGGTGGTCGTCCTTGGGCTGCGCCAACGCCAGAAACCGCGAGCTCACAGACTGCTGCTGGGAGTAGATCGACGGCTTGTGCCGTTTGGGGTCCGGCAGGTCGGCCAGGTCCAGGGCGCCGGGCGGGTCGCCGCGGTCGCCGGACAAGTGGGGCTTCTTCTTGTACGGCCCGTAGTTCTCCGGCAGCTTCAGCTCCTGGGCACTCAGCCGCAGGTAGAAGTCCACCATCTCCTTCATGTCGACGGACGAGAACTCGTACACCTTGTTGTTGTTGCCGATGATGATCACGGCGAGGTCGACCTTGCAGAGCACCGAGAGCTCGTACGCTTTCTTGAACAAGCCGGCCTTGCGCTTGACAAATGTCACCGTCCGGTTGCGCTCGTCGGCAAGCGGCTGGATCTCAATCTTTCTTCTTCCCATGACAGTGTGTGTGTGTGAATGTGTGTGGAGGTGGGAGCAGAGTGACGGGCAATGTCTGGTGGTTCGCTAGTGGCACTGCAATCAGATTGGGGACGCCGTGGAGCAGTGATGGAGGAGGTGACAGACGGAGTAGCTGATCTGGATCAAGGTCACGACTCTGGTGGCTTGGGCTACTGGTAGACTGTGCAAAATTGACGAATTGGCTGGGCAGCTCGTGAAGACACTGAAATGGGTCACTGGGTTGACAGAGTACGCCTCGGTGCAATTACGGTGGCTGACCAATTAGAAGACAAGGCGGTTGCTCGGGAGGCGAGAGAAGCTCTGGAGTCGAGGCGGCTGGGAAGAGGCGGCCGGGCTTATGAACTCACTAAAAACGCAGAAAGGACGTCGTTCGATGCCTTGGAAGAGCCGTTTGATTCTGACAAAGGCTCGAGAAGGTGGTTAAAAATAGACTGCGGCATCATCTCAACGTCGCTCGTGTCGGGATAGCGGCCATCTCGCGTCACGTGACACGGCAGGCCGGGGTGCTTCCCGTGTTAATTTCCGCCGCAATTTCGACGGATTTTCTCTTTGACACTAGATTGGTCCGGGACCATTTGACCAGAACATTAGCAAGGCGTGGACCGTTGTATGGGCGGACCACCCACCAAATGAAATCGCTAGCGACCCCCGCTCGCTACCCTCGATGAGGCAGCACGGGAGCCCGGGCCCCGCTGCGTGCAGTACAACAATACTGTGACCAGGTTATGACCTCCAGTGGCCCGGCGCAAGGACCCCGGACCAACTGCCCAATGCGGGTCCCTGAGGGGTCCCTGGCCCATAAGCGGTGCGGGCCGTCGTTTTAGCCCGTTTTTTGCAGGTATTTGGCCCAACCTAAGAATCCAGCCACCGTGTCGCAGGCCGTATTTCGGAGGCTGCAGCCGCTGCCGCATGAGAAGGGTCCCGGCCCAGTGCCCATCTGAGAGCCATACCGCACGAACAATGGGCCTCAGGTAAGCTTACTCTGAATAATGTACCCATGGGTAAATGTGCTATTTTGGGCGTGCCGCCTGTCAGGCGTGTTGGGCCGCTTGCGCCACGACCCCGTCCATTGTCGGTGCTGGTCTAGCCGCATGTCGGATCAGGTGTCTGCACAGCCTATGGAACCATGTAGAGAAATTGTCCCCCGTCATTCGGAAGAGGGACAGGACGTTATAGAGAGGGGCCGGAATTATGAGGTTTGTGCTGGCACACGCTCATTGTGGGAACCAAGTGATTGCGTTTTTGAGCGGTATCAGAGATCATCAGATGGTGGACTGAGAAAAGATGTGCACGGAATTCACCACTGCATCAATGACAGATGGTAGAGTGGCTTGCTCATACGAGAACCGACGGAATTCCAATTCATATATCAGAGAGACAGTAGTGGGCTTTTGAGGCGTGACAGGAGGACTCTAGATATAATTGGCGGCTCAACGCAGGAAAGCAGAGCAGGATATAGGTTTGTGCTGATGGCGTCATAGTTGAATTGTACACAATCGCCCGCCTCTGCTATCTTTAGCGAATTGAGCAAAGGGACCGGGAACAGCGAGACATGGCTGCGGTCTAAACAAACGACGACATTAGTAGGCGAATGTTTCTGGGGTGTAACGTTGATTAACTCGGGCTATATATGTAGATCAACAGATGAAAATTATGATCGCTACAATTGTGACCGAAGCGGGTACATGCCGCAACTATTGGTCGAAACACCACAGTTATGTTCAAGGCTAGGAAGTTTGTGCACTGAGGAAAGGCCCGGAACTGTGCACCATGGAGCCCACACAGGCTACTGCCAATTGTTTACGTGAATCGCTGGATTCAAGCATTTCCATGATTAGGTCGAAATTACTGCAGCGGTCAAAGGTGGCCTGATGTTGTCGTCCCTGGAAGGGCAGGACGGCGACTGGCCACCGTCAAACAAGTGTGGTCAAATCAGGATACTAGTGGCCATAATGATCAATGAAGTCGCCGATCGCATACCATCCAGAATGTATATATTATTGGGTTTGGAGGTGTTTGTTAGCGGTCTCATAAACTCAAGACCATCTAGGAGCTGATCCAATTGAAGGAAAGACAAGTGTTCACAAATGACATTCTACTTTCAAGTTACGTGTTTGGGAGGGTGTAAAATCCTTAGTCGACATGAACATTTCGTTCTCGAAATTTGTACACGTCAGAGGGTGCTAGTGCTTGTCAACGATCGAGGTCTGTGACGACAAGGGCATCGTCTGGATCTGAACAAGAATACGTTCTAGCCTTTCGGTATCAACATATGATTGTTCTTGATTTTTGTCGTGCTACGGGTTAGGCCAAAGGCAATCCACAGTACACCTTTTATATGTGAGAATTGAGCTGATCTTACAGAAAATGCAAATGCACAAAACAAATCCACGAGAAAATTCGAAGGAAAAAGAAAAGAGCCAGCACGCATCACTAGACAGCAGCTGAAACAGTAGGCAGCAGCTGAAACACAGCAAGACTTCTAAGCAGCCACCATCTACTACATTTGTTAGTGGGCCCGGCGGAGCCGTCGACAGTCGACAACTTGAACACACTACAGTCTCTAACACTTGCCAAATCCTCACGCCTTAGCCAAAGCCTTACACTTGACCAGAAGCCTCACCACCTTCGCTTCTAACCCGCCCAATTGGCTTTTCACTGGCCGGCCACGGTAGGCGCCGCCCGGTCCTGCACTGGCCACGATAATACGAGAGCGGCACGACACAGCAGCTGTGCAGGACCAACTCGTTGAATCTCTGGTGTATTGCAGAAACTTATCGCCTTTTATATTAAGACCTTTTGAGATTTGGCCTGTGCCCTGCTGTTAGGCCGTTTCGGTTCGCACAGGCCAGGTGCTCTGCTGGCTTCGACAATTGGCCCAGTATGCGCGTGAGGCCCCGGCCACGGTCGGCCAATTTCCCAGCACGGTGCATCAGCCTTCGACACCACAACCAAATCCAAAAAAAAAAGAAAAGACAATATATTCACAAAAGGCTTGTTAGAATACTCCTCCAACTTCCATAAACCCAATTCTCTCCGGATCACTCTCAGTGAGGCGTGTGGGGTTCGCTGGGGGGCCTGCGAAAACGCGCGGCCGTTGGCTCCCAGTCTCCACTACAAACTTCACCACCACACTCGGTAACATGAGTGCCCGCCCCAAACCAACCAGGGGCAAGCGCCGTGGCCACGTCCAGCATTACAACACGGGCCAGGCAGACACGGCCCCGCCCACGCCGCAGGGCCCGCCTCTCCCGCGGCCTGTACTCCCGCCCGGCCCACTGTCGTCGGCGCAGATCTTTTCGGGCCAGTTGAGTTCGCCCGTTTTGGACGGCAGCGAGCCGGACTTGCCTCAGGCCAGCAGCACGCCGCAGAACGACGGCTTGCGGGGCCCGCCCCGCCGCCAGGGCCCTGGTCCGTACCCCTCGGGCCTCCACGTAGCCGGCGACTTGGGGTCCGGCACGACCCAAGCCTCCCAGGCGCCTGCCCCGGGCCCAGGGCTCAATTACGTGTCACCGTACCACGACACCGACATTGAGGACCCGTGGGACGAGCAGATTGGCGACATTCCGTGGGACGACGAGTTGGAGCCAAAGCCGCAGGACCAGCCCCAAACCCAGAACCAGCAGCAGGACCAGAACCAGCAGCAGGACCAAAACCAGCAGCAAGAAGGCGATTGGCAGACACAGGCGGAGCAGCGCACTCAGGACACCGAGACGGCCCAGGACCGTCACCAAGAAACAGACACCCAGCTGAACGTTTCGCAGAGCTTGGCGCAGAGCCTCGAGCGCAACTTCAGCGACGTGTTTGATCAGGAGGAACAGGAGCCGGCGAGATACACGGGCAACGCGTACGCCCCTGGCCCCAGTGGCAGGCACCACTCATTGGTGTCTGAGAAAAGCATCTACAGCCAGAGAAGTATCGCCAGCCACAGAAGTATTGCCAGCCAGAGGAGTATCGCCAGCCACAGAAGCTCCCACAGCCACGCCAGCCATCATGACGAGGTCCACGCCGACCAGCCGCACCCCAAAGATCAGCATGCCACGGTGCCCCAGGCCCAGAGTCTCCTCGAGTCGCTTTCCGTGGGTCTGGACCACGACTTGCAGAACGCTCCCGAAGCTCCCACTGGGGGTGCCGACTTGCTAGATCAAGGCCACAACGACGCTCCCCAAGAAAACCCATACTCCAACTACCAGGAGCACCAGGATTGGTCGCAGGCACACGAAGAGAGCAATTGGCCCGAGGACCAAGCGCAGGAATTTGCGTCAGAAGACAACAAAGACCAATGGCCTGCAGCACACGAAGAAAGTCAATGGCCTCACAATAACGAAGAGAAGAACTGGCAGGACGACCAGGAGTCAAATGGCTGGCCTCAAGAACTAGACCTCAATGACGTCGATGCCGAAGAGTGGGCTCGTGAAGACGAAGCAGGACACGAGAGTCAGCCTGAGGCTGCAAATGAACAAAGCTGGCCTCAGCCCACCGAGACACAGCATTTGCATGACCAGGACGAGTACAGGGAGAACGATGAGCACCATGATTGGCCCGTCAACCAGCCCTCCGCATCTGAAACTAGTCATGTTCCTCAAGAGACACCTCAGGCCCACGATGCCGCACAAAAGCCAAACGATCATTTCTCACAAACCGCCACCAGCCAGCATCATCCGGAGCAAGACGCCTATGCCACAGCTTATGGCAATCCTTACATCCAGCAGAATGCTGCTTCAGAGATGGATTCCATGTTGTCGAATGACCAGGGTCAAGATTTCTCAAGCCAACCAAAGGCCCCGACCCCCGAACCAGAGTTACAAACAGCGGATCCATCGGACCCTTGGACCTCTGAGGACAAGGCTGTGCTCGAGTTTGGCTCTCAGCAAGCCCCTCAGGATCTCGTTCCCACCCAAAACTTAACAGAACACAGGAACGACTCTAACGAGGACATTGCCGAGATAAATCTTGATGATTCGAGAAACGAACAACCTCATCATCTGTCCAATGCGGCCTTCCAGAGTATCGACTGGCTGGGACGCATGAACGACAACAGTGTTTCCGCTGCCGAGGACCAAAACCGTTATGATGCCTTGCGCAGCCAGAGACATTCACCCACTACTAAGCACGCAGATTGGCCCTCCAGCCAAACGAACATACAGGAAGCCGTCGAGTCCGCCTTCAACATGTGGGAGAGCTCCGACCAGCAGTTCCCACCACAACAGGCCGCCGAGGAACACATCAAGAACTCAAGAGTTGACGAGGACTTTACTCATTCGCCAACTTTCGAATCTGGAGACGTTGACTTCACACTGCAAACGGTAAGGATCACGCGGCAGGCTAACGAGCATCAAGCAGACACACTGGCCAATCACGTCGATGACCACAAGTCAAAGGCTTTGGAGTTATTGGATCTTGACGACGACTTGTTGTTGGACGACGACTTCTTGGACGACTCTGACCCTGAACAGCCTGTTCTCAATACCCTAGAGCAAAGCTCCACCTACCAATCGGGCCACGAGCAAGCACCAGTTCAAGTTCAGGAGTTACACAACTCACAACACCAGGAGCATGTCACAGAAACTCGCCAAGTTCAAGTACCTGTTAGTCCTCCTAAAGAGAGGTCGCATTCTAGATTTGCCGATAAGTACTCCAAAGTGCCAGGTCAGATGCCACCGACGTCTCCAGTCCATCCACACAGGACTGTCTCGGGGCTGTCTCTGAGGAGTTTTGCCAACCTCGGTGCTTATGGTCAGAGCACCCAGAGCCACAGTCAATACGACGTGCTGGACGCATACAAGCCAAGCTCGTTCGCTCCTCCGCCCAAAACCTCCATCATCTCGAATAGTTCCTCGGTCGACTTGTCAATCAAAGCTGTGGAGCCAGCAAAGCCAAAGAATGATGCTTACGACTTTCCCATCGAGTTTGTCAAAAAGAATCCTAAGCCTGCTGCCCGTGCAGCGCTGGCCCAAGTCCAGGCCCCCACTGCTCAACCCCAGCAACCGCCAAGCAATTTGCACCGTGTGACCTCTAACGAACCCAGAAATTCTGCCTTCTTCGGGGAGCTTCCTACAGCTGTTCCTCAAGCAGCAGCCAAGTCGAACAGACCCGCACCTGCAGCGATTGCGATCTCTCCAGAAGTCCACCCCACGGTCTCTGCACCTGCGCCCGTTCCTGCCAAGAACAATCCTTATGCTCGCCTAGCTCCCAAAAACGGTCCTCAGGCACAGTCACAAGAAGGCTCAGCCGCACCTACGAAATACCAGCCTGCGACGGGTCCAGGCTATGGAAACCAGAACGTACCTCCTCCGCAGATGCCAGGTAAGGCCGGCGTGGTGCCTCCTGCGGGTGTTATTCTTCCACCCAAGCCGGGCATGCCAGGTCAAAACTTTCAGCAGCCGATGGGACAAGGATTCCCAGCGATGCCTCCGCAAGCTGAGGCACAACCACCTGCTGCCAATCCCTATATGCCTACAAAGCCAGCAGGCAACGTCATGCATGGGCCCCCCGCGGGTATTGTGCCTCCGGGCAACAAGATGGCGCATGGACCTTCCATGCATTATCCAATTCTGCCTAATGCTCAGTCTGTTCCTGGGGGTGTTCCATTCCCAAGGCAGCAATATCAGGCCGGAGCAAACCAACAACAGCAAGCACTCTATCCTGGTGTAGGACAACCACAGCAGTCCAATATTCCGCAGATGAACATTTTGGCATCTCCGTATCAGCAGCAATCGGGACCAAACGGACCTCACGCGCCTCAGAGTGTACCTCAACAAGGATACCCTCAGCCAATGATGGCACAAAACATGCATGGCCATCAGGGTAACACCCAGCCATTCATGGGCCAGCCTGGCGCGCCACAACAAATGGAGCATCAGGCTATGCCCAACATGGGTATGTCTCAAGCGCCACCAAACCAGTATTCGTATGGACCACAATTGAAGATTCCTTCACAAGCTATGGGAGCGTCCAACACTCTTCTCAGCCCTGATTCGAACTCTTCGCTCAATTCTAGCGAGAAAATGGTTCCTCATGTCACCAGCGGACATCAGAATCATCTTGGATTGGGAATCCTCAATAACGGCCACCCAACTGATGCTCTGGCTTCCAACACTAGAGGCGAAACCAAACCTCGAGCTGGCAACAAGGTAGACAGAGCACATGGCGCAGGCCCGTATGTTCCGAATGCCGGACCATACGCTCCATCTGGCCGTCTGCACTCGAGGGCTAACTCGCTTATCGGAGGCAACGCTAGGGAGAAGAATCCATACGCCCCAGCTCATGCTGGAGCTCCCTTGTTGTCTCCTGGTCCTAACCATACTAACTTAGCACCCGTTGCCGGAAGAGCACGTGCCAGACTGATTGCCAAACCAAATCTCTCAACGATTACCCAGGAGTCTGCCGCGGAGCTCAACGAGACCCTTCTCGGTAGACAGTTCCCAATATTCCTATGGGGTGCTTCTGAGACTGTCGTCTCTATGATCCCAACCTTTGGCAATGAATTCGTTGCCACAATTAGGAATATTCGAGTCGCCAAAACTTTCGAACTTCTGACATTGAACACATACCATGAATTCCCTGGTCCTCTTTCGAAGCTGAAAACGAAGAAGAAGGACTTAGAGGCTTGGCTCGAGAAAAACATTAACGAGTTGTCACAAACGGCTGGTGACGAGCTTCTCACTAACAAGATCCTCTTACAATTGCTCCATAGCAACGGAGAGGTGACAGCAAAGGAAACACAGGAAGCTTTGGCGTCCATCTTAACTCCAAACGTTGATTTGACGTTCTCGCACATTGTGCAACCTTCGTATCCTGGAGTTGGGCCTGGTGTTGCAATGAATGCTTTCAAATTGGATAGCGCAGGAACAAACATCGTTTGGAATTTGTTGCAAGCTGGCAAAAGAGAGGAAGCGTTACAGTTTGCGATTTCTAAGCAAGATTGGGCTTTTGCTTTCGTGTTGGCGCAATCACTTGGTCAACAAACCTACATGAAGGTGTGTTCTGATTACGCCAGAGTTTCGTTCCCATTCCAAAATAACAAGAACATCAAGGTCCAGCACATTATGCCGTTCTTGATGAAGATATTCGTTGGAAATCTGAAGAGCGTCATCGAGGATTTGGTCAACGTGCCCAGCGAAGCTGAATTTGCCAAGGCTCATTATCGGGAAATTCTATCTGCTGTCATCATTAATGGAGCGCACCCCGAGTTTTTGGTCGAGTTTGGCGCATTCTTGGCTAGAGAATCCTTCCATTGCGGAAGCGAGATTTGCTTCATGTTGGCAGGGTTAATGTTGTCCCGTAAGCCACTCCCGAATGGTGCAGTGTTTGCCCTGGTTGGTTCCTATACTCTGACCTCCGTGTACAGCGAGATCTATGAGTACATTTTGATGAACAACCCAAGCATCGCCAATTCTATTCCTGCAATCGGATTCCCTGATTTGTTGCAATACAAAATCAGAAGAGCTCAAGTATTGGCTGACACAGGCTCTTTCAGCGCACTGAGAAAGTACTGTGCTCACTTGACTCTGACTATCAAAACTCTTGGAAAGTCCCCTCATGTCACTGCTGAAATGTCGAGAGACATCAAACAGCTTGTTGTTAGATTATCTGAGTACTCGTCTACTGATTCAGGATGGTTGGGCAGCAAGCTCGGAAAGGTCAATTTGGATAAAGTCTGGGGTCAACTCGACAAATTCATTGGAGGCGAAGATGTGTCTACCAAGTCGAACGAGAAGGGTGTGTTCAGCAAATTCAGTCCATCAGTCTCGCGCATTGCGTCTCAAGTTGACGTGGTTAATCAGTTCCCGATGATGAATACTGATCGAAGCCCATCTCAAACACGCGGTCCACTGAAGTATGGCCCACAAGCGCACCCAAGTCAGGCAAGTTTTGCTAGTCACTCAGTTCCACACGGTAACACACCACAAGTGGGAATGGGCGCAGCAAGTAACGCCGCTATCGACCGCTACTCGGCACACTCGGGCTCTCTGATTAGTCTCAACATGTTCGATGGACCAAGAGCACCACCTGCTCAGATGCACTCGATGAGACAGCCTCAGAAGAACTCGATGTATTCCAACAGGGCTGCGAACGGATCCTCGCTGTCTGTTGCTTCGCAAACGAGTGTTTACACGGGACTGCACATGCATGCAGCCCCACGTCATCCAGGCGAAGCTTTGGAGGACAGAACGCCTCGTCTTCTGACGAGCCCTCACAGGCAATCGAACCAGGTTTACCAAAGACCCAGATCTGAGAAGTCACTTGGGGCTGACAACCAGGAGTCGAACCATTCGCATCAGTTGCAACCGGACTCATCAGAAACGATACACGAGCCAATCCCCGAGCCAGTAACGAAAGCTAACATCGCTAGCGACGTGGGCACGACTGAGCACGAGGAAGCCGAGAACTCGCAAAATGACAAGAACGCCCAAGTTCTGGATCACAAGCCTCAAAAGCAGTCTGAGATTCCCAACTCGAGTGAGTCTCAGTCGGATGACCAGATCAAGTCGGAAGCTAACGAACGCAGTGAGACAAACGAGCAACAGGTGAGCGAGGAAAAACAAGCCGAAGTTCCAGAGCAATTTCCAGTGGAGGCCATGTCGGAGAGCACGGTACCGGATGCTCCAAAAGCAATCAGAACGCCGAGCCAACCACAGAGAGCCAACCCCTACGCTCCCAAAAGCAACGTCGCTGTCAAGTCAGGCTCGAAGTACGGTCCACCAAGCACAAACAAATACGCCAGTGTGAAGACCGGAAACGAGGCATTTGTGAGCGGTGCCGAGCTGTCCGAGGTCGACATGTTCAACTATCTGCCTCTGGTCCCCAGTAAACAAGTGGATACCGACAAGCCACCGGGAGAAGCCCCTAGCGAGAGTCTTGCCGAGGCTGCCCCACAGGTCGCAAAGCCACAGATTGAGGCCCACCCTGGCCCGAAGCCCGAACTTGCGAACCCACAGCCACAACCTAGAGCAAGCTATCTACCCACGAAGCCTGTCAACGTGGACGTGAGCTTCGATGCCCATGAGGAGGAACACGAGGACGAGAAGAAACCTCTTATTTTGAACAGTCCCGGTTCTCCGCCACATGCCCTCAGACACGGGTTTGGCAATCCATACCAGGAGAAGAAGAAAACGATCATCGAGAAGGGATTTGATGAGTTCCCCATACCGGGCACACCTGAGTATACGACTAGAGCGAACTCTGTCATTGGTAACACAGGCTTGTACTCTAGTCGGTTGTCTCAAAGTCAGCAATCGGCATTGTACCAACAATACGAGGTCAAGGATGACACTGTTATTGACTATGTCCCGGTCCCTGAGGAGGAGGAGGATGAGGATCCTGTTGTGAAGCAGAGGAAAGACGCTGCGCGGAAGAAGGAGATGGAGGATGCCAAGAAGAAGATTCAAGACGAAATGAGTAGTCATGGAGCAGGCCCGAACGCAGAGAATGGATGGTTCAAAGGCTGGCTTGGCAAGAAGACGAACGATGACAAGCCCAAGCCCATCAGAGCGAAACTTGGACAAGCCAACACGTTCAAGTACGACGAGAAGCATAAGAGGTGGATTGACACGAGCCGGCCCTTAGAGGAGCAGCTCAAGAGTGACACGCCACCCCCACCACCAAAAAAGAAGGCTGCTCCCAGTGGTGAGCGTGCCGAGGCACCACCAATCACGGCGCCCGCCCTGGTCCGTCCCGGGACGAGTGCCCCACGTGGCGGTGCTGCCATGAAAGCCCCCAGGGCTGCTGGAGAGACCAGTCCCAAGCCCAGTCTAGCCAACGCTGGTCTTGAAGATCTCCTTTCGTTGACGGGCTCTGTCAAGGGTCCGGCGCGTAAGGGCAAGAGACGCTACGTCAGCGTTATGGAGAAGCCGGAGTAAGGCTGAAATATGGAATGAAGAGTAGATGTACGATGCTAAGAGATGTAGGAGGCGGCGAGTTCAGACTGGGCGGGCAAGGATGTAGTACGGTGGAGGTACCGACCCTGTGCGGAGCACTCTGTCACGGGGCGAGTGCTGGGTGAGAGAGTAGCCCAATTTTCTGTACCACTGCAAGGCCTTTTGGTTTTTCGAAAAGACTGTCAATGCCGTTGAGACAACGTTCAAGTGGTGGTTTGGGTGAGCCTTCAAGCGAGTGGCTACTGAGTGGAAGACCTCCATCAAGGAGCGGCCGATGCCCAAGCCCTGCCACGGCGGCAGCACCTGGATCTCAAACAAGTATAGTGTACGGCCCTCCAGTTCGTCAACCACCATAAACGACAAGAAGCACGCCACGTCGCCGGCACTGGTGGTGTACCATACGTAAACCAAGCCCGGAGTGGCCATTTCGTCTAGCTTGTCTTTTTTCCAGTTGCGGCCATTGTTCTCGACGTAGAGCGGGCCCATACATGAGTCCAAGACACGGAGGAACTCGGAAATGTGGGGCTGGACCTTGGTGCCATTGGCCACGTGAAAAGTAAGGTTCCGTTTCCCCGATGGGCTGGGGCCTGATTCACCAATTGGGCGGTCTGTAAACAGCAAGACCGACGGAGCGCATTCTGCTGCCACCAGCGAGACTGCTGCAGCGAGGAATTCCATCAAACGCTCATTGGCCTCGTCAAAGTCCACCGCGGAGTAGTCCATGGTGCGGGCCGGGTATTTGGTGCGGGCCGTGATGTGAGTCGGCCCAGGGATGTGAGGTTAGCCGGTCCCCGAAATCCCGGGGAAAACCCAGAACCGGACCAGAGTCAGAGAACAGGGTAATTGCACCTGGCCCGATCGGTAATTATTTCCACGGATTATCCTCGGATAGCGCCTGCTGAGACCCGTCTCTACCTACCTGTTTGCCCCAATTAGGGGCGGGGGCTTGGCTGAGACAACCAGCATTTGGGCCACTGGTTGCTAGCAGAAGGCAGAGCCGCAGCACACGGTATGAGGCCCCGACCCAACACGGAGTTGCATGCCCCCGGGCCAATGCCCATGCGGTGAATGGCAATTTGGGGCCAATCAAAGTGGCGGTGGGGTGCAGGTCCAGAGACGGTAAGCGACCGCCTGCATCGGTAGCGCCGCTGCACCATCGCTGCACAGCGTAAGTTGTGTACAGGACCTTGCCGTCAGATCCTGCCGTTTCTTGGTTCCGGGCAGAAACCAGAAATGAGAGCGTGTTCCGGAGGATCAAGGGGCGTGGAGGTCAGGGGCGTGGCAGTGGGGGGAGATCAGGCCACAGATAGGGGGCCTCCCCGATTACGAGGGTTGATCAGAAGAGAGGGCAGGTTTAGCCTGGGGCCCAACCACGCCGCTGCCAGTGCGGGCACGTGAGCCCGGGCACGTGGAGATGTTTGACAGGTGGCTTAGCACCCGGTTACGCGGAGATCGGGGTTGATCGGCCAGGGCACGATGGTCTGGTGCACGGGTGGAACACCCAAGCACTCCAGTTCAGCTCCCGCCACTACCAAACCCCAAGCAGCAGTTGGGACTTGATATTGCATAGCCCGGTGGATTACCAACATTCAGCACCTCTACAGTACACCAGAGTTGTCACCTACCCGGCAGCCTGTGTAGTCTCAGCATCTGCTCTCTGTCTTCACGTGACATCACGGCGCGCTCCTACTACCATGCCCGAGAGTCTGCCCCTCCAAGCGATCGAGAGCGAGCAGCGCCGGCGGGCCGCGGCGCTCTACCAGCCCATGTCGTCGCCACTACGAGAGGGCCGTAAAGAGCGGGACCGGCGTGAGCGGCGCAGCGCCCAGCGTGAAGAGCGGCTCGAGTTGGGCCGCGAGAAACGCGTCCACGACGAAGACAGCGAGCAGCGGGCAGCCCGGCTCGCCCAGGAGGCGGCCCAGCACGAGCCCGATTGGGTAGAGGCGCTCGAGTTTCGGGACGCCCGGGCAAAGGAGGAGAAGCTGGGCGAAGAGGGAGAGTCACATGGGCCCGGGTCACGTGCAGCGCCGTCCGGGCGGACGGGCCCGCCACACGAGGCACAGGTGTTGGAGCTCGAGTTGGAGGCCCGGTTGGCGGAGGAGCAGCAGGAGCTCGAGGAGCGTCTAGGCCGCATGGCCCTCGGCCTGTGACAGCATTGACATTGCTGACCTCGGTCGCCAGGCGTGGCGGGTGGGTCCCGTGATTGGCCCGGCGGGCAGCCCAGCCCCTGACGTCCTGTATGGGCCGGGTGCCTCTGATGGGCATCTCCTGCAAGCGGCTGCATGGTGTTGTGACAAAACCTTACTGAGCCTATAATTATCGTCACCGGGTAGGGCCCGGCGCCGCTCTCTGCAGACCTGCAGGGCCTAGCGCAGCATCTCCGATCAGTGGAATGATTGTTCCCATCAGAAACATAGGGCGCCGGCCCGGCGGCACATCAATAGTCGACCCAAGAAACAAGGCTTCCCAACAGGGAAACACAGGCGGGGGCCGGCTGGCACACCAGACAGAATTCCACAGGCCGTGGGCCACGCACCAATCGGAATCTGGACAGATCTCCAATTGGAGGGTTCTCAAGCACATACTTGCCTGGGGAAGCAAGGCGGATAAAAAAAAAAAAAAAAGTCTAACAGACACCCTGTTCCACCAGTCTGGGTCCGCACGTTAGCCAGGCCTGGTGGCGGAAAAATTTCCGGTGCTCACTTCGGGCGGAGCTCAACGGCACGGCCCTGCTTACCTAACTCTGAGGGGGCCAAAAGCGCAATGTCTGTCCCACGCCTTGGACACGACGCTTTTTCGTGACGGAAAAATAGAGGTGTTGTTGAGGCTTCCGCAAATCCACAGCGTTCGATTCCAGGCAGAAGGTGCCAAAAAAAGAGGCTTTGTTTGCAATCCGAATCGGCTATACCATTGAGGGACGCAGCCTCGGGTCGGCATGCGAGGCCCGGCCCTGTACCTAGCTGTCTCGCTTTTTGTTTCCCGCAGCAATGCTGTGCCTGGGGGTTGTGATGGAAAAGATAGGATGCATGCATGCGCTGCAGATTCCGCCGTTCATCGCATCCACTACTTAAGGCTTCATTACTCCAGCAGGGAGGCCCTTCGTTCCTCTCAATTCTCCCACACTACTCAACCGGCCTCCCTGCACTCCTGCCATCATGGTGTCTTTTTCAAAATTGGCCGTGATCGCGTTGGCCTCCTCCGTGTACGCCGTGGACGGCGTGGGGCTCTACACCAGAGCCGAGCTTGCATACATGACATGTCTGAGTGTTTTGACGAAATTGGCAACTTTGTACGGCAAGGCCGACAAAAAGGGCTACTGTGACATCCACGCCCAGCAGGCCTTGGGCTCCATGGCCCACTGTCTTGCCGATGCACCCCACACGGGTGGTGTCAAGTACTTCTTGGAACACTGCGCAAAGTACAACTTGACTGAGGACGATGTCACCGCGGCCTACAACAACGCCACAGAATACCTTGTCAAAAATGTCACCGCGTACCCTGGCTTCGACAAGTCGGAGTTGTTCTACCTCCCTGTCAAGGTCCCCACCAAGAAGCTCACCGTCGGCTTCCTTTCGGCGGAGACCCGTTATCTCAACTACAACTACGCCAACATCTTTGGCTGGGTGCTTGTGCTGTACTGGTTCTTGATCATGTTTGTTGTCGGTATTTTCAGAGCCCTCCACTTCATGGCGCCAAAGTTCATGCTTGGGTTCCACGGCAGAATCACCAACACGTTCCGCCGCCACGTGACGCTTCCGGCGTTTGTCAAGAAGCGCATTGAGCCTTTCACCGCCTGGGGGATTATTCACGTCGTGGTGCCCTCGCGTTTGGAGACAATTCTTGTGTTCGTGTATTTCGTGTTGGTGTTGGCCTTCAACACGTCAAACATCCACCACGTCTCGAACAACTTGTACTGGACCAACACGGGCGCCGAGATGGGCCGTAAAATTGCAGACCGTACCGGTATCATGGTGTTGTACATCATCCCGCAGCTCGTTCTCTTTGCCGGCCGCAACAACTTCATGCGCTTCGTCACTGGCTGGTCGTTTGCCCGCTTCAACATCTTGCACCGTTGGATGGCCCGCATCTCGTTCCTCTTGATGATCGCCCACGCCGTGGGGATGACCTACAACGGTATCGGTGCCGGCAAGTACCAGTCCCGTAACGCCACACCCTACGTGCGCTGGGGCTACGTTGCCTTGGTGGGCTGGGCCATCATGTGCGTGCACTCGCTTGGTGCGTTGCGCAAGAACAACTACGAGGGCTTTGTCTTGGCCCACAACATCTTGGGCGCCATTGTCGTGGCTGGCACGTGGATCCACGTGCGTGACGACGACTTCCACACGTTGATGATTGCGGCCTCGGCCGTGTGGTGCTTCGACAAGTTCGTGCGTCTTGTGCGTATGGCGTACTTTGGTGTCCGGACGGCCGATGTGCAGCTCGTGGCCAACGAGACGTTGCTTGTGCGTGTGCCCGGCTACCGTTTTGCTGCCCACGCTCTGTGCCACGCGTACATCTACTTCTTCCGTGCCCTGTGCTTCTGGCAGTCCCACCCCTTCTCGCCCGTGCAGCTGGCCGACGGCGAGCTTTCGTTCTACATCAAGGTGAAGGGCGGCATGACCAGCTCGCTCTGCAGATACTTGGCCACGCAGCCCGAGCAGCGAGCCAAGATCCGGTGCTCTGTCGAGGGCCCCTACGGCGCCCGCTACGCGTTGCAGCACTACAAGGCGATCTCGTACTTGGGTGGAGGAAACGGTATCCCTGGCTTGTACGCCAGCGCCTCTGAATTGGCCCGCAAGAACACCGGCCAGACACTCAAGTTGTACTGGGCCGTGCGCCACTGGCAGTCGATCGAGTGGTTCTACAGAGAGTTGCAGACGCTCCGTGGCTTGAACGTGCAGACCGTCATCTACGTGTCGCAGTTTGACCTGCCTTTGGACCGGGACTTTGACGTGTTCTCCTCCTCTGAGAGCTCCGACAACACCCACTCGGACACCGAGAGCGGAGAGGAAAAGGAGAAGGACCCCATCAGCAAACAGGAGGCGTTGATGCGCCGCTTGGACTTCATCGAGTTCCGTGCAGGCCGTCCGGACTTGACCAGTATCATCCCTGGCGACGAGAGCGAGGCCTCGGGCGCCGTGGCGGTGGTCACTTGTGGTCACTCGACATTTGCCGACCAGTCGTGTGAGCTCGTGTGCGCCAACTTGAGCAACGAGAAGAGGGTGGACATTTATGAGTTGAACGAGGTGTGGTAGAATCCATGTTAATAAAGTGATAGAATACAAACAGTGAAAACGATAGTGAAAGTGATAGGGAATTAAAGTGAAGGAGTGATTAAGTGATAGAGTGAGAGTGATAGAGTGAGAGTGATAGAGTGAGAGTGATAGAGTGGCAGAGTGATTGACATAATGTTGAAGATATAGTGACTGATTGAATGAGCAGAAGAGCGATAGATGGAGAGAAATACAGCGAGTGATGGAGCGCAAAGTTCAGTGAGTGGTAGAGTGAGTGAAAGAGTGAGTTATAGAGTGAAGTGTTCGAGATGATTGCCGACCGAACTAGTGACGAGAGTCTTGGGGCGTCAAGTGTAAGAGTTTACGTAAGGGCTGGGTGCTTGATTGGTGAAGAGGCAGGTCCAGATCGGCTTTTCCAGACGGGCATGGCCAATAGGTGCCCTGGTATACAGCCTTACATGGCACGGCAGAAACGGCAGGTTGCTTACGGGGCGGACGTTTCTGCAGTGGGGCTTATGCTGCCAGCTGCCGTAAACGTATGGACTACTGGGATAAAGAAGCCCAAGGCGCTGGGCCGTGCGGCAGTGTGCAACCCCAGGCCGGCAGGTGAAATGAGGCTGACGGGAAAATGAGGCTGGTTTAGCGCTTGAGCATGGGGCTGAGACTGGCCCTCAGGCCACCCCGGAGCGGCTGGTGCCCGCGGGCAGCGGCGTCGAATCAGCCTTGTTCAAGGGGTCGCAGGCAAGCAAATCATTAGAGAGAAAAAAATCAAAAAATTAGTAGAGTTTGTGGTGGCAGAGTCTGTGGTGGACTGGCATCGGCACAGATTATTAGGCCGGTCTGGCGCGCGGCCTATTTTTGGTTTAGCTGGGCCAGCTTCACTTTCCTGCCCTACTAAATTTGTCTCGCGCCTTGACCGTTGGCCCGCGCCCATGTTTTGGTGTCTCGCGCCGCAGGCCCGGGAATTTAGGCCGCTCCCTTAGCTGTCACATGTCTGAGCCAGGAATTTGGGCTGGATCCGGACTATAATTTGTAGTGGGCTCTGTGCCATGCTCTGGCGGCGACCTGGACTATAATATGGAAGTGTGGTCTGACTTGCGGTTTATACCGGCCAATTTCATCTCTCTTTCTGCCGGCTACTGTGGCGATGGGTCGGCGCGGTCAGCGCGTTCCGCCCGTGCAGTGGAAAAAATAGAGAAAATAACGGCACGGTCAGCCCACCCCCGGGCTCCCCAAGTAACAGTAAAGAATCCAAGGCGAAAGAAATCGGGTCTGAAAAGCTCATCACCAAAATTCAGAATCACTCGGCTCTTTTGCTGCCTGATTATACTACCCCACTTGACCGGCCCGACCTGACGGGTCGCGGTACTCGCCCTGCTCGCGGTGCTCGCGCTCTGCTTGAGCCCTCCTATCTGCCCGGCCCTGCACACAGCGCCAGATCGCCCAGTTCATCGTCTTTGATTCGGCTTACTCCACTGCTAGGCGCAACAACACCACGTCTCCAGACACAACCACAAACAGGAAACAAACAGTGAGACGTGTTTCCCAGCACAGCCGGCCGCACCGTCTTTCCACCTAACTCCCCGCCACAAAACACCAAAGGCGCCGGGACCCACATTCGCTAGCCCACCGGTCCGGGAAGAGACCCTATTTATTCACTGTTCTCGTGCCCCAGGACCAGGACCCGCTCCGTTTCCCACCCTAACCAACCATCATGTATACCCTCACCACCCCCACCCCGACTCTCGCCAAAAGAGCGTCTTCTGACGCGTCAACCACCTCCTCCACCAGCTCGGCCGCATCTCTGTTTTCGTGTACAGGCGCCAACGCCAGCTCCAGCCAGTGTGAAAAGCCAGCCAGCACCAGCGGCTTGGAAATCGGCCTCGGCGTCGGTATTCCCGTGTTTCTCATCCTCGTGGGGTTGAGTCTCTTTGTCTTCAGGAACTACCGCAAGGAGAAGAAGGAGGCCATGGAACACGACCCGGACTTTGACGAAAACGGCGACGCCACCCAGCTCCCAGACTTCCCGGCCTTCTCCAAAGAAGACCCGTTCTACACTGCAGACAGGCCGGCATCCAACGGCGGGTACCCGCTAGTGCACAACCACGACACCGCCAACTCCGTGTCCACCCGCCCCACCGACTCGGTCGTGGACGGGTTCATGTTGCCGTACATGAACCAGCTCGGCTCCAAGGCTTCGTTGGACGAGTTTGCCCGTGACTCTGGCGTCATTGCTTATAATCAGCGGGACCCCGAGGCGCTTGGCGCCCGGATCCTGCCCCGCAAGCAGCGCAAACAGCCACAGAACCGCAACTCCAACCTAAGTCACAACTACGGCCCGTTGAGCGTGGGCTCCCGCAACCTGAGCAGCTTCAGCACCAACGAGCTGAAGCTCCTGGGCCTGACGTCTGCCCCGTTCGGCATCGAGTACGAGAACGAACTGACCCCGGCGATCAACACCACGTTGCCCAGCGCCGCCGCACGCTACGGGGCCCGCCAGGAGCCTCTGACCTCCGACATCGAGAGTGTGGCCGACTCGGACGGCGACGAGCACAACATCACGTCGCTTACGAAACGCAGCAGTTTCCACAGCGCCCACGCGGGCTTGAAAGCCGACCTGAACGTCGAGTTGTCGGCGACGAGCTCCGACTCCCCACTCTGGAAGTCAGAGAAGCCAGCTGAGCCCAGCAAGCCGCGCCAGGAGTCCAGACCCAAGGAGAGCGTGAACCCGATCGAGATGGCCAAGGAGCCCCGGTTGTCGCAGTTCGATATGTTGCACAACGTCAGCGACGACGAGGACGGACAGAAGGTGATGTCTGCGGCGCAGGAGGAGGAGCTTGCCCGCATGAAGTCCGTGTACAAGGTCTACTTTGACCGGTCGAACCTGATCGTGGCACCCAACAGCCAGGAGCAGCTGTTCAAAGCTGACCAGAGCCAGCCGTTGCCGCTGCTCCACTTGAAAGTCAACGCGGACAAGCGCAAGACAACAACGCTGTCGATCTACGATGAAGAGGCGATGGGTCACGAACAGCCAAATGAGCCTTCTCACAGACAGATCCTCCCCAAGCAGCGGGGACAGCAGCAACAGCCATACCAGCAGCAGTACCAGCAGCAATACCAGCAGCAGCAGTATCAACAGCAGTACCAGCAGCCGCAGGGCTACGGCCAGGAGTACGCGCAGGGGCACCAGTACGATGATCTGATACAGCAGCCACAGCACATACAGACGCCGTACGAGTACGACGATGCCCAGCGAACGTTGCCGTACGCCTCTGACATCCGCAACTCCACCATCGACTCCTTCACCAACTTCCAGCCCCGCAGGATGGAGTCGCCCCAGATGAGATACGAGGAACCCAACCTGCCGCAGATGTCGCAGACCTCGTTCCATCAGAACTACCAGTCGGAGACGCCACCCATGCTCCGTGAAAACACAGGCAACTCCACGCCCTCGGCGTCGCAACTTCTGCGCACGTCGGTGGTGATGCTTGACCCTGTGCTGGAGATCAAGCTGCTGCGCAAGTTCAAGCCTGCTGGCTCTTTGCCTGCGGGCATGGCCCACGGCTACAAAACCGACGAGGGGATCAGCCGTGACGACCTCATTCCTGGCAACCGCAAGAGTGCGGTTCGCCGGATGATGAACTCGAATTTTTAGAGAGCATGGCAATGCCACATTGTCTACCGGGGCAGTACATAGCAATGAGACGACGGAGAATGTAAAGAGGAAGCAGGAGTGGGAGGGCAGAAGTGGGGTGGCAGAAGTGGGGTGGCAGAAGTGGGGGTAGAGGTAAGGAGGAGGCAGTGCTGGTGGTGCTGTTTATGGTCTATTAAAGTGCAAGGCCCGTCGGGGAGACAAAAATCATCAAGACGAGCTTTTTATGCCAAGTCGTAGTCGTCAATCTTGTTCTTGTACTTGAGCACATTCTCCTTGATCTTGGACGAGTCGACCCACGTCAAGTAGTCCTCCAAGTTGCGGGTGATCAAGTAGGCCGGGTCGGTGATGACGTTAGGCCCGACACGCACGTGGCCCTGCTCCACAAAAGTGTTGGCGTCCTGGATTTTCTGCGCCATCCGCATGCGGCACATGACCACGCCGATCCGGCGGCGGCAGAAGGCACTGACGGTGACCTTGTTTTCAAGGTCGGAGATTTTCGCCTTGGTGGCGAGGATGCCCATGTTGTAAAGCTTCTCTAGCAAGAGCTGCTCGTGCTTAATGCGGTACGGGTCTGTGGGTTGTAGCAACGAGAGTTTGTGGGCGATCTGGCGGATGTCGCCGCAGACCTTGTTGTACTTGTGGTAGTCTTCTCTGTTGGAGATGTTGTACTGGGTCATGACCTGGGTGTCTCTGTGGCCCTGGTCTTGCTTCCAATTAAGGAAGTCGACTTTTTTGAGAAGCTTCTTCTCGTGATGCTTGAGCTGGCGCACCATGGTGTGTGGAGGGTGTGAGGAGAAAAGGTGGAGTAGGAGATGGTGATGCGATGACCTGCGCGAGGTGCCCAAGACCCTGGTGGAAATCGAGAAACCTAGATTATGAAACATCGTGTTGTATTCTTGATTTGAAGGTGTTTGAGATGTGTCGGCCGAAGAGTGTAATTTGGTGAAGTTTTACTTTGTCTGGAAAAAGGCGGTGAACAGCTCATGCCGGTTCTTTGTATGGCCAGGTCAATATCGCTAGACATCGACATCTTGAGCGCAGAGAAATGATAAACAAGAACGGAAGAATGTAATAATTTGAGCTTTGCCTTGATTATCTGTGAAATTGCACTTGAATTGTTTCACCTCATATAATTAATTGGGTGAAGGCTTATAAGTGAGACAAGGTATTATATGACATGCCTCGTTCACACACACCCACCACTCGTTGCATTCAAAAATTGACTGGAAAGAATGACTCAAAGAAGACTCGAGCGTTATTTTTGAGTTTGGGAGTCCAAAGTCATTATAAGGATCCGGCTCGGCACTATTGGGCGGGCCGTTGCATGCTCATACCACTCTCGCAGTCAAAGTGGGTGCTCTAGATTCTCTTACACCGACAAAGAAAGCAGTCTTGTCCTTCTGAACGTAGATAGAGCATCAGCTCCAGAAGTTGTGCCCACAACAGCGACATAAACATTGGCACCTCCTCGATACAGTATGTGGCCTCAATATGTATGGGTCTCAAGCCACATCCGAACCACACAAGCGGCTCCACCAAGATAATTCTCAAACAAAACAGAACTTCAATCCGACTCATTAACACTACGCCGACCAATTATTTCACCATTTTCTATGTCAGTTTGCAGGTGCCGTGGGCCTTCACGGAGGTACGGGTTCTAAAATTTTGTCATCGCGAGCCACCAACCACAACGAGACAGGCATGAGTCGAGCAGCAGTCCGGGTGCTTAGCGGGCGCGGTTTTGCGCTGACGCCGCTGGCGCTCTCTCACATAGGCAAGGCGCCGATCCGGCTCCTTGAAGGCGTCAAGTGCCACACCCAGGACATCCCGGCGGAGTTCTGCAAGTCCTTCACCAAGGGCAAAACCACCTACCAATTGAACCGGCACATTGTCGTGCAGGGCCCGCTCGGGCAGTTGAAAGTGGCGGTGCCCGAGTTTGTGCTGGTCAAGACCGAGAGCGACGCTGTCAGCGTGCTGGTGGCGAACTCCCGGGCGCCAGTCCAGAGACAGATGTGGGGCACGACCCGGGCGCTTCTCCAGAACAACGTCATCGGCACGTACGAGGGCCACATGGCGATTGTGAAGCTCGTGGGTACTGGCTACAGAGCGTCGGTCGAAGACCTGCCCGAGGGCCAGGTTGTGTCGTTGAAGATTGGCCTCCCATACACGCCGAAGCTACAAGTGCCCGAGGGCGTGAAGGCGTCGCTGCCCAACCCGGCGCGGTTGGTGCTTGAGGGCATCAACAAGCAGCAGGTGAAGTTGTTTGCGGCGAGGATCCGCTCGTTCCGCAAGCCCGAGCCGTACAAGGGCAAGGGTATATTCGTGGACGGCGAGACGATCCGGTTGAAGCAGAAGAAGATCAAGTAGTGTACATAGCAAATCAGAGACCCAAGGACAAAAGGGAAAGTATGCGAGGGTGGATAAAGAAAGAGAAGAAAGAGATTGGACGGGATAAGGGACGGGAAGTCTCTGAGACGGCTATTATAGTGGCCTGCTCTGGCCTTTCGCAGTAGTCACTAGTAGGTATCCACAACCAAGGACTTCCCATGACTGGCCGTCATCATATCCAGAGAAGAAAAGATTAATTTTCTTTTCTATTCTTCAACCATTTTCTCCATTTTCTGTATTCCCTCCTCTTTCTTCTCCCGTCACTTTCTTCATCACCGACTTCAGCGCGCACTTTTCACCATCACCATGGCTCTACTCCCGTGTCTAAGGGCACAACTGCTTGTGTTCACACGCAGCGCGGCACGGCTCACGTCGAAGCACGCGATCCCGCTGACCACGACGGCGGCGCCCGTGCTCAACCACAGTCTCGTGAAGCTGAACGAGCGCGAGAGCCTTCTCGGCCGGCCGGGCATCTTGGGCATCAAAAGAGAGATGATTTCGTGGTTCACCGAGGCTGGCGAGCAGCACGCCGCCACTGTGATCGAGGTCGACGCGTGCGAGGTCTTGGCCACCACGCGGGCCGCCGACCACGGCTTCCTGGCTGTGCAGGTGGGCCACATTGACAAGTTGAAGAACGTGCCGGCCAACGTGGTCCGCATGTGCGAGGCGGCCGGCGTGTCGCCCAAGCGCCACGTGGCGCAGTTCAGAGTCCGGACAGACGACGGCTTGGTCGAGCCCGGCACCGAGTTGCGGGCAGACTACTTTGCCGTGGGCCAGCTCGTGGACGTCGAGGCGGTGCTGAAGGGTAAAGGTTTTGCCGGTGTCATGAAGCGCCACGGGTTCAAGGGTTTGCGGGCCACCCACGGTGTGTCGGTGGCCCACCGGTCCGCCGGGTCCATGGGTGCTACCCAGGACCCCGGCCGGGTGTTGCCAGGCAAGAAGATGGCCGGGCGCATGGGCGGGCGCAACTGCACCGTGCACAACAACGAGGTGCTCCATGCCGACGGCGACGCGGGCATCTTGGTGCTCAAGGGCCAGGTCCCGGGGCCTCGTGGGGCCTTCGTCAAGGTCCGCGACGCCAAGAAGCTCTACGGGCGCTCGCTCCTCTCGTGTAAATAGAACAACTGATAGCGGAAACAGACAGAAAACAAGTAGAAGCAGAGGCAGAGAAGCGGAGGCAGAGAAGCAGAGATGAGAAGCAACCAAGCAGAGACATAGACAAGTAGAAGCAGAGGCGGAGAAGCAGAGGCAGAGAAGCAGAGACAGAGAAGCGGGGGCAGAGAAGCGGAGGCAGAGAAGCAGAGGCAGGCAGGATCTGCCGAATAAGTTGAACAATCCGGTTGAGCCGATTAAGCCGATTTCACAGAACTAGCAAACGTGAGAAGACTCAGAGACAGTCGCCATCTCTGAGGGCGGTCCATTGGTGCGTTTTCACGCTCGTCCTGGCCTCAGGACGGGCGCCAAAGCGCAGATCATAGATGAGTCCGCGTGGGAGGGGTTCCAAAAAATAGCGGCCGTCATTGAAGACAGTTCCCGGATGGTTCTGGTAAAAGGCAAGAACCATGTGCGCTTGAGAAACTGATCTTCTGACGGCGATGGGCCAAGCAGCGCGGCCGCCGCCTTATATAGTGCGGGCCGGGTAACCAGCCGGCAGACCCAGACCAGCCCAGCAGACCAGCCCAGCAGACCAGCCCAACAGTGCAAGGCAAATTTCACTGTGCAAATTGTGAAAATGGCTCTTATGGTTGTGGCTCTTGTAGTGGCTCTTGTCTCTATTGGAGTGCCTGGAGGCGGCCCGTCTCGTCTATATACACTATTTCGTACGGGTCAAGATGCTGTTGGTCAACAACTCCAACGCACTGCGGGCGTCGGAGTCCGGCAAGGCCCGCAAGTTGGCGAGCGCCCGCCCACAGTAGTCCTCGGCCATCTTGCGCGTGCTCTCGACGCCGCCGTGGCGAAGCACGGCTGCCCGGGCGGTCTCGACGTCGCCCGGCTCGGCAAACTTGCGTCCAATGAGCTGCCCGAGATGCGGTTCCTGGCGCCAGGCAAACAAGATCGGGGCGGTGGCCAAGCCCAAGCGCAAGTCGGCCTGCGAGGGCTTGCCGAACAGCGTGTCGGACGCGGTGTAGTCCAACATGTCGTCGACAATCTGGAAACACAAGCCGAGGTTGCGGCCGTACTCGTAGCAGTTCTCGATCACGTCGTCGCGGGCGCCGCTCAAGACGGCCGCCGCCCGCGACAGCTTCAGCATCAACAGCGCCGTCTTGAGGTAGGTCTTGTGGAGGTAGTACTCGAACGCGGCGTCGACGTTGGCCTCGTGGCCCACGCCCTGCGGCGACACCAGGTACTCGTGCTGCTCGACGGGGACCTTGCCCGTGGGCTCGGGGATTTTCTTTTCGTCACCGTCGTTGGCGACCGTGGAGGCGTCGCTGAGCACGGTGTTCTTCAACTGCATGAACTCGCCCTCGACAAGGTTGGCGATCGTCGTCGACAACAACTCAATCACCTCCGGGTTGCGGAGCCGGGCAATCGCCACCGACGCCCGCCCCAACAAGAAGTCGCCGGCCAAGACGGCCATTTTGTTGGTGAAGGCGATGTTCCCGCTCGGGCGGCCGCGGCGGGCGTCCGAAAGGTCAATCACGTCGTCGTGGAGCAACAGCGCCGTGTGGATCATCTCCACGATCTCGGCCAAGCGCCGCTGCTTGGGCAAGATCCCGTTGGCCGTGGCCGGGAGCCGCTCCATAGGCTTCGAGAGCGGGTTCAAGATGACCCGCGGGTTGATGCCGTGCAAGATCGCCAACGGCGAGATCAGCTGGTTCACCGAGTTGCCTGCCACGCTCGGGCCCTGCGGCGTGCCGCGGAACGGCGCCTGCTCGACCACGTCGGTGGTGTCTATGGTGATGCGGTCCCGCTCGGACGCCGGGATCTTCAGCAACGCCTTCAGCAACAAGAGCACAATGAGCGGGCGCACGTTCTTGCCCTCGGCCTCGAAGTAGTAGCTCAGCACGCGGTTGAGCGTCGGGTGGCCCAGCCCGATCAAGCTGGCAATCAGCTTGGCGAGATTCAGCATCTCGTGGCTGACAATCAGGAACGGGTCCGAAAAGCTCTGCGTCGGACGCACAATCTTCTCGGCGGTCTCGACGGCGACCTTGTACGACGACGCCCAGCGCCGCGCAGGCGCCCAGAGCTGTCGCGGGAGAAGAGTCATGGTGGCCGGCTGGTAAGGAGGTGAGATGTTGATGCTGGCCGTGTGCAGGCGAGAAGTCACAAGGTGGAAGACGGACAGGCGAAGAGCGGGGATTTGATACGTGATGTGTGGGTTCGGTCTGGGACCCGAACTGTATGGCTATGGCGTGACAAGAACCGGAATTCTTGGGAAGTTCGTTGGGCAAGGTCTGAACCGTGGCTGCGACGAGCAATAGCGGTTGGGCGGGCAGGCGACAATAGGCAAGTGAGAACCAGAAAAACCAGACCAATGAATTTTGAAACATGACTGATTATGGTTGTCAAGGTGTCTCACATTGGCCAACCCAGAACCTCTGGCCAACCCAAAACCATTGACTCGAGCCGTCAGCTAAAGAAGATTGCGTGGATGAGTGGAGGTAGCTAACCATAATTTGTATTGAAACAGACAGTCAATTGCTTCACTTCCAATGATTTATCGAGCGGCCATTGATTTCCAAGCTTTTGTTGTATCAATATTGTAGATCAGGTACTCGGTGGAAGTGCTGTAGCGTTCTCATGATATGTGCGTTGCCCTGGCCACCTTTTCAAAAAATATAAACAATGACAAATAACACGGTCTGGCCAGCTACGAAGAAAGACAAGACTTATAAGGTTTTATTTCGATACAAACAGTTCCCGTGTGCTTTTCACCACAATCTCCCTACATGGAAGAGTCATTACATGAGTCCGCACTCTGACTAAATTGAGTCAGCTCTACAAAGCACCTCACAGCAGCACTGCACCACCAAGCAGCACATACTACACAGCAGCACCTGCCACCAGAGACAACACACCCACCTCTTTCACCCCTACTCTCTTACTTTCCGCTTATTCTATCGCCGGCGCTCACCACCATGAGACGAACCCTTCCTGTCCGGCTCGTGCTGCCGTTCCGCCGGTTCACCCGCTTCAACAGCAGCCCTGCCGACGCTGGGCTGCAGCAGAAACGCTTTCTCGAGGAGTACAAGGTGCGGCTGTCGCTCGAGCGGCTCATCTACCACTACGCGAGCCAGCCGCTCCACAAGTTCCTGATGGAGCACCTCTACGCCCAGCTGCGCAAGCTCAACAAGACGGTGATCTTGCAGATTGCCCGCGACACGATCGAGCGGCTCCTCGTGTACAACGCCCGGCGGTTGCGGCGGTTCCGCGGGCTCCCGTACTTGGTGATGCTCAACCCGGCGGTGCTGGAGCTGTACCACATGTACCTCCGACTGATGGCGGTGTTGTTGAAGGCGCTGGCGAACGCGCCCGTGACGGCGGCGCAGAACGACGCGTTTGTGCACGACGTGTTGTCCAAGTTCATCGAGATCCACGCCGACAGTCTCCCGACGCTCTCCAAAGGTTTCGGCGAGGTGCACCACCTCTTGCTGGCGGCGCAGGTGAAGCTGTTCTTGGACTCGCACTTGGTGGAGCGCATCAGCATGCGCTTGATCGCCCACCAGCACGTGCAGCTCACGCAGCTGTTGACGGACGGGTCCTACGTGGCTGGCGGGAACTACAACGGCGTGGTCAAGCAGCTTGATCTCCGCGAGGTGGTGCGCAAGAACGCCGAGTTGGTCAACGACATCTTCCTCATGAAGTACGACCAGGCGGTGCCGGTCACGGTGGACTGCGGGCTCCGAGACCTGTTTTGGGGCAAGCTGCCGGCGCCCGAGCAGCCGGCCTCGGGACCCATCGTGTTCCCGTACATCGAGTACCACCTCGACTACATTTTCCAGGAGCTCTTCAAAAACCTGTTCCGGGCGCACATCGAGAACGGCGTGCTGGACCCAGTGCAGGTGACGGTGTCGACCAGCGAGTCGCCGTCGTTCATGGAGCTCCGCATCCGGGACAAGGGCAAGGGCATCCCGCCGCAAACCGTCAGCCACATGTTCGACTACCTGTACACCACGTACGAGCTGGGCGAGGGCGACAGCTACAAGACGTTGAACGTGCCGCCGGGCGCAGAGGGCAACACCGTCGCCGGCATGGGGTACGGGCTCCCGCTCTCCAAGGCGTACATTGAGATCTTCAACGACACCGTGGCCGATGGTGACGTGCCGCAGGTCAAGGGCCTGCTCACGCTCCAGACGTACTGGGGGTGGGGCACCGACGTGTACTTGAAGACTGTGGGGCAGTAGATTTTAGAGACTTTTTTTTCATTTTGCAAATCAATCGGCCCGGCACGGGGACCGGCCCACTGGGTCTCCCCACAGCCGCGCACATCAGCCGAACCTGGTGGTGCAACCCAAGCCCAAACCTGCCTGGCCATGGACCGACTTTTGAACGTGGCCTCGCCCCCGGCCACGCTGTTCCCACGTATGCTGCAGGGCTCCTTTGACCCGGGCCCGGAAAATTTCTGTTTGTCTGAACCGGGGCACGCTCCCCTCGGTACTGGAGACGTGTGCTCTTTGACCCGAGGCTCGAGCTTGAGCAAGCTTTCCGCCAGTGTGGGCAGAACATGCTTGGACGATACCATGGGGTGCAGCAGCACCCTGCCACAGCCAATATCCCTGGATAACGCCGTGCTGATCCCGAACCTGCTCGAAGGCTTGTGCGTGGCCTTGGCCCCACTACTAGTGGTGAGCGACCCTCACGAATGCAACAACAACCTCTCGCAATACCTCCAGATGGTGGTCGACTACCTCAAGCCGCGGGACCAGCAGTACCACGCGTGCCTGGTGCTTGCGCTCCAGCTCATTGGCCTGAACTTGTTCGCCAAGAACGTGCGCCTCTGCTTGGGCAAGATCTTGGGCTTGTTCAGTGCCTTTGCCGCAACAGACTCGCCGACGCCCGAGACGTTGGCGCTCCGTGAGATCCTCCTGGTGATTCTCTTGCTTCTCTTGAAGCTCTGCGGCAGCGACGACTCCGACCTCCAGAAGTACACGTCGTCGCAGGACCTCATGGACTGTCTCTACGAGCTCCGTTACGTCCAGATCTGGGCCCGCTTCACCGCCGACCATGTGCGGGGCGCCAAGGTCACCCACAAGACGTACGTGTTGCTTAAATTCAACTGCGACGCTTTCTTCAACTACTTGTACCAGAAGGTGCTCTTGGCCGACGACGAGTTCGACTTCTTGGCCCGGTGCCTGCTCGTGCCGGCCTTGATCGACCACCTTCTTTCCAACGACAACTTTAACAACTACGATCTCGCCGGCGCCGACTTCGACGACGTCTCGAAACTAGTCGCCTACGAGGAGTTCAAGCTATTGCTTCTCATCAACGAGCAGTACATGATGCGGGCCGCGTCGTCCCAGTGCCCGAACCATGTCATAGAGGGTCTTCTCCAGGCCCGCTCCCACGTCGCAAACGGCATCTGCGGCTTCACAAACTTGTTGGTCTACCACATGAACAGAGAGGAGTCGCACATCATCAAGATCCTCATGCTCAAGTTCTTGTACTTGTGCTTCACGTCCCAGAAGGTCGCCCGCCTCGCGTACCTCAACGATTTGAAGATTTTGGTCGACATCATCATCAGGGAGCTCAACGACCTCGATTACTCGTCGCTGGTGTGCACTCAGGAGTCTCTCATCCTCGCCCACACCCTCTTCAAAGTGCTCCATCCTTTGCTCGTGCACTCGCAGTTGGCCGACTCAATTCACCACTACAAGACCGCTCAACTCAACGATCTCCTCACCAATGTCGTCGCCAACTGCGACTCGGCACCCACCTCCATCCAGAGCTCGTACCAAGCATCCATCGTCAAGATGGCCATGAAGTGTCTTCGAATCCCGTGGCTCCGACCTAAGAAACAGAAGCCACTTATTCCCCACAGCTTGAGCTCCAGCGCCGAGAGTTTGGCGCTGAGCCCTTCGTACAGCTCGAAAACAAGCTTGAGCGAACGCACAGACTCCACCATATCAAACGACACTCATTTCCCAAGAATGGCCTCTGTGAGGGCATCTTCGAAAAGCGACTACAACAAGCACACCACGTCCCATAACTTGGAGCTAGAGAGTGATCAAGAAAACATCTTCGAGGCCAACAATCTGAACGTGTTCCAGAGAACGCGGCCAAGCCAAGTACCCCGGCCCGATTCCTATTACATCTCTCACTGCCCCACGCAAAAAGAAGCCGTGGGCCTTCTAGATTTACCAAAAGAGTACTTGATGAACAAGTCGCTTCCCAAGCTTCCTCCCGAAGCACGGGAGGATCCTGTAACTCCCAAACCGTCAGATCCTATTCAATGCATCAAAAATCATGCGCACGACGTTCCAAGAAAGGTACTGTCTCCAGAGCCGCCAGAGCACTCTCATATCCTCGCAAGAAAGAACGAGGGCTCAGCAAAGTTGCTTGAAAAAGCCAGACAGAAAAAAGCCCCTCCTCCGCCTCCACCACCTCCTCGCCGTAGACGGTGACAGTCAATCATTCAAATACATAGCCTCAAACAGCTCTTACAATACACAACTCTCTTATTTCATTAGGCATCATTCTTGAAACTGAGCACGTCATCAAACCGTAAACCGTTGATCTCGGTCTTGATGTAAGTATCAAGCTCTTGGTAAGACAACTGCTCGTCGTCACCTGGATTGAACAAGTCATTAGATGCAACCAAAACAAGACCTTGCGACCGGATGAGCGGAATGAGCTTTGGCACCAAGTTGAGCAAATGTATCGAAGTAATCACACCCATGAGATTGTTGTCTGTGGCAAAGTTCGTGGCTTCTCTGATGGACCGGATCGTGAGCTCCTGGTCATTTGCTCTAAGCTGGTTGAGAAGTTTACTCGCAACATTCCGCCTAGCATAGCTTTCCATCAGAAGCTCCTCCACCAGCAACTCGTCCATGAGAAGTCCGTTAGCAGTGCGTGCCTCGAAAACACCTCTGAAGTTGTTGAACACAATGCCGTTCATGATCAAGAACACTGGGTAGTTTGGTTGCTTCCAATTAAGGATCTTGCACACTATCGAGTTAGACGAAAGGAAGAAGAGCGAGCGAGACAGGTGTGTTTTCTCCTTAATAGCCCGTACATGCTCAAAGACAGCGGTAAGTGTCATATCGATGAACTTGTTCAAGTTCAGTTGAATGTTACCCGCAAATGGTACATTGTCCAACTCGTGCAACGAGGGGAACACGAGCTCAATACTCAAGTGAATGCTGACGTCCAAGCATTCGAGAAGCTCATGAAGTGGCACGTAGACGATCTTCAACAATTTCTTGACGTACGACAGGTCCTTAAGCTTCATCTTGCGAAGATCGTTCATGACCTTTTCATAGTCGAACAAATTGGAAGTGATCTGTGTGAGCTGCTTCAAAGACATGTTGGGCAAAAAAAGCTCGATGTCTTCAGCAACAAAAATAGCCCAGTGTGGGCATGCAACTGGCGTACCATCATTCAAAAGGCACGTTTTGATCTTTAGGTATTCGCCATTCAAAGAGGTAGCTGTGACAAAGGACGACAGTAAGTCGTCCAGCTTCTTTGCAGGTGTTTGAGGAGACAGCAAGATTGACGGGATGTTGACTTTGTTGTTGGCACATGATGTGAAGGACTTCCAGTAAGTGTCGAATTTGGTCTCCAACAATGTGCCCGAAAACGGAAAAATGACTTGATAGTTGAGCTTGAGCTCTCCGATGCTCCGCAATCTCATGTCGAAAAGCGGTAAAATAAGAGTGTTCACCTCAGGAGATGATGTGTCTATTTGGCGGAACTCAAGAGCTGTAGTCTTGGCAATAAGACGGGTACCAAACTTGGGAAACACCTCAAAGTCAATACGGAACTCACGCAAAGATTCAGTATCGGTTTGGAACAGGCAGCTTGTCTGCTCGTCTGTGAGGATGACATTTCGTGGAATAATGTCCGACACCGAGGAAGTAATTGTGATCCGTCCTGGCTTGTGCTCGGTGCCGCTGCTAAAAAGAGTGATGCCACGAGCAGGGAACAGGAGTTCGATGAGAACTTTCTGTTCAAGGAAACTGTGGCCATACCTTCTGAGAGGCAAGATTGGTGGCGGTAGTTCCAAGTGTGGAATGGCTTCTTTGTCCAGCTCAACCTCAGCGACTTTGGTTGGCTCTGTCTCTGTTTGCAGTTTCACATTGTGTGCGAGCAAAAGATTGAGGACGTCAATATGGCCCTCAATCACACAGTAGTACAAGACGTTGTAACCGTCTTCGTCAATGATGTCCAAGCAAGCGCCTGCCTTTATGAGCTCTCTGGTTGTGTCTGCATGTCCCTCTTGTACGGCGTAGAAGAGAGGAGGCCATTTGTTGAGGCCGTCTAGTTTGTTGACGGATGCTCCATACTCAATGAGTAGCTTTATGAGCGACCCATTTCCCGCCCTGGCTGCGGTGTGAAGAGGACAAAGCCCCTCTGCGTCGGGCCTGTTCATCATTTCAGGCCCCGGCTTGCTGAAGCTCAACAAAAAGTCAAGAGTCTGGAAGTCAGACTTCTTGCAGGCGTAGTTGAGGGGTAAGTACTGGAGCTGGGTCTCGATGTCGGGGAAACACGTACTCCCAAATTTGAGCAACATCTGCATAGCCTCAAAGTGACCATACTTGATGGCCAAGAGTAAAGGCAGCATCAGCTCTTTGTCCAAGACATCCAATAGTCTCTTGGGCACCAAAGGCAAAACGAGTTCCAAGAGGTCGAGTCGGTTGTTCTGCGCAGCATAGTGGAGACAGGTCCTGCCGTTGAAGTCAATTTGGGTGAGAAGCCCGTGGAGCTCAGGAGAAGCTGCCACGTGCTGGACAAGAAACAGTCGCGAGTGATTGCAGTCGTGGTTCACAATCTTCACGCCATTGTTGACCGAAACGTTTGCCGTGCACTCCGTGGGGAACACCAGGCAGCACTCGTGGATGACGGGCTTGACCCCGAGGTCGTCGGCACACGAAAAATCAACATTGTACTCAACAAGGCGCAAGAACGCCTCGAGCGACGTGTCGGGAATCTTGTGTGTGCCCACGGCCAAGACGAGAATTTTGGAGAGCCACGAGCGGGTGTCAGCAGCATCCCCAGAGACAGACTTGGCCTTTTCAAGCCACCTCTCCAACACGGGCATGTCGAGATTTGGTGTCGCCGCCACATTGACAAAACTGTTGTATAGCTCGTCAATTTGAGAACTGCCGTACCACTCAAAGCCTATGGACGTTGTGTTGGCGTCATTGGAGGTACTGGCATGCCCGTTGAAGCCCTGTGGTCGGAGCTCGTCCGGAGCGTGCTCTGCAAACTGTGGTGCCTGTTTTGAGGTGTCGATTTTGGCCGAAGAGCCGTAACCTCCTAGCGATGGACGCGAGCCGTGTCCGTCAATGGTGCTGTCCGTGAGCACCAGGTAGTCGCCATCCATGATAGACTCGAGGGTGAACAAGCTTGCGGAGACCAAGTCGCTCAAGTCGTTGATTTCGTTGCGGTGGAAGACTGGTTGCACGTTGACGGCGGTCTGGATGAAGAGCTCCTTGGTGTGGGACTTGGAGCGTTTGTCCCATTTCTTCACAACTTTCAGAAACCCGCTCTCATTCAACTCGATGAACTGCTGGAGCCGCAACAAGTCCTGGTGGAGCTTGTTGAAGCTCTGGTACAAGTTGAGGAAAAGAATCAGGTCCTTGAAGTTAAGACGCAGCGGGTCGGCCGCCTGGCGGGCCTGCTCGGCGCTTTTGGCAAGCAACTCGTTTTTCTTCACCACCAACACGTCGAGGTTCACGGCCAAGTTTGCTTGTTTCTCCAAGTAGAACGAGTTGACCTTATCTAGCTCTCTCTCGACCTTGAAGAAGAACAGGGCCTTGTTGTCCTGCAACTTTCTCTGGGTTTCTTCGAGCGAGAACCCGTCGGCGCCTGCGGGCTGGCCCAAGTGCTTGATGAGCTTCTTGAGCGCCTTGTAGTCGATGAAGTGGCCGCTGTATTCCGGTAGTTCCAACTGGCGTGACGCCAAGTACTTTCCAAACTTCATGGTGGCGGTGTGGGTGTGTGTCTATGAAAGGAGAGCGGTGGAGAAATGAGCTGGGAGTACTCTAGAGGTTGGAATTCAAGTGGGCGTACTGGAAACCCCTGGTGCTGATCACTGTGGTGGAGCACTGGTGAAAGTAATACTACCCCAGACCAATGACGCGCATTAATAACCCACACGTGGTTTGGCGCCAATGGAGCATTGGTATTTCATTGTGAAGAAAGCATTAGTATAAATAACCAAAAGGCAGATTGTGGAATTCCATGCCTTCGATCAACCGGCATGTAATCCTCGTACATCTATGTATTGATGTTCTTCCTCAACCTCTCATGAATATGTACATGTACCAGCCTCTCTCTCTCTCTCTCTCTCTCTCTCTCTCTCTCTCTCTCTCTCTCTCTCCTTCTCTAAACCAAATATTGCCACTTTACATGTCACTCCTCTTCATACAAGGTGACTCTTCTTATGAAAAGTGCTCTTGTGCCTACCAATCTTCATGCATTTCTATGGACTCGCCGACTAGGCCTTCTTGGCCTCGTCAAAGTGCTCCTTGAACTTGTCGGCGTTCTCCTTGTTGCCGAATCTGATGGCCAACGTCTGCGCCTCAGGCTCGCCCTCAGACACGTCGGCAGCGACCGTGTACACCCACGAGCGGTCGGAGCCGATGTTAGGCTTCAACACGTAGTCGCTCTGCACCAAGTGGTTGGCGCAGATCTTCAACGTCTTGTCTCTTCTCATGACAATCCGCACCTTGCCCGACGCCTTGTGCTTCAAGAACTTCACGTCACCCGTGCCTCTCTCCTTCCACTCCTGCGTGTCGCCGTGGAAACGGAACAACTTGGCTCTCACTTTGTACAACACCTCCTCCTCCTCCTCGTTGGTCTTCACGTCAACCTTCTCCAAGTGCACCAAGGGCTCGAAGTGCACGTCGGCCTCTTCCTCATCAGCGGCCTCGTCGTCGTCGTCCTTCTTGTTCAGGGCACCGCTCGCGGTCTCCTCCTTGTCCTCGGGCTTCTCCTCCTTCTTCTCCTTCTTGGCGCCAAACATCAGGAACACGTTGGCCGTGGGGATCTTGGCCTCAGTGTCGGCCTTGGGCTCTTCAACTTTCTTCACGTCGGACATGGTATTATACGTGGTGTGTATTTTTTTTTCTCTCCGCGTTGTCTACTAAAACAGATTTGCTGCGATGTTGATGTCACGTGACCGCACACAAATCAGCTCCTGCCCGTTGGGGCAAAGTTCTTTTCTCTTTGTATTTTTTATTTGAAACGAAGCCAACGCCATCTCTCTCCCCGGTTCTCGCTTTCATGTATCTTCGCTAGCCGTTTGGGTACGGCCCACGCAATTATCGACACCTGAGCGCCGAACGCACCATTTCTATTCCTCCATCTCTGACGGCTTGAGCAAACCCGCCACCTGCATGTCCTTCTCCCGCTGAAGCTTGCTGGCCTCCTGCTTCTCGGCCTCGCGGTCCTCCGCAAACAAGTAATCCGTAGCATCTCCGCCAAACTCTTTGATCTGCACAAGGAAGTCCCGCAACGTGCCGCTGAACTTGTTCAAGTCCTTGTAATTCGTGGTCAACACCTGCAAGAAGTTCACCAACTGCTCCATTTGCAAGTTGGCAAACGACGTCAGCAACAAGTTGCCAAGGTACTGCCTCAAGAAGTCAGGGTTGCTGGTGCCCTCAGCAGCCTGGCCGCTGGTGTATAGTGGGTCCTTGATCACGCCGTCTTGAACCAAGTGGATTAATTGCGCAAGGAGCTGTGCCTGGTATCTAAACCCGGACTTGTGGTCAGGCTGTGTCAAGACGTAGAATGTATCACTCAAGATCTGGAAGTAGAATTTTTGATAGAAGGCCTTCAGGAACGCATTGTCGCCAAGCTTCTCCACATTCTCACTCAACTCTAACGTGAGCGACAACCCATTCTCCTCCACCTCTCTGTTGTTGTGTTTCAACGCCCACAAGGCAGCGTTGATCAATAACAGGAACAGCTCTTCCGACAACTGCAACAAGGCGTCAAAGGATTTGGCATTGATCACCTTTAAAAGCTTGTAGTACTCCACACGGTGCTCTGGGTACTCGACAAAATCATTCTTGATCATATCGAGCGTGCACTCAAAGACATTCTGCAAAATTAACACCACACCGTCCGTCGTCATGTGACCGACTTTGGAAACCAAGGCAGTCATGCAGTTCAACACCTCAGCCTCACGGGCATCAGGGACGTTAGTGCGATAGTCCTCCAACACCGCAGCGAAGAGCGGCTGGGCAAGATCTCTCGTGATTTCTTGCAAATTGTCGGCCTGGTTGATGTAGGTTTCGATCATCTTCAAGATCTCTTTCTTGATGGTTCTGAGACCTCTGACCTTTGGAGTCTTGGTGGCAATGATGCCCTCGCTCGCTACAGAGTTGGAGATCATGCCGCTGACTGCCGTGTACAACGACAACATGTCAACGTACATCAATCCCAATTGAGCGTAGAACCCGGGGCCCATGGCCTTGCACACGGCGACGTTTGTCTTGATAATGTTGGCGATGATCTTGACGGTCTCAGAGTTCGTCAACAACTCAGGGTCCTCGGCGGCTGTGCGAACAATGGCGCCCCAGGCCACGTTGGGCAAGGCCATCAACTCACTCAAGAGCTTGTCACGGGCTTCTTTCTGGTTCTGCGCACTGATCATGATGCCGCATGCCTCGTAGAATGTGTGCACCTGCTGGGGCAGCAAGTCTTCGGTGATGGATTGAATGTTCCTAATGATCTCCACAATGAACGGCTCGCGTTCGCTGGCCTGTAAGATGACAAAGTGGCGTTTACACTTTTGGGTGATCTTGATGAATGTGTCGCAAGCCATGTCCTGGACGCCCTCGTGGGTTTCGTGCATGAACTCAAACAACTTGTTGACGACGGTCTTCAAGAACTTCCAGTGGGCCTTGAGGAAACGGGGGTACTGCCCGACAATGTACATGATGTTGGAGGCCACCACCGCCTTGTTATCCTTGCCTCTCTTCAACTCGGTCAACAGCAACAAGTCCTTGATGATGGTGACGAGGAAGCTCTTCTCCATCTCCTCGTTCATTGTTCCCGAGATCGAGCCTATAGCCCAACACAAGGTGTTGATGTTGTGCCAGGACCACTCGCTCTCGTCGATCTGGCGGGCCAACTTCTCGTTCATGATCTGCATGGTGTCAATCACGTCCAAGTGGGTCAAGTAGACCAAGACCTCACGCATGGACTTGTACAACTGGATGGTGTCACTCTCTCTGACGAACTCTCTGACGATTTCGCCTTCGTCGTTTTCCACAATAAGCACCTCCTCGGGTCTGACCATGTTTTCAATGATGACCAAGCGCAACTTGGACAATATCTGGGCGTACTTGTGTTGTCTCAAGGGGAACTTGGCAAGTGCTGCTGGGTCTGGGGCGCCGTTAGAGCCCGGTCTGAATTGAGAAGCGTAAGTGAGCTGCATCAACGGACCGAGCTCGTTGGAAGGCAAGTTGCGGATTTCCTCGAACAAGCCGTGGACAAACGTCGACCAGTAGTCCAAGCAAGTTTTGAACAACTCGCGCTCCTCGATGCGGGAGAGCTCTATCAAGTAGTTGAGAGAGACGAGGAGCAACTCCTTGAGGGAGTCCTCGGCCTCCAAGGCCAGCAAGTGATTGCTCAAGAACGTGCATAGGAACATGGCCAAGTCCTGCAAGAAGGACTGGTCGTTTGAGTTTGCGCGGGCGTACAGCTGCTTGAGAGACACGGCGGAGTCCAAGGGCACGATGGCGGCGATTTTCTCCATGGAGGCCCGGAAGAAGGCGAGGAACTTCTGCTCGTTTTCGGGGGACACCAAGGCGGAGACCTCGGTCAAGCACTTCAAGGCGATGGCCCTCGTGTCTGGCGGGGCCAAGAACTTGTTGGACAAGAACAGCAAGAGGTCTGTGTCGAAGATGTAGTTCAAAGGGATCCAGTGGATGTACTTCAACAAGGCGTTCAAGGTTGCGATGACCAAGGACGACTTTGTCGTCTTGTCCAAGACCTCGTAGCACAACTTGAAGATCTGCTCGAACTCGGCCTTCAAGGACAACTTCAAGGCGACGGCCTTGGCCTGGGTCATGTCGTCGTGGGAGAAGTCGAAGACCTCCTCGGCCATCAACTTGAGGATGATCATGTTGTTTTCGCAGACGTTCATGCTGGAGCGAGAGCTCATGACGATCTCGGGGATGAACTGCGGCCAGTTGTGGGGCCACTCCTGCTTGAGCACGGAGACCAACGTCAAGTCGATTTTGTTGATCAAGGCTCTGTCGCGAGAGAAGACGGCCTCGTCGTCGCACAAGGCAATGATCATGTTGACGATGAAGTCCCGGATCCCGCTGCGCTCGGCCTCCGGCACGGTCTTCCAGCGGTACTTGATCAAGGAATTGAGGCACAGCAACGCGATGTACTTCAGCTGGGAGTTTTTCGCCGACAGAAGAATGGCGTCGGCCCGGCGCCACAGGTCGGGGTGTTCCTGGAACTGCGACAAGATGAGCGACGCCTGGCGCTGGTCCGGGCCCAGCTTGTAGAAGGTTTCGACCACGCGGTCGAAGAGGTCGAGGTCGAGCTCCTTGGAAAAGTCTAGAATCGCGTCCATGGCCGGCTTGCCGTTGTTGATGAACCACAAACGGTTGTAGGGAGGATTGGCGAGGGAAAAAAGCCCCCACCACGAGAATGCAGGGCCCGCGCCGGGCAGCGGTGAAGAAACAGTAGAACAGTGGAACAGTAGAGACAGTGAAGCAAATGTGGTAAGGAAATTGAAGATTACGGGAGAAGACTTGTGGAAGAATTGGGATATTGAATTGGAAGTTACATGATCGCTGGTGGGGCGGGGCGTAGGGCTGAGGGCCCAGTACTGGAAGTGAGAGCAAGATGGGCAGAGGGCCTGCCAAACCAAAGTTTCCACCCAGAATTGCTAAAATTTGGGAGTTTGGAAACAAAGATTACGAGATGTCTAGTGAGTGAATAGCAGATTTGGTTTAGGTTCAGGTGAATTTTGGCCTGGTCGATAACAGGCCTGGTGCTGGGTGATGAGCCGGCTGTAGGTTTACTACTTTGGGTAGCAAGATGAGTGACGGAATCTGCCTGACATCACCTGGCGTCAAAATTATCATGTAGCTTCTTGCTTCGTACAGCCAAAACTGATAACTGACTTTCTGTTACGAGAGTCAATTGACGCTAATCTTCATAATTGCAGACATCGAGTCCGGCGATGGCCACACCTTTCTCCTTCCCAATCTAGCTTTGTCTACAATCCATTGTCTCCATATTCTAATTGCCGTCCATATTACTTTGTGCCAAACGCAACACCCTTCTCGATGTTCTTCCCCAACTGCTCAATGGCCACAGCCAACAACTTCTTCTCGTCAGCGTCAATCTGGTCCAAGATCTGGTACTTCACCTCGGCAATGCCGTCCTTCGACAACACCACGGGGAGCGAGAAGTATTCGAGGCCATTCACGGCCTTCTTGGCCTCGGCGGCGCCCTTGATCGACGAGTCGAGGTTCAAGAACGTGCACTCTGTGACTGGCTCGCCCAGGCCTGCCTTCAACAACAGCTCGGCCAAGCGGTAGCCGGCGTACGCCATCGACAAGGTGGCGGAGCCTGCGCCGTCCTTGGCCTTGACGACCTCGTCGCCGCCAAACTGCACTCTGTTGATCAAGGTCTTCTTCTGCTCGTCGGACAACGAGCCGTACACCTCCTTGGCGCTGATAGAGTACAAGGGCACAATGGTCTCGCCCGAGTGGCCGCCGACCACGGACACCTCGAAGTCGGTGGGCTTGGACGAGCCCAGCGCGAGCTGCGAGATGAAGGTGTTGGCCCGCACAATGTCCAACGTGGTGACGCCAAACAAGCGGGCTGGGTTGAACACGCCGGCCTTCTTCAACGTCTCGGCGACAATGGGCACTGTGGAGTTGACGGGGTTGGAGATGACCAACACCAAGGCGTTGGGGGCGTTTTCCGCGATGCCCTGGGCAAGCGACTGCACAATCAGGGCGTTGATGTTGAACAAGTCGTCTCTGGTCATGCCTGGTTTTCTGGGCACGCCCGCAGGAATAACGACCATGTCGGAGCCCTTCAAGGCCTCGGCCAACGCGGTTTTGTCTTCGCGGGACGAGGGCAAGAACGTTTTGGTGACGGCGTCGGAGTTGATGTGCGACAAGTCCGCCCCCACACCGGGCACGTTGACCACGTCGAACAAGGACAATTCCGAGACGTGGGGATTGAGCTTCAACAAAAGCGACAAGGGCTGGCCGATGCCGCCGGCGGCGCCGCAAACTGTGACTTTGACCATGGTGTGTGTTCTATGAATGTGATGTGTTCAAATGGGGGAAAAAGGGTTGGGCGAGGAAAAATTGTGGGGAACTCTGCGCCTTTTTATAGGAGCTGGCCCTAACAGCGGTGCGCGGCCCCAGACCCCGGAGTGGCCGGCTGGCATGCGCCGGACCAGTGGGTAAACGATTACCAGGATTCGGCGGGGTGTGGCGACTGGCGAACTTTGGCCGGCCTCGAGTGGTGTGTTTCTAGCTGTCAAGAAGCCAAGGCTGCACAGCCGGGGAAATAATCTCGCTGTATTGTGTCGCTTTTCATTGGCAGGTGCCACCACGCTACCACGGCTCGGACTTTGAGCGTACCCCACACAAGCCGCGGCACAGGCTCTGGCCCGGGGCAGCGGTCCCGTGAAGCTCCGGTCGAGAGTTGGGTTCCGGGCCCAAACCTTTTTTTTCTTTACAGGGGCGATACCGTTTGCAACACCAGCCCGCCTCCCCTTTATTTGGTCTGGCGGCACCGGCCTTCTCGACGCTATTGTCTGTTTCGGTGCAGGCCCACAATAGAAGCGAAGCATAGCGCTAGGTGGAAACCCAAACGGAGCAACAACACAGAGACAATAAGCATGGAACGCTGCAACACACGGGCCAGTTGCCGCCCCCTGGGCATCTGCCCGCTTGCTCCCGAAAAACTATATAAGCCCCGGCGTCTGCCCCTCTGGCGCAGGCCGCATCCGCCGCTCACGTAAGACTGCCTCGAGACATGGAGCCACTCCGCACCCCACGCATGGCGAAAAAACGGTCCCACGTTCCGCCGCCACGGCTCGCCCCAGGCCCGCGGCAGACTCTTGGCACTTGAGGCTTTCGCTTATTCACCTTGTGTTTCCCCGTACGCCGATGCGGACACAGACCCTTTCTTTTGGCAGCGTGGGCTCCCCATATTAGGCGGCCGCTCCGTCCTCTCGGTTTTCTCAGTGCTCGCTCACCAAAACTCACCTCTATTCCTCCTACATGGCTCCACTCCTGCTCGAGCCCGAGCTCTCCCGCACGTCTCTGGCGCTAGGCTTGTCGCTGGCCTCCACGGGGGCGTCCTCGCCTCACCTGCCTCCGCTCGAGAAGCCGGCGCCGGCCAAAGCCCGCGTTCAGAAAAGCTCGTCCAACCACAGGCTCGGCGATCTTCTCGTCTCGGACGTCAACACCACGTTGGCCAGCCTCCTCCGCGCCGAGGACACCGACGAAAACCACCAAATCACCGTCGAGGACACCGGGCCCAAGCGCTTCCGCTTGCCCACCGTGGCGTCGGCTGGCACCCGGTCCCAGGACGTCCAGGGCACCTACCGGGTCTCCAACCTCTTGCAAGAGTTGACGTTGGCGCAACGCGCCGGCCGCCGCTCGGCCACCATTCCAGCGCTGGCGTTGCACGAAAACCCGGTCGAGCGCCTCAAGCACGCCATCACGTCTCGTTTCTGGCTGGCCTTGACCCGCAAGTTCGCCGCCAACAACGCCTCGCAGATTGCCGCAGACACCAAGATGTTCGACGTCACCCCGGACGGGCCCATCTCGACGATCCGGGTGTACGTGCCCGCCGAGTGTCCCGAGCAGTACGAATACTTCAAGGCGGCGCTGGCGGCGTTTGGCTTTGAGGTCTGCTACCTCCCCGAAAAGCTCGACGCCGACACCATCTTCGACTTGAACTCGAAGCCCGGCTTGTTGATTCTCGCCGGCGCGCCGGACCCAGAGCATGGCTGGCGGTCCGAGCCCTACATTGTGCCCGGCGGCCGCTTCAACGAGTTCTACGGCTGGGACTCGTACATGACCGTGTTGGGCCTCCTCCAGTCCCCGGGCAACCTCCACATCTGCCGCGGCATGACCAACAACTTTGCCTACGAAATCACCCACTACGGCAAGATCTTGAACGCCAACAGACTGTACTACCTCGGCCGGTCCCAGCCGCCGTTCTTGACCGACATGGCGTGGCGCGTGTACGCTGCGGGCGGCGGCGACGCCCAGTTTTTGTACAATGCCTTGAAGGCCGCCGTCAAGGAGTACGAGACCGTGTGGTGCGCTCCTCCGCGCTTGGACCTCGAGTCTGGCCTTTCGTGCTACCACCCAGAAGGCAAAGGTGTGCCTCCGGAAACGGAGGAGGGCCACTTTGACGAGGTGTTGCAGCCGTACGCCCAGACGCACGGCTTGCTGATCCCGGAGTTTGTCAAGGCGTACAATGCCGGCAGCATCGCCGAGCCAGACCTTGACGAGTACTTCTTGCACGACAGAGCCGTGCGTGAGCTGGGCCACGACACCACGTACCGCCTCGAGGGCCAGGCTGCGCACTTGGCGACAGTCGACTTGAACTCGTTGCTCTACAAGTACGAGGTGGACATTGTCAAGATCATCGACACCCTCGAGCAGCAGGGCCTTGCTTCCGAGTTTGACTCGGCGGTCTGGCGCGAGCGGGCCGAGAAGAGAAAAGAGAGAATCACCAAGTATCTCTGGAACGAGGAGGACTCCATCTTCTACGACTACAACATCAAGACCAAGAAGCAAAACAAGTTCGTGTCGGCGACGTGCGTGTGGCCGCTCTGGGCCGGTGCTGCGCTGCAGGAGCAGGCCGACTTGCTTGTGAAGAACAGTTTGGGCCAGCTTGAAGAGCACGGCGGACTTGTCAGCGGCACCAAGGCTTCCCGCGACACTTTCAGCATGGATGGGCCACTCAGACAGTGGGACTACCCCAACGGCTGGGCGCCCCACCAGATGTTGGCGTGGGAAGGGCTCTCAAGGTACGGGTACAGCGCCGTGGCCCGGCGCTTGGCGTACCGCTGGCTCCTGATGATGCTCCACTCGTTTGTCAACTACAACGGAGTGGTGGTGGAGAAGTACAACGTGGTGGACCCTGTCACACCCCACAAGGTGGACGCCGAGTACGGCAACCAGGGCGTCGATTTTTCTGGCGTTGCCAGCGAGGGATTTGGCTGGGTGAATGCCAGTTTCTTGGTGGGCTTGACCTATCTCGACAAGTACGGCGAGCGGTGTCTCGGCGCGATGGTGCCGCCCGAGGTGATGATGGAGCAGGCTTCCGAAAAGGAAAAAAAGGCCTACGGTCTCTTGTGAGCTCGCTGCCCTGTGGAAGTACATGACTTTACGATATGGCGTAGTCCGCTGAGCAGACCTCGCTCAATAGAGAGGACAAGTTGTCCTCTGCAAAATGACTTTGTTCAACATATAATGAATCCAATGACCCAGCTGTCGATACATCAATCACGCCATTGCATAAAGAAAACGCATCCACTGCAAAAAGAAGACGCAGACCCGGTTAGTAGAACTAGGCATTAAGCTTCGGTGCAGGCTCACCCCATACTTTATTTCAGCATCAGGTACGCGCGACTAACGGCGAAACTCCACATTTACGTCACCCACTAGACCCTCGAATATGCGGTCCAAGGGCTCCGACGAATGCTCCATTTGCTGGGGCCAAAACGCAGATTCCGACGCAGCCGTGTCGTGGATCCGCTGCGACATTTGCCGGCAATGGCTCCACACCAACTGCCTTGATCTCAGTGCCCGAGAAGTCAGCGAAATCTCATCCTTCCACTGCTACAAGTGTGAGGCGAAGCACGGGCCGTCCCACAAGAAGCGACACCTGAAACGGTCTCGTGTCCGCATTGACTACGTGGCGTTAGATCAGGGCGAAACTTTTGCCGTGGACAAGTCCGTGCACCCACACGTGTCTTCGTTTCTAGCGTTTGAGCCACTGGTGGCCCGGGGCCTGAAGCTGCAAGAACACGTGCAGATTCTAGACTCCGAGAGTCTCACGGCAGACTACATCAGCCGCCACGGTCTCCCGAAACCGATATTGATTCCGGATGTGGACGAGACCTGCGGCATGGTGCTACCGGCACCCCGAAGCGAGATTTCCGTGGACTACATCACCGCCAAAACCGGGCGCAAGCAGCCGGTCGAGGTGATGGACGTGTTGCTGCAGCAGAGCGAGCTGCCGGGCTGGAACATGGGCCAGTGGCGGGACTACTTCTACACGGACCCGCAAGACCGGGACCGTATCCGCAACGTGATTCTGTTGGAGGTGTCGGACGTGGACGGGCTCAGCGGCTTTCGGCGGCCAGCAATGGTCAGAGACATGGACTTGGTCGATGCGGTGTGGCGTAACCCAGACCTCTCGGTGGCCCCCAACAGACCTAAGGTCACCGTGTACTGCCTCATGCTGGTGGCCGGCCTGTACACGGATTTCCACATTGACTTCTCGGGCACCCCCGTGTACTACACCGTGTGCCAGGGCACCAAGACGTTTCTCATGTACCCGCCGACCGACGACAACCTCGCCCTATATGAGTCGTGGTGTCAGGAACCCGAGCAGAACTTCACGTGGTTTGGCGCCTACACCAAGCGGATCAAGGGCCGCAAGCTCAGTCTCCACGGCGGCTTCAAAGTCGACCTCAAGGCAGGCGACCTCTTCATTATCCCCAGTGGCTGGATCCACTCGGTGTACACCCCGGAAGACGCCGTCATTTTGGGCGGCAACTACTTGACCCTCCGCGACGTGCCGATGCACTTGCAGATCTACGAGATTGAGCGCCGCACAAAGGTGCCGCAGAAGTACCGGTTCCCCATGTTCAACAAAGTCATGTGGTTGACTGCATGGTACTACTCGTTGAAAGACGCCTCCAAGGAGCTCAGCCCGGCAAACACCAAGATCGAAAGAGAAGAATCAACACCAGTAAAGGAGGAAGACACTCATCTTTCTTTGGAAGCACCTGGCAGCCCGGGCTCGACGCTAAAAACAGCCACTAGCTTCCCGGTCCAAAAACCGCCGGATGCGGCCCGCGATCTCAAGGCTGCAGCGCCGGCACCCGACGGACCCGCAGAATCGATGGCCGCTGATCCTGCACATAGAGCCTGGAACCACATCCGCCTGGCCTTGGTGAAACACCTCCAGCACCACTACGAGGTGTCCCAAAACAACCAGGTGGCCAAGAACAGCATCCCAAAAGCCATCGGCCGCAACCCCCAACTTTTCATCGAGTCGCTTGCTCGTTCTACAGCCTAAAGCGCAACCCAGATCCCAAGCCAGGATCGCGCAACGGCTTAGCCTCGCATGCCGAGCCTTACACTGCCCCAGACCAGCACCATGTCTGAACCCGTGGTCAACGTGTACGATCCACCGTCGGCGCCAAAGAAAGAGCCGCCCCGCAACTTCTGGCGCAAAACCGTCCAGAGGCTCCGACCAGGCTTCATCCTAGATCACTTGCTGGTCAAGTCCGCCAAGGTCGTGCTACCGACTTTCACCCATGTCTGGGCCACAGTCTTCCTCACAGTCATACCCAGAACCTCAGTATGGATCGGCACCTCCCCTTACTTGATGCTGATTCTCGCCTTCATCTGTATGTGCGGCGGTTTCTCGGTCTCCATCAACATATGGCAGGCACTCATATGCTTCACCGCCATGCTGGTGGGCTGGCTCTTCACAGTCGTGGCCATGGCCATTCTGACCCATATCCGTGGCTGGAAAACGCTTGCCGAGTTGTCCGCCGAATTGGTAGCTGAGGGCACCTGCACTGTCGACGGCTTGGAGGACTGTGTCACTACTCAAATCTACAGCGGCCGCTACCTAGATGCTCGTTGCCTGGTCATCTACTCAGTGGCCTTAGTGCTCGGCATCACCGTCTTGGGAATGTTCCTGACGGTTCACAAGATGGCTAGGACCCCGTATGTGACAGGCGCCATCTCCATCGTCATCAACACCTGTCTATCAGTCTTCATTCCGGTCTTCGACCCAACTTTGATTGGTTTGGCGGTGCTAAGACCAGCCGGCGTGAGCTTCGCCATCAAGATCGTTTGTCTGATGCTCATTTTCCCATTCTCCTCCAGCTTCAAGTACTTTGATGCAGGTGCAGAAGTTCTCTCTCTGCTCCAGAACATGGCTGGGAAGCACCGCAGCTTCTACAAGTCGATGCAGCCCTCACATGACGGGTTCGAAAACTACAAGGGCATCTCGCGAGATGTTCAGAAAACTCGCGGGAAATTCGCCGCCTGTCATGTGTTTCTTCAAAGCACCAGAGTTGAACTAAGCTACGGCCGCTTCAAGGCTCAGGATGCTTATGAATTTGACGACCGAGTCCGGTCTCTTCTCACCACTTTCTCGGGGTTCCAGTATTACTACGAGCTGCTCCAAGAAAGAAAAGACATGGTACTCAACATCGTCACGCCCAGATTCCGTCATGGAAGCCTCCTGACTCCTACTGCAGGGAACAAACTCTACACCGCTTTCAGCCAAACATATGATGAGGTAGGGCGGTTCGAAAAAAGCGAGTATGACCACGCATTCTCCAAGAAGTATCGTGAAGCTCACAGTGTCACATTGGCTGATCTTGACATGATTGCAGGTGTGGTTAGACAAGCTCACGAAGATTACCTTGATGTAATCTGCAGCACCATCGAAGTTGCCCATGACTGGTTAGCAGCCGCAAATCATTATCGATTATACAGCATATTCTCTCGCAACAGACATGCCTTGGAGCAGGAGAAGCAACATAAACGTGTCTTGAACGCCAAGAAAGCGTTACTCCAAATTGTCGAACGCTATGACAAGGCGGAGAATGCTGTGAGCGTTGAGATGTTGAAAGGTATCGAGGGCCGAGAACTGGTGCTTTCACTTATCAGTCAAACCTCAACGTTCTTGTTCATGTGTGCCCAGGTGGCGACCCTGTTGGAGCGGTTATTTGACCTTTATTTGAGGCTAGATGCCGAGCAGCCAAGACCGCAATTTGTTTGGTGTTTTGGGCGCATTCCTAGGAAGGGCGCTGGTGATGGTCAAGATGTGGAAGATCAGATGGATGATCTGAGAGACACAATTAAAGCTCAACGAAACCCGGACGCTTTACCGCCACGAACTATACTACAAATTGCAGCATTCCTTGTGTTCCGCGCTTACAAATTAGCTTGTGACAAGGGTATCTGGTATCACCTTCATTGCGCCATGCTCATTAACTTTTGCACTTTTCCGTTCTACTTCCATCACTCAGCACCCTTTTTCTACAGCAGGAAAATCGTGTGGTTTCCAGTGGTGGCTGCTGTCTCCACCACACAGTCCTCCGCCGACTCACTCTATACATTTATTGCGAAGATCTACTACACGTTTGTGGGTGCCTTGGCTGGTGTGGTTGGCTGGTATGTGTCGACTGGTCTCGGCAACGGTAACTACTATGGATACACCGCTGTGTGCGGGTTCATCTATTTCTTTGCGGCTTGTTATCGCCACTTCAGCATGCACGCGTTTCCGATTCCCGGAATAATGCTCCTGGTGACACCGGTCTTGGTGTTGGGGACAAGTTGGGTGGATGCACAGTACAATGTTCTGGAAGTTGGCTGGGGCTGGGAGGTTGGGGTGGTGAGATTCGTCAGTGTTATCGCAGGTCTTCTCGTGGTCTTCACCATGACCTTCTTCCCCAACATCCGGAGCAGCAAAGCCGCTCTTCGTAAGAGGTTGGCAATTGCTTTAGAGCAGATCAATGTCACGCAGGTTGAGGTTTGCAATTTTGCAATCAAGAGACTTCTCAACCCCACTGTCCATATCAAGCTCCAGGACGATCGTTTGGCCAGTGAAGTGAGGGCCCATCTTGCCCAGCTACTGATGATCCGGGGAGCCATGGCCCTCATCAAGTATGAAACCGCCGTGACGGGGCCCTGGCCCACTGAAAAATATGAGAGACTTCACCAGTTGATCGTCAGCATTACCCAGCTTCAGTTCTTGCTATACAGCCTTATCGACCAAGTGGAAGACCCAGAAAGTTGGATCCCACACATGGCAAGCCGGGCTGCTTGGAACAGAGAGTTCTTGTCCGATGTGCTTCTGATGACGTACATGGCCTCGGAAGCTCTTAGGCTTCGCACTCCACTTCCGGAAATCACAGTGGCCACACTTCTGCTCAAGCATTTGGATGTGGTTTCCGACACATGGGGCATGAATGGGCTTTCGTTCAACGAGAGAATTTTCCGTCCCAAAGAGGAGACATTGAGTTCTGACGATGAACAGTTGCCAACAATAGCCGAGAAGAACAGCTTTGAGAACCCATTTCTCACGCGGCGTAACCTTCGCACACTCGACTTTGAAAAGCTCCTAAGTCACGATGGCCGCCTCAATGTGGTGGCGCTTTTGATCTCCCACTTGATATACAAACAAATCGATCAGGCGATATTCATGGTGAAAGGCTTAGTTGGAGAGAAATATGAATTTGACTCTCAACTTTTTGAGCTTTGATCACCCGTCACATGCAGCCAGCCACAAGCAGGCATCGCGAAAGAACCCCATTATCCAAATCAAGCGTTAATTGGCCCGAAACATCGCTTCGCAGAAGCTGGCGATTTCCCTAACTCGCAAAGCAACCAGTCAGGTTATGTCCTCATGACATATATAGTGTTACGGTTATCCGGTTTTGAGACCACTCTAATTCTTCTATGCAATATTTGCCCATATTCGTCTTCATAGGTTTTGTCTGGTCGGCCACACCCTTCTCGCGCTTGCAGCTGCAAAAACTTCCTGACACCGAACCCACTGTCGAAGATAGCTATGATATTGGGAAATCTCTTGAATTTGAGAGTTATGATTTCATCAAGCCCGACGATGGTATCCTCTCTGGACCTGTCTTGAACGGAACTTGGAAATCACCACTCAGGTATCATAAGCTGCTCAGTCTATCGGAAGCGGATCAGCCTAAGCCAGCAAAACCAAGTGTGGCAGAATCATCCACTTCGGCCGCTCATTCCCAAAGCTCACATTCTAACACTTCTGAGAATCATAATATTGGGTTTATCGAGAAAGCATTTGATCTTATCTACAAGCAATTTTGGACGCCAAGCGTTCTGGAAGTCGCCAATGCTTTACCAGGTGAAAAAGACGAACATAGACCTACTTGTGGTAAAGGAGACCCTCCAATAGTTGGCAAGATTACTGTGCCGACAACACTCACAGAGAATTCTCCGCCTAGTATTGATCACACGGAGTCTCTGAGAACTTCTTCTGCGGACGCAGCACTTGGCACATCTAAAAGTTCCGACACAAAGTTTGTGCAAGATAAAATTCGAAAAATGCACGAGCGTATAGGGTGGCCGTGTCTACCCTCTTGGCCCACTTCATTCAACCTGCCCAAAGCACTGCGAGTGGGGCCAAATCACCCAGCATCGTCGGGCATTGTCGAAGTGGAGGTGATTCGGGCTACCGCGTCCCAGTGGCTTCATGCCACCAAGAACAAGAAGCCCATAAATTCCGAAAAATATCACTCTTCATTGGGAATCGACTGCGACCTGCTCGGTGATATTGACATTACAAGACGCCTTGTCCACTTCCAAGCATATTTCAAACCGAGAAAGCATGATAACTACTTCCTATGGTATGCCGATGATCGTGTCTGGTCTTCACTATGGGCTTTTGGAGCTCCCCTTGCCGAGTTCGGTGAACTTCTGGTGTTCCGGCAAAAGCTCGATCCCAGGTTTCACTACCGAATTCAAGCCCAAATTAGCATCGAGCGTGGTGCGAGGTTCTCCCTAGCGTTGACGGACAAAGCCGCTGCAAAGAAGGTATATGGGCGGGACCGGCTTCATCTTGAAAGCTTGATGCAGCACTTCCACCTCCCTACTAGCACTGGCGAGTTTGGCTTGGCTGACGGATTGTCCAGTGGTGTGCGACATGACCAGCCGCTCCCTAGGATCGACACTTTGGTGCTGCCCTTCAAGAGACCTTGGTGGTGTCCACCATCGAATCAAACCGGGCAGGAGATCATTTATTCTAACAGCAAGGACATTTTGTGTTTTGCTCTGCCTGGGCGTGTCATGCAATACACAGCATGGATTCATCTAGACGTCGCATACAACTTCATAATCACAGCCAAGGACCGGACGCAATTAATCATCGACTTGGGCGAGAATGTGGGGAACCAGAAGAAGGTGTTCACGCTCGAGTCAGCCGACGGAGGCTTGACGACGGGCGTACTAGACGAGGCCCCGGGCTACTATCAAGCCACTGTCAAGACATGGGCTGCTAGCTCGAAGCCGACCTTCTTCATAACCATGTGTGACGTCAAGAACTCGTTTCTAACCAAAGCTGTCACATTCTATCAGTTCCCTGATTCGCCATGAACAATAGAAAGCTGGTGCTACACGGTAACAGTACCTGAACTTATGTAATTGTATGTATCCTATAGGCCGAGCCTACGCAGCTCGCCGAGTAATTAATGAGTGTATCACAAAGCCAATTTCTCGCCCTTCTCTCTGGCCGACTCACCGAACTTCTTGATTCTGATGGACTGCACGGCAATGAAACCGGAAGTGTCCTCTGGAGAGAAGCCAGTCAACTCGTCCATCGAGGACTCGGTCTCGTCGTACAACTTCTCGGTGTCGGAGTATCTGCCCAAGATGGTCACGGTACCCTTGTACGCTCTGGCACGGACGGTACCGTTGACGGTCTTCTGCGAAGGGGGGATCATGGAACGCACAAACTCACACTCAGGGGTGAAGTACATGCCGTTGTACAACAACTTGGAGTAGCTGACGGTGACGAACTGGTCACGCAACGCACGCACCTCTCTGTCCAAGGTCAAGCCCTCCAAGTCGACGTGGGTGTTTCTCAAGATGGTCAAGCCGGGGGTCTCGTAGCAGCCTCTGGACTTAATGCCAATGAATCTGTTCTCGACAATGTCGATTCTGCCCACACCGTTTCTTCTGGCCAAAGAGTTGGCCTCGATGAACAACTCGACAGGGTCGGTCACGGTCTTCTTGCCGCCATCAAGGATCAACTTGGTGGGCAAGCCCTTCTCGAAAACAACAGAGAAGTCCTCGGGGGTCTCGGGAGCGTCCTCGGGGTCAACAGTCAACTTCCACATGTCCTTTGGTGGAGTGGTGTTGGGGTCCTCCAAGATACCGGCCTCGAAGGAGATGTGGGCCAAGTTCTCGTCCGTGGACCATGGCTTGGCGGTGGTTTGCGCAACAGGGATGTTCTTGGCGGCAGCGTACTCCAAGAGGTCCTTTCTGCCGGCAAATCTGTTGAAGAACTCGGGGTCTCTCCATGGCGCAATGACAACCACGTCGGGCTTCAACGCGTAGAAGGACAACTCGAAGCGGACCTGGTCGTTACCCTTACCTGTGCAGCCGTGGGACACGGCAAAGCAGCCCTCGTCCTCGGCCACCTGGATCTGAGCCTGGGCAATAACTGGTCTGGCCAAGGACGTACCCAAAAGGTAGACGTTCTCGTAGATGGCGTTGGCCTGGATGGCAGGGAAGCAGACATTCTCGACAAACTGCTTTCTGACATCGACCACCACGAACTTGGTGGCACCAATGGCCAAGGCCTTCTTTTCGGCGGCTTCAAAGTCCTCCTCCTGACCAATGTTGGCCAAGAACGCAATCACCTCGTAGCCTTGTTCAAGCAACCAGGCGAGAATGACAGAGGTGTCCAAGCCTCCGGAGTAGGCCAAGCAAACTTTTCCTTTAGACATGTTGTAGAGTGAGAGAAATGTGTGAAAGAATATGGGATGTGAAATTCCGTGCGATATGGGGAGGACTTTATAGATTGCCGACCGCGGTAAAAATTTTCAGTTGCCTAATTGGGACGCTCGATAGCGTGAGTCACCGTGCGCTGCGGCCGCCACACGCAATTTCATTGAGTCAGCAGCCGCTGCATGGCCGTGTATTTCCATCAAAAAATACAAGGGCTTGTGGTAGCTGAATTTAGCTGCTGTTTGGAATTCACTGCATCAACTGCCCACGAGGTTGGCTGTAAGGAGCTGTCCTATCAAAGTAGGAGATGGTTCGCGCTCAGGCGGCTCGATAAGAATCGGGTAATAATTGGATGGAGGTTCGTGGCTCCAATGACCGATGCTTCGCCAGTTGGTGCACCTCTCCCGTCTCTTTCTGTGGGCATCCAGCCTCTAATTCAAAGAAATGAGTATGTCGGAGATGTATATCGAATGAGCGTATGGGCGACAGTCCTGACCCTTGGTAAAGGGCGGCAGAATAAGCTCTCTCCATGCATTGTGAAGTAATCGACCATCTTACTTTCATTCGTGAAGGCACCTTCAATGTTTCGGAAATGTTCAACCCACCTGTGTGGCAAGCCCATCTTTTGTGATGGTCCAGTCTTTTTCATTATCACAGGATTAAGCTGAGGTTGGGGTAAAGTACGAATGTATAGGCCATCAAATCTTTTTTGAGCATGATTAATTCGGAAAGACTGAATTTCAAGATTCATGTCTGGCAGACTCACAATTCTTTGCGAGGACGCCCTATATATATACGTTGTCCGCTCTCTCTTAATTCTTAGTTAGGGTAGCTCGCTCAGCGCAGTCATTTGCAACGAGTATGTCAGTTCTGAAACAGCCTTCAAACAAAGATTGAAAAATCAAAAAGAATTTGAGGCTTGGGTGCATGTGGAGCTCGTGAAGAAAGATTACCGTAAACTAGACGGAAGCCCAATTCCTTATCTTCAACCTTCGACAGGCATTTTAGAACCTAGGTGATACACGCCACTGAGGGATACGTCATGAAGTATTGCAGTACTTCTGATTCAACAGGAAACATGGTCGCCTTTTCTCTGGAAATCTCCCGATGTTCACTAATTCTAATTTCGGCTCTCATCTTGGAACTGAACTCTTATTCTAGATCTCGACTGGAAGGCCCCTATGGCTCTTGCACTCGCCATTCCGTTGCCAGCGCCACTTGAAAAACTCATTCTAAAGCTTAAGTTACAGAAACAATTCATAATGTCCCCGGCTAATCTCCCACACTTCTCGCTCAGACTTCTAATGCCGAAGACTATGAGTCGCATGACTCAGGGGTGCGCGTGACTCGTGTATCAACATGACTCTTAGTCACACGTCTACCATGACGGAGGACAAGAAGGTTGGCATCACCCATGCCATCCGAAAACACTTGGGGTTCGAAGACACAAGACTTTGGAAACGGTTTCTGGCCCGCCGCTTAGAACTCATAGACACCCTTGAGCTCAGCTCAAAAAAAGCCAGCGAGCAGGAAGATGAGATCAAGAAAGTGGCACAGATCCTACTCCAGGAATTCAACTACGGCCCGGAATACTTTGCCGACTTCGACAAGCTTGTCAGAGCAGCTGTGCAGAGCGTGAGGCGCAACCGGAAGCGAAGCACGAAAACCGGACGGGCCAATGTCAAGCGCCGGCCCGGCCTTGACAACAAACTGGAGCTTGTCAACAAACCCAGCTTCATTGCCGAAATTGCAAACCTCAACACCGACGATCATGACGAGGTCTACGACATGACCTACCTGACTGCTCGGGAAATCACGGAGCAGGACATGTCACGGGCTGCCATCGACTCTATCATCAAGCCCACGGATCCTTCGCTAAATAAGACCAGGGCACCAAGCGGACAGCCGCTCAGCGTTCTTCTCCCGCCTCTACTGCGTCTGCCGTCTAATCACAGCGATATTGGGGGCAAGCTACAAAGTGCTCGCTCGCAGCTCTTAGCCCTAATAAAGCGCTCGAAGCTGTGCTTGATGCTGAGTCTGCTGACGCAGAATGAACTATACCGGGTCATTGGCCAGGCAGCCATAACACTGGTCTCTGCATTGGTTCTCCAGAAGTCTTTCCCAGCTCTCAATCCAACGTCAGCGGAGCACCTTCGCGAGCGAATTGGCCAGACAGAGTTCCAGGCTCGCTTCTACCGGTCTCTCGAGCCTGCGTCGCCAATGACAAGCGCCCTCGATAACTCAACGGCCACGAGTACCCTCCACACTCTCATTGGGTGCTGCATCAAGGACTTCGGCTTCGATAGCGTGCTTACGGTGGTGGGCGAGGCCTTCTACCGAAGCTTACTTCTAGAATTCCCGCTCGCCCTGAGATCGCTGGTTCCTTTCACATCCGAGGAGAAGATCGAGCCCGATTCTGCCCCAAACACTCATTTCCCAACTTCGCTAAGCAGCTTGGCCACCGTGGCCGCCGAGCTCCGGAGCCAGAACATCAGCACCAACTCGCATCTGTCTGACACGGCTTCTGTGAAAGTGGAGCCAGACACCTTCATCCGTGCCGAGGCAGATGCAAAGAAGAACGTCACGCTCAAGTTCCTCGAGTCCAAACTCACATTCGCTTTCCCGACCGCCAACCTGGCGCCGCCTTGCTTCACCGAAATCATCAACAATGCCCGCCAGGCGTTCCGGCTCAACGAGTTTCTGGCGTTCGGCTTGAAAAACTCCCGCACAGGCGCCATCTTGCAGACCGACTTTGATCTCGAGGCGCTCTTTAACCAAAACCACGATATAGAGCTTGAAATCTTTTCTCAGAGCAGAAGAGCCATCCCGATCCACGAAATCGCTTCCACAATCGTGCCTACCGAAGACCGCCTGAAGATCGTCTTGCCGCCTCCCATCCCGCAAATCAGCCCGGTCTCCAGAGAGAGCAGTCCTCGGGAGCTCTCCACCCGGCCTTTGGTCCGGCCGTTGCTTCCCAAGTTCCAGCCTCTCCTATAAAAATAATAAAAATTGTAGTATAATGCACCAGTCGAAAGGAATTGTACCAGCTGAATCGAATTCTTGCGAATATTCGTGAAATGTTCTTGCCAATTGTTCGGCCACTGTACCGAGCACCCATGTCTCATGACGTGCACACAGCACCTACCCCATGTCAAAAGAACCCCAAGAACCCCCACCGGACAAAGGCAAGGAGCCGAAGCACAGAATGCAGGCCGTTGCTGTGCCACGAGCCGACCTAGTGCCGCCGCTCAATTTCTCGCTAGTCGAAGACGGCATCTACCGCAGTGGGTTCCCCATGCCCATCAACTACCCGTTTCTCAGGCAACTCAAGATCAAGACCATCATCTACTTGGGGGACCTTGGCTGCGAGAAGGAGAAGAAAAAGGACAAGCACGGCACCACAGAGATTTTTGAGAAGTACAAGCAGTGGCTCAAGTCCGCCGACATCGAGTTCCATCAGTTGGTGATGCGCTCGTCACAAGAGCCCTTCCATCTGGGCACCCAGGAAGAGAGCCAGGCGGCGTTGGTGGCGGCACTCCGTCTCATGAGCAACAAATCCAATTTCCCGATTCTCATTCACTCCAACAAGGGCAAGCACCGGATCGGTGTGTTGGTCGGGTTGATGCGGAAGATTCTACAAGGCTGGTGCATGAGCGGAATCTTCGAGGAGTACGAGAAGTTTGCCAGGGGCAAGGCCGAGTACGACTTGGAGTTCATAGAGTTGTGGCAGCCGGACCTAGATTACGACCAGGCACAGCTTCCGGACTTTGTTCGAATACGCTCTGATGCTTAGAGGAGCGGGAAAGAAGGACACAGCCTTTTATTGATAGGAAAAGAAACCCGCCAACACCATGGCAGGCAGTATAGAAGAATCCATCACACAACTTAGTAGATGCTTTGATTCAAGAAGGCAGAAGGTGAGCACGGCAAAGCACCGGGCCAAGCCGTCAACGATTCATACCTCTCTTGACTAGCTATTGTTCTTCATTTCTCGAAGCTCGGCCATGACCTCGTCAGGCGTATCCTTGCCAGTGGCCTTGATGACCTGCGGATCGCTCAACCGCATGAAGGGGTTGAACTCAAGCTCGTCTCCAATAGTGAAGGCACCCGTGGTGACCTGATTGGCCTGGGCAAAGTTTTTCAAGCTCGATATGGCGGCGTTCTGCAACACTGTTTCACTGAACTTGACATTCAGCTTGGTGTACTCGTGACCAGGGTATACAATTGTCTCCTTGGGCAACTTGGCAAGCACAGTGTTCAAGGCGTGGTTCATCTCAGCAGCCGTGCCTTCGAAAAAACGGCCGCAACCACTGATGAAGAGCGTGTCGCCCGTAATCACGGCCTTCTCACCCAGAGCAGTGTCCTTTATGTAGTAGCAAATGTGGTCTTGCGTGTGGCACGGAGTGTGGAGGGCTGTAATAGAGATGGAGTCGCCCAAGTCAATCACCTCATTGTGGGAGGGCGTGTATGTGACCAACTCGCTGTTTTTGCCGGCAATCACAGGCAAGTCCGGGTACTTCTTGTGGAAAGTGGAATTGCCACCAGCGTGGTCCCAGTGGTGGTGAGTATTGACGATGGCCTTGAGCTCGAAACTTGGCTTTTCCTTTTCAAGCCACAGGAACACGTCTTCCGGAAACGCCGGATCAATCAACCACGAGTGTTTGGTGGTGTCGTCCACCACCAAGTAGGCGTAGTTGTTGGACTTGCCGACTGAGCAAGGAATTGCGGAAATTTGCATCGGACGACGAGACAAGCGGAAAATGGGGACAGTGTTTGATGTCTTCGTTAAGCTGGAAAGACGAAACTTCGCAAAAGAGGATCCGATCCTGGAGGTGGAGAGCAAAGGAAGGATGTGGGGCATCTTCGTTGCCGGCCGCGGGTCAGGTGACCCAGGTCAGAAGAAGGTGTGGCTAGAATCCGGCACTGTGGGGTAAATTTTGTTCAAAGAGAATGGAGATGGTCCTGTGCTGAGTCTTGCCATTATGCATAGTAATTGGGCCGGTTACCAGCTTGGAGGGTGTTTGGTAAGGAAACCAGCTAGGCTGGTGCTCTGGCTCTAGTATTGGGCGAGCGGACAGGAACCAGCCACTAGCATTTAAGGTATTGAGTGTAAGGCTGTGGACGTACAGCAATTTATCTGCTGCATGAGAGCCGAACATTATTATAAAACTAGTTTCAATTCATGCTGGGTCAATGTTTCCAATCGCCTAGGGCACGAGCACTACAATTTGTTGAGAAGGACGTCGATCATGACGTAATCTGAGCCAATTGACTGCGAGCTGCTTGCGTAAAGGAATAGCACAGTGCTTTACCAAGACTACTCACTTCCTTCTCCATAGTCTCCAGTAAGGTGGCGCCAACAACAGGGGCGAAATTGTCATTTCGAAGTTCGTAGATCTACTCGTGAGAGGCTGATGCTCAGTTGACCCGTGGTGCGGTTGTTGGGTGCAAATCGCTGGACAATGCTCCCAACAACGGCGCCGAAATTTGCATCCGGCACTAGCGAAAGTTTTGCCGAGATTACTGTCAGGTAGTCCTTCCGTTTAGGCAATTCAAGAATAAACTCACTAGGCCATAGACGGCTTGAAGTCGGTTCATCTTGGCACGACAGTGTGACCACTAAAGAGATCCTTGAGATCAACTTTTGGTCTCCACGACTCAATTGATTGAGTTGTCAGAAAAATATTTGACTCAAGAAAGACTCTCGATAATTCATTGAACAGGCGCCCTTAGCAGCTATTGAGGCGAGGTCTCAGCAGTCCGAGGCCCGTCAGACTCTGTTCAGCATAACACGTAATAATATTTCAGCCCTTCAAAACGGAGACTAGAAAGCTACAAAGAACCAATACTCCACAACTGAATTTTTCTTCATCTGTCTGCAAACCGTCTTTTTGACTACTGGGCGGCTCGCCTATTGTTCAACACCAGAGTGGAACGATGCGAAGAACAGGCTTGAAGGCCGGCCAATTTTACCTGTAATGACATTTAAAGCGCGAGGCCATCTTCTTTAAGCAGTGCACCTTGAATGGATAGAAGTCGTTATTTTTTGTGTTAGCCGATAGCCTCGGATGATACGCCCGAGTAGAGTTTAGCCGCTCGGCATTTCTACGGACCCTGCCCTGTCGTGTCCTTTTTGCAATGGGCATGAAGCGCGCAGCACTCCACCATGCTTCTTTCGTGGTTTCTCTGGGCCGTGTTGGCCTACGCCGACCAGGCGCAATTCGACTTTGACAAATCCCAGGCCCAGGCCGGTGTGGCGGCTCTGTCGTCCTACAAACTGAAGGCGGCCCTGTCGTTGATGTGGGGTCCGTACCGAAGCGGTAACTACTTTGGGCTCCGCCTGCGACACCCGGAGTCGCTCTTGACGGGCCTCATGTGGTTCAATGCCGACACCAGGGAAGGCATCTCCACGTTGCACAACACCTACGAGCAGATGCACGACTTGGGCAAGGCCACTTGGGTGGACTACGACCCGCGCGTGGGCGGCACCCAGGTCATTGTCGACAACGAGTGCCATGTGAACATCACCATCCACTTTGTCAAGAGCTCGGGCGGCAGCAATTGGGGTGTGCGTGTGCAGGCGGTGCCCCACGAGGGCTACGAGGAGTCCAGGACCTCGGTGGTGTGGTACGCGGGGTTGGAGAGCGAGACCGACACCGAGCTGAAGGGCCTCCTCACCAGAACCACCCCGAAGTTGAGCGGGTACCCCGACACGTTGGAGTTCTCTGGCATCCACGAGGACCTCGGCATCTTCGACATGAAGATCAGCAGAGGCCCCGCCACCAACAAGCGCCCCAGTGTCAAGCTGCTCATGCGCACACCTAGCCCCAAACTCACCCAGCACATGAGTCTCCGTGTGCCCAACGGGTACATGTGGCGGGTCGGCGACATCTTCCACCAGATCATCCAGGAGTCCATCAAGGACTTTGCCAAGAGAATGGGCGAGGACCTGGCCAGTGTGCCTCCCTGCCAGGGCCTTTTGATGCGTAACTTGTACGAGTTTGACGGCAACTTGCACTTCATCCAGAACGTCTTCGAAGGCGCTTTTGAGTTCGACGTTGTCTGCAACATTGGTGCTTCTCAGGACGAAAAGATCTCGTTCGAGACAATCGGCGACAGAATCAAGGAGGTGCACGAGTTGAACGCCGAGAAGTTCGACGCAACCTTCGACTTGTCGGGCTTGGACGACAAACACAAGGCGTTCGCCAAGGAGGCTCTTCTGGGTCTTCTCGGTGGTCTCTCGTACTCGTATGGCCTGCACTTGGTTGACAGGACCACCCAGTTGGACGATGAGGACGTGGATGATGACGAAAACGAGAATGACGGCACCCATCTTCCAAAACTCACGGGCCAGCCCGAAGGCCCCTATGAGCTTTTCACCTTGGTTCCCTCCAGACCCTTCTTCCCCCGTGGCTTCTACTGGGACGAAGGTTTTCACCTTCTCCCTATCTTGGACTACGACTCGGACTTGGCTCTTGAAATCTTGCACCTGTGGTTTTCGCTCATTGACGAGAACGGCTGGGTGGCTCGTGAGCAGATCTTGGGCGAAGAAGCCCGGGCCCGCGTGCCCCCAGAGTTTGTCGTGCAGAGCCCCCACATTGTCAACCCACCCACGTTGTTGCTTGCCTTCACTAAGATCTTGGACATGGCCAAGTCGCACAGCGCGTCCAACTTCACCGAAGACGTGGAGTCTGTTGAGCCATTGGCCAAGCTTGAGAAGTTGGTGACCCCAGACATTGGCCACCACGTCATCACCGACCCAGAGAGTTTCGCCGAGTTCACCAGACAGCACTACCCTGCCCTTAAGCGTCACTACGAGGCGTTCAGAACGTCACAAGCTGGAGAAACCGAGGACTTTGAACGTAGCACCGAGGAGGTCTACCGCTGGCGCGGCAGAACAGCCACCCACTGTCTTGCTCTGGGTCTTGACGACTACCCTAGAGTCTTACCAATGGATATTGCAGAGGCTCATGTGGACCTCTTGTGCTGGATTGGTGTTATGACACGCTCGATCAAACAGGTGGCTGAGGTGCTCGGCGACCAGGACGACGTGAAGCGTTACACCGAGACCGAGCAGCAGATCCAGAAGAGTATTGCTGAAAACCACTGGAGTGCAGAGGACAAGGCGTACTGCGATCTCTCTGTGGATGACGAAGACAACAACATCTTTGTGTGCCACAAGGGCTACATTTCCTTGTTCCCCTTCATCACCAAGTTCATCCCTGGGGATGACGTGGAGAAGTTGGAGGCCGTTGTGGATCTCATTGCCAACCCCGAGGAGTTGTGGACAGACTTTGGTATCCGTTCGCTTTCCAAGAGCGACGAGTTCTACAAGACCGAGGAGGACTACTGGCGCCTGCCTATCTGGATCAACGTCAACTACTTGGTGCTTGAGGCTCTTGCCCACTACCACGGGCTTGTTCCCGAGGACTCACCCGAGCTCGCTGCCAAATTGGACAAGGTCTACACCGAGCTCCGTCTGAACTTGATCAAGAACATGTTGCTGGAGTGGGAGCGCACTGGCTTTGTCTGGGAGCTGTACGAGGACCAGAACGGGCACGCCAAGGGAGCGAAGAATTTCCTTGGCTGGTCATCGTTGGTGATTTTGATGATGAAGATGAGTGCATCGTTGGCATAAGAAAATATAACATTGGTGCTAGCGGTAGCTACAGAACATTTAGCAAGTGCATTTTATTACACTAGAATACCCGCGTAGAACCAGCCCCGGATTTCGCACCAGGCAGCAGCGGTCCTCAAAGCACACCATATTCCACACCATTGGACCAAAAGACAATATCGAAATGTCTGAGGCTCCACTCACATCATTCAGGTTCAGCTGCGGCCAGCCCAGAAAGCAGGCGGCCAACAGGGTTTCAGCCAAGCACAAGATCAACAGTGTGATAGCCAACTACTTGATCCAAGAGGGCTACCAAACAGCGGCCGAGGAGTTCAAGAAGGAGGCCGGCATGCACATCGTCAACAAGGGCCTTTCCTCGATTGAGCGGAGAAAAGAAATCAAGTACCTCATTCTCCGAGGCGACGTGGCCGAGGCCATCCGGGCGGTCAGCATATACTACCCCACAGTGCTCGACACGAACAACCTCTTGCTCTTTCGGCTTCTCCGGCTCAACTTGATCGAGATGATCCGGCGGCACAAGTTCTCGTCTGCGGCAGAAGACAAGGAGTTCTTGGACAACATTCTTAGGTTTGTCAGAGAGAAGCTCATCAGCAAAGTGGCCCACTCGATGGAGCTCTTGAAGGAGTTGGAGATCACCATGAGTTTGGTGTGCTTCAACTTCGACGGCTCGACCCCAGCTGAGCAGCTCAAGGAACTTCCCGAAGAGTTGCGCCGCTTGTTTGACCTCTGTCTCCGGAAAGAGTGCTACCGGGCCGTCAACCAGGCTATCTTGGACTTGGAGCCGACGGCGGCCCTGCTCCCGAGAACACAACCCGTCAACGACATTTCTGTACCTGCTCTAGACAGTCTCCCGTTGGCGGAGGACCTCAACGGTCTGGACATAATGGACGAGGACATTGACGACTTGTTGTCGTTTTCCCCACTGCCGGCCCCGATGGTCCTGCCACCAGTCCCGGCCCAGGAGCCCGTGATCAAGTCTCAGCTTGAGGACATTTGCAATTTATGGGTGGCCACCGAGCTGATTCTCTATGACAAGAAGCAAATCTCCCAGAAACGGTACTTCCCCAGCTCGCTGGAGAAGTTCCTCCTATAACCTTATAGATGACTTGAATGCATAATGATACTCTAATACATATACTACAGTGCCAGGGAGACGCTCCGGCGCACTCAGACCAAGACCACACAGTCTATGTAGTTTCCGGTTTCAATGGACGTCTTGCTCAAGTATGCCTTGTCTTCGGCGTGGGTAACCTCGCGGCACTTGTTGTTGAAGACAAGCACGTTCTCTGGCAACAAGTCCTGTTTCCCAGAGTAGTGTTTGGTGTGGATCGGCGACGCTAGGAACGTGTTCAAGGTCTTTTCTCTGAGGTGGGCAACGGTCGAGCCCCACTCGGGCTCCGGGTTGTGCTCAAAGTCCTCGGGGCTGAACTCAAAGTGGTAGGTGACAAAGTTCTCGAGCTCGAAGACGTCCCGCAGCAGGTGGAGGCTGGTCCATTGCAAGATCTTGAGCGGCGACTCCCGCTTCAAGCGGTAGTACTCCCGAACATCGTCCGCCTTCTTTGCCTCGGCCAAGTTGATGCGCACGTAAACGTGGGCACAGTGGACAGGCACGTCGGGGAAGATATCCTTGGCGTGCCAGGTCCAGAGGCCGAGTTTGATCCCGGACCAGTATAGCGTTTCGTACGAGACAATCAAGACAAACGTGAGGCAGAGTGCCTCGCTGATGTACTTGGAGATTGGGTTTTGGACAAAACTGGCCGTGAACGGGTACCGCTCCATACGCAGAGTGAAGCTCTGGTCGACATAGGTCCACCACACAGGCAAGTTCATGGCGGTGTGCTTGCGGTGATTTTTGGTCCTTGCGGTTTTCTTTGTCAAAGTTAAGTTCTCAGAACACCAGCAGGGCTTCACGCCATATAGTGCAGGTTGGGGCGCCTGCTTGATTTGAAGCCTTCGGGCAAGGTGGTGGAGTAGTCCGAACGATCGGCCGCGCAGAACAATGGAGATGTACCGAAACGGCCCTAAGCCGAAAACCAGTCTACAGGAAAATTTGGTCAAGTTTGACACCGAAATGATTAAATTTGTTTTGGAGTCCATGTTGGGATTTCCATGGGCCTCTCGTCGTCCTACTGTGGTCTTAATGTGGTCGTAATGAGGCCTACCGTGGGCCATCAAGAGTTTGTATAAGCTGTATATTCTCGGGAGTCGGGAAGAAGTGTCACAAAGCAAGCTGCAGCAGCGCTTGTGTGCCCATAGTGTCTCTGTAGTCTCTAGTACTTGCTATTAGATTGAAAGGATGCGGTTTGTATCCAGGCTGTCCTCAAGTTGCCTGGACTTGGCTCAAAACACCACGTACAACGGCTCTTTCAGAACCCGTAGCTCGAACGTGGCCTCCTGGGCCGCCTGCGAGGCCACAGCGTTTTTCGTGGCCGCCAGCCACACGTGTGGGTACGGCTTGGTCGGGTTGTCCTGGCCTGCTGGACCTGCCAAGGGCTCTTCGTCGGCCGCCTCCGGGGCCTGGTCTGCGCCTGCCACGAGGAACGTCAGCAGGTCTATGAGCGAGTCGCTCAAGTTGTTGACTATGCCAGCGAGTTCCGTCTGGCGGCGACGCTGTTTGAGGAGCTCTTCCTGGAGGTCTTCGTCTGAAACTGCGCCGTGGCCTAGGAGCGACGTGCGCTCGTGGCCGTCGCCGTCGTCGTTACCACCGAGACACGAGAGACAGAGACCCATGCGTGTTTAGCTAGAGGTGGAGCGAGGGAAGGTGGTACAATAGTTAGGGGTCTGTTGAGGTGAGCATGTACAATGCAGGCCGAGCTGGCCAAATGGCGCCTGAAATGGGAGGAAGTATGGGGAAAATTTACGGTAGGTAAAATATGGTTGGTGCCCAAGCAGACACAGGAGAAGCTTGAAGTAAATTTCAAATTTCAGTTAGAATGAAATTGTACCAAGATAGGGAATGATGCTGAGCAGGGTGAGACACGTTTGAAGAGACAAGCACCTTGGAAGGGCTCATCGGAATTTGCCAATTGACAAAAGAACCACCAACGGCCATATCCAAGGTTCAAACCGGATCTGTCCTCCAATGTCTAATCATAGTAATTATCAAATATGTTGATGAGTACTCTGATGTCTGGAGATAGCTGGCGCGACAGTAATTGCACCCAAGTACTCCTTACCGGTACTTGCAATCTAAGCCACGAGCCCTCACCACCTCCACCCCAAAATACCCTCCCAACGTTCGAAATCTCCCATGACGAAGGCTCTCGCACTCTTGGCGTTTGAAGCGTTGTCGGCACGTTTGGCCGGAGCAACCCCCCGCACAGTGGCCCAGATCCAGGAGGCCATCAACGACCAGGCCGACTACCCCGCCGAAGCCCCGTTATTTGTGACCTGGACCATCAACGGCGATCTTCGTGGCTGCATCGGGACATTTGCTAGTCACAAGACCGCAGAAAACGTTTCACACTTTGCCGTGGTCAGTGCTTTGCAAGACAGCAGATTCCCACCAGTCAAGGCGGCCGAGTTGCCCCGCTTGGCCGTCAGCATCACCGTGTTGGACAACTTCACCCCTATTGAGGATGCGCTTGACTGGAAAATTGGAAAACACGGCCTCAAGGTGCTGTTCAGCAGAGGCATGAGCCAATACCTGGGCACGTTCTTGCCTTCGGTGGCTGAGGAGCAGGGATGGACGCAGGAGGAGACGTTGTGGCACTTGCTTTCCAAGGCCGGCCTCCCAGGCGTGAAGAGGTCCGACACGTTAGACTTTTACAAGACCGCCATGAACAAGGGCACTATGGACTTGGTGCGGTACGACGGCCTCAAGAGCCTGGCCCTGTACGAGGAGTACGCCAAAATCCAGTGATCCTCGCATTGAGTAGCACAGCTAAAGCAGGCACTCTAGCTCAAGTGTTTTTTGCACAGAAGATCACTCTGGTAGGTACTCGATATCTGGTCGTCTTCGGTAGTAATGCATTATGAAGAACTATGTGAAGGGGGCCCGAAGACAATTTCTGAGTGTGTATGATGATATACCTTCAAGTCCGTATGCACGCCTGAGTGGCATGAGACTTGAATAATCTATATAAAGCCACGATATCAAACCAATAGAGGTTTGTTGAGTTGACTGGACTTGGCTACCCCCAGAAATTTATTTTCAACAGAAGCGCAAGTGGTTTAGTGGTAAAATCCAACGTTGCCATCGTTGGGCCCCCGGTTCGATTCCGGGCTTGCGCATTCTTTTTTGCTTTCAAACGGCCCCCTACAACCTAAAAAGATTGCCTTTTCTTTTCAACTGCAAAAAAACTCTCTTTATTTTGAGAGCACTCATACTTACCCTCGGTACGCTTCTTTCTTTGGTGCGCTGACTGTGCCCACTGCGCCATGCTCCATAACCACTACAGTCCGGCTGGCTGCGAAAACCAGCCCCGGCCCGGAAATAGGTCCGGAGAGCTCCGGGCTGATTGGCGGTCTGCCTTGGCAGGATCAGGTACGCCGCAGCAGACGGGTCAAGGGAAGCCAGTGACGGCACGCAGAATGGCTCATGGATGCGTCTCGCGGCCCAGAGCCAAGAAGCTAGCCCGCCGTTTTCGGTGTGGGCTAAGGCCCGGGCCATTGTCCCAGTGGCCGTGTGTGCAGTGCCCCGTCGGCAGCTCGCCCGTGGGAGCAATGGTGGTTCTGCTCGGGTGGCCGCACGTTCTAGCTACTGGATTCGCTCACTATTTCGACTATGTGCATTATGGTCCCACGCGTGGGCCACTATAGGTGGGCCATTGCGCCAGGGCAGTGGACCTGGGGAAGGGTCCAGTGAGGCTGCGGCGGCATTTAGACCTGCGCCGCGCGGTATGGAATCGGGACTCGGGCTCTGCCGAAAAACACCATGAATACGAGCCAGCCCCATTGCTGGAGGGGCGGACGGTGCCGGACTGCCGGGCAGCGGATAATGCACCAACTAAACCAGCGGCGGCAGAACAAGGTTTGCAGATCGCTGGAGAATAACGGTGCTGATCGCTGGCCCGCGCCGTGTAGGAAAAATGCTACTTTGCATCTGAGGAACAAGACAAGGAAGCGGTGTGCATTGAGGCCAGATGGAGCAGAAAAAAAAGAGCAAAAATACCTCAGCCAAACTCCGGCCAAGGTACTTAAGCGTCGCATGTCCTCTGCCTAATCGATAAAAAATTAAGCCTGTTTGGTACTTGACAGATCCTCTCCGTTGTCTGCCGTGTCCCGTATATTCCAGGTCCATTTCGCTTGCCATACATAAGCGACTCCCGGAGCCTCTCGCACGCGAGCATCTCAGGCACAGGCCAAGCCGCCGGCCATATATTCAGACCATCGGCACCTCAACCACACGGGCCACCACCTTGCATCTGCCTATCACATTCACCAGCACCACACTCACTCACACTAAGTGGAGTCTACTCCGTTCACTTTGTTCACTTCGTTACCTACACATTCACTTAACACATCATCGCATCACCCCACAATGACTGAGTGCTCCGCTGAATCTGACTTCAACGGCGAGTACATGACGGCAAGGATCATCTCGGTGTTTGTGCTCCTTGTGCTCCTGGCTGCCGGCTCGTTCTTCCCGCTTCTCGCCCAGCGCTACAAGAGCCTCCACATCCCGCCCATTGTCTTGTTCCTCACCCGCTACTTTGGCACAGGCGTGATCTTGGCCACGGCGTTCATCCACCTTCTCGGCGAGTCGCAAACCAGCTTCTCCCACCCGTGCGTCGGCGAGTTTCTCTCCGAGGACTACGCCTGGGCCTCGGCGTTGTCCTTGATGGGCACCGTCACCATGTTCACGATTGAGATCTTCACCCATCGGGCCATCGAGCAGAAGCGGGCACGTGCCCAGGCTCTTGAAAGCACCGCCCACGGCCTGCCGGCAGACAGCTTGTCGAAGAAAGAGGACGACATTCTGGTGCACGAGCACGCTGAGCTGGACGAAAGTGCGTTGGACGCCAAGATTGCCCGCGACGCCGTGATCAAGGCCCTTGTCAACATCTACCTTCTTGAGTTTGGCATTGTCTTCCACTCGGTGTTTGTCGGGCTCTCGCTTGCCATTGCGGGCGAGCAGTTCATCACGCTTTTCGTGGCCATCTCGTTCCACCAGTTCTTTGAGGGCATGGGTCTTGGCGCCCGGTTCGCCGTTGCCGAGTGGCCGCCCCACTTGAAGAGAATGCCCTGGTACTTGTCGGGCATCTACAGCTTGACCACGCCCGTGGGCATCGCGGCGGGTCTTGGCGTGAGACACCTCTACTCGGCCAACAGCCGCGAGTCGTTAATTGTCGTGGGTGTGTTTGACGGTTTCTGCTCGGGGTTGTTGATCTACAGCTCGTTGGTGGAGCTCATGGCAAGAGACTTTATGTACGACACCCGCTTGACGTCCAGCAGCAACAGGCGCTATGTGTTGGCCTACTTCATGTTCATCTGCGGAACAGTGATGATGGCTGTGGTGGGCAAGTGGGCCTGAGCAGACAGGCGCTCCATTAATAGACTTACGCACACTAGAATAACATCGGCACCCGGCCGAGTGTTTTTTTTGCAATTTCGCCGTTTTTCGTAGCCATCAGGTTGGGCCATATTTTCATGTAGGACCACCTGGGGCGCGGGCTTCTCCACACCAACGGTGCGCTCCACTGTGTAACGCTGGCCCGGCTAACCCCACGATTCCTGACAGGCCCAATTCCAAAAACAATTACTGCCCTCTCGAATTGTATTGACCCACACAACGTCTCCGCACATCTTATAGACCGCCGAGCGCCACCATGAAAAGCGACCGAGCAGAAGACAAACATCACCACCACCTCCATTTAGGCCTAAGGAAGACGCCGTCTCCCGACAATGGACGGGCGCTGTTGGCGGCGCTGTTGCCCTACGGCGACGGAGGCTGCAAGCTTTTTGGCATGGAGAACTTCGGCAACACGTGCTACTGCAACTCCATCCTCCAGTGCCTCTACTACACCACGAAGTTCCGCCAGAACGTCTTGGCCCACAACACAAAGCCCCACGACCGCCGAATCAAAACAAATGGCTTCAACCCACACTCGTACCTGTTGAAGTACGAGCAGTTGCTCGCAAAGAAGCTCAAGGAGCAGGGCAAGGGTCCCGAGGCCCCGGCACCTCCACAACAAGCGGTTCCGCTTTCGCCTGGCGCCGCCACCATGGGGGGCCCGATGGGAGCACCGCCTGCCCGTCCGCTGATCAGGAACTCGATTTTCGGCAAGTTCACCACCCAGCTGGCCCACCAGATCGAAACTAAGAGCTCCATGGACTACAGGAAACTCGGCTTCATCCAGGACTTGCGGGCGTGCTCGGCGCTCCTGTTTGAACAGCGGCTCTTGATCAACAGAACGCCCGAAATCCACCACATGGAGGTCCTCGTGACCAGACCCGAGGAAAAGAACCGGGACCTCAAGGACCCCAAGGACCCAAAGGCCGAGTCTGAAGACACCCCCGCCGCCGAAATCGAGTATGGTCCAGAGTCAACACGCTCGAGCATCGTGATGGTGGGGATCCCCAAACCCGAATTTCAGCTCGCTACGCCCCTCAACCCCTTCAGCGCCAACCCCACCACAGACCACAGGAAGCGGTCGGCTTTGATCAACGGGCCAATCCTCAACGTGGACTATGCGTTTGTATCGAGCTACGCCGAGTCTGACGAAACGTGCCTCTTGTACTCGCTCAAAGACATCTTCGAGGCCATGTGTGAGCACTCGTCCCAGACAGGTGTGGTGTCGCCTTCTTTCTTTATCCTGAAGTTGAAGCTGAAGAACATCTTGTTCCGCCAGGCCAACATGCACCACGACGCCCACGAGTTCTGCAACTATCTTGTGAATGAGATCTTGGAGACCCTCAACCTTGAGACCTCGTCAACCAACAACTGGTGCACGGACTTGTTCCAGGGCATCATCACCAACGAGACCAAGTGCTTATCGTGCGAAAGCGTCACGTCGAAAGAAGAGACGTTCTTGGATCTTCCGGTCGACATCCCGCCGGGCAACAGCGCCTACTCCTTGACCCACGCGCTCAACAACTTCTCTAAGCTGGAGACACTCAACCACCAAAACAAGTTCTACTGTAACACCTGCCTGCTGCTCCAGGAAGCGGTCAAGACGATCAAGCTTAAGAAAACTCCCGAGATCTTGGTGATAAACTTCAAGCGGTTTAAGTACGACCCCAAGCTAGATCGCATGGTCAAGTTGTTCGACTGCATTCTGTACCCCATGAACCTCCGTCTCTTCAACACCACAGACCAGAAGTCTGCCAACGGCAACGACCAGCAGAGCTCGTTTACATTATACAGACTCTACGGCTTGGTGGTCCACATTGGCGGCGGCCCGATGCACGGCCACTACGTGGCACTTTGCCGAGCACAGCTGGGACTCTGGTTTCTTTTCGACGACGAGACTGTCGAGCTAGTGGAGGAGTCCTATGTTCTCCGGTTCTTTGGCAATGGCCCTGGCTTGGCTTGCGCGTACATTTTGTTCTACGAGAAGTTGGATACCTCCGTTGACGGCGACGACTTTGGTATCGACATCGACAACGTCTACGACGGAGACGACTATTTGAGAGCCACCTCTGACGCCACACATACCGAAGAACACTCGCTCAAGTCAGAGGAGAAGAGTCTAGGCAAAACCGCCTCGATCTTGAAGAAGACGTTTATGTTCGACCAGCCTCAATCGACGCCCTCGAAAGACACGAAGAACCCCGAGGTTGGAAGTCCGAAAGCAGAAAAAAAGTCGTGGGTGGATGGCTTGAAAAGAAGAGAAACAAAAACCGACATGTCTCGTGACAGGAAGTCATCTGTGAGCAGTATCGGCAGTGTGCCGGCTCCGGCAGAGGAGGAAACGGTCAAGCGCAGGGGGAGCATATTCTCGTTCAAGAAAAAAAACAAGTCCTAGAGGTGTGAACTGGAAACATTTTGTTGCGAGTTCTCAAAACGGCCAGTCGCTACTCTTGTGACCTCTATGGAAACTGAATTTGGTCTGGCCATGGCATTGTTCTGTGAAATTGAGCCGACCCGCCTTGTCCGAAGGCCCTTGCTCCAGTGCGGAAATCTCATACCTGCAGGTGCCGGCGGCCCCTCACTGGGGTCATCTTGAAAGCACGGCACGCGGCACCGAATCGCCACCACCCACTATGACTTTGACCTCACCTACCATCAAAAGTTTTGCCGGCTCCAAATTTGTCACGCTTGCAGCGGGCTGTTTCTGGGGCGTTGAGCGCGCCATTCTCAACAACTTGAAAGGCAGAGGCATCGTGGATGCCAAGGTTGGCTACGCTGCTGGAGGCTCCAGCAAGGAATCCAGCGAACCCGTCACGTACCAGAAGGTGTGCAGCGGATCCACTGGTCTTGCGGAGGCTCTTCAGGTGACGTACGACCCGCTGCAATTGCACCTCAAGGATGTGCTTGACATTTTCTTCCGGATCCACGACCCCACGACGGTGAACTCGCAGGGCCCTGACGTGGGCACGCAGTACAGAAGCGCCATTTTCGTGCACGACGCCGAGGATTTGGCCGTGGCCAAAGAGAGCAAGGAGTTTTTCCAGAAGGAGTGGTATCCCAACCACACCATCGCTACTGCGGTGGAGCCCATCAGCGTGTGGTACGACGCCGAGGACTACCACCAGGAGTACTTGGACAAGAACCCCGGCGGGTACGAGTGTCCCACTCACTTCTTGAGAACCAAGCCCAAGGCCTGAGCCGACACGTGCTCGACCCCGATGGCTGCCCAACGAAGCCAGGACGCATTGACGAACTAAAACATGATAGATAGCTTTAACTGTTTCAACAACAAAGGCCGGACAGGAATAAAATTACGAGACCCACCGATACAAACCTCGGTCCCAATCCATTCACGATTCGTATTTTAATGGTGTAACTTAGGCCTTGACTCCAGACGCGAACGCGCACCAACATCACCATGTCCTTGTGGGTAGACAAGTACCGCCCCAAACGGTTGGAGCAGCTCCTGTTCCACGGCCACGTGAGCGACTCGCTCAAGGCGCTTGCCTCGACCGGCGACTTCCCACATTTGTTGGTCTACGGCCCGAGCGGCGCCGGCAAAAAGACGCGTATCTACGCGACGCTCCACGAGCTCTTTGGTGTGCTGGTGGAAAAGCTCAAGATCGACGTCAAGACGTTCACGACGACGTCCAACCGCAAGCTCGAGTTCAACGTGCTAAGTCTGCCGTACCACCTTGAGATCACGCCCAGCGACATGGGCAACAACGACCGGGTGGTGATCCAGGACTTGTTGAAGGAGGTGGCCTCCACCGAGCAGGTGGACTTTCTGAACCAGACGCTGAGCAAGACGAAGCACCGGTTCAAGGTCGTGGTGATCAACGAGGCCGAGTCCTTGACCCGCGATGCGCAGGCGGCGTTGCGCCGAACCATGGAGAAGTACTCGTCCAACATCCGCCTCATCATGGTGTGCAACACCATCGCCAGCATCATTGCGCCCATCAAGTCGCGGACGCTCTTGGTGCGTGTGTCGGCGCCGTCGGCGGGCGAGGTAGCGTCGGTGCTCCAGCACGTGGCGGCGAAAGAGAACGTGCGCTTTCTGCTGGCCAACGAGGCCGACCAGCGGGCGTACTTGGAGTCGCTTGCGGTGGCGCTGGACCGCAACTTGCGGCGGGCGCTCCTCAGCCTCGAGACGTTGGTGATGCAGATCGACGTGCTCAACGTCCAGGGCAACGCGGCGGTGCCGTTGGACTGGGAGGTGCTCATACGCAACATGGCGCTGAGCATGTCCCGGGACCAGAGCGTCGCCAACTTGGCCAAGCTCAGGGTCACGTTCTACGAGTTGTTGCTGCACTGTGTGCCTGCGCGGCTCATTCTCAAGACGTTGGTGATGGCGTTGGTGGAGTTGAGCTCCCGGCGCATGGCGGAGCTCGTGGAGGTGGCGGCGGTGTTTGACGAGCGCTTGAGTTTGGGGCTGAAGGCCATCTTCCACTTGGAGGGCTTTGCGGCGAAGGCCATGCTCGTGTTGAGCTGAAAGAGACACAACTCATGTTATAGAGTCTCTACACTGATCAGAGACACGCATACAATAAAACAACGTTCTGATTCCTATACAGTTCTCAACCATCTAGTGCTGGACCTTGTGGTCACCGTAGGGGACAGGAGGGGCCTGGGCGCCCTTGGACGAGCCCTGGGCCTCGTCGTAGGTGGGGAGAAGAGGCTCCGACTCGCCGGCATCCACTGCCAGTTTCTTTGGCGCCTCGCCACTTTCTTCAACGGCACAGCATGGGCCCGAGACGGGCCCCGTCTCTGTCGCGGCATAGAGCCCGTCGTTGTGCCGTCTGGCGGTGGGCAAGATCTGAGTGATAAACAAAATGGTGTACACGAGCGACCCTGGCGGGAACACAAGGAACAAGAGCACGCTGATCAAGAACTCCTTGGTTGCAAAGGTGTGGTGGGGCCCCGTGAGGATGTAGATGGGGAGCGGGGGCAAGAAGAAGGCAAGGGCCACGAGCAAGACCCGCTGGGTGCGGTTGGGCAAGTCTGCCGTCAAAAAGGGTGCACTCACAGTCATGGCGTATTGGTGGGCCACACGGGAGGTACTGAGGGTAAGGGTGAGGGTGATGCTGGACCCCGGCCGGGTTTAGTCGCACTAGCGATAAGAGAGACGGCTTTAGCCAGAGGCCCTTCTGGAGATTGGCCCTCGCCAAAACGCAGGTTGCACTCACAGAAACCCAGAGATTTTAACCTCTGTAATTTCGAACCTGGGCGTACCAAACCCCCGGCTTGTGCTGGGCCCAGCCCGCCGCCTGGCCGGGCCCCTGCCGGAAATATACGTAGCCGAGCGTGCTTAATCTATTCTTGGACTGAGGCGAAAGCCCTGCCGAGCCCGCCGACAGCACACCACCAGACACTGGGGGCCGGCGATAATATCTTCCGTGCCGCCGGACCAAAACCTTCTCCGTAGCACCACCCGATATTTTCTGGCCATTGACGTTCGGCCACGGCCCAACCTCCATTCTCGGCCGCGCCATTCCTAGCCGCTTTGGCGGCGACAGCACCAGACGCAGAGAAATGTCACCGGGCCCTGGAGGCTATTCCGCCTGGGCGACTTTTACCGGACCAAACCACGCCTGGAGCGCCCCGGAGTATTTTTAGTAGTGCCCGCCTAATTTAGGCAGCGTTGGCCCACAGTGCCTCCGCCCACGCCTGCCCGCTCGGTAATTAATGCAGAGAAGCCGTCAGCCGACAGCCCGCGAGGCACTGGCGAAAAGGCCCTCTGGAAAAAGCGCACCTGGCTGCGTGGGCCGTTGCCCCGGCATTCCCCACTGTTTCATCTGGTCGCGCCAATCTCACACCTGGATCTTGTGAGCTTCCAGTGACGTGCTCTTCTTTGCTGCTGCTTCGTCTCTGGTGCCGTGCCGAAATCACACACCCCCTAGTGCCGCCCCCTTGAAATACCCAGGCCCGACCCGTTGCAGCCCCAGCCGCCAGAAACAGCCCCAGCCGCTAGACCTCATCTACGCTTCAGCGCGCAAAAGGCCAACCTCATCAGTCTGGCTCCATAACCAAGAGTGCCTACACCTGCTACCGTTGCCCCCCGGCTGCCCCATACTGAAGCGCCTGTCCTCCTGGCCCGCCCGTCCTGCCCGTGACCCCATGCTGGAAACAAGGCTCTTCGGCCTACCCATGGACAAAAACGGCGACTTTGACCCGCCGCCCGTGCCGGCGGCAGACCCGATCAATTACTCGCCCAAACACTCCCGCAAACCCAGCTCGCTCCTGAGCTCCCGCAACATCAACATGAAACGCCTCCTGCTCGGCCCGAGCCCGCCGCAGCGGCTGCGCTCGGCGCATCTCCTGCTGCCCTCGAGGAAGGGCAAGCTCCTCGCCATCGCCATCCCGCCCCAGGCGTCGCCGAGATCCGCATACTTTGGCGTCACGTCTCCGCCGGCCCAGGACCTCTCGTCCGACCCGCTGCTCAACCCGGCACCCCGTTCCTTACAGAGCCTGCCCCTCACAGACTACGACCACGACCTATATCGCTACACGGGCAAGGCCCGCGCGCCTCTACGAAGCCCGTTCGACCTTCTGCTGCTACAGCCGCTTGCCGCCGAGCCTGACTCGGGCCTGGACTCCGCCTCCCGCAGCTTGCACGGCTCATACCCCCCGTCCTCGGCCACGCGACCCAGCCTCGACGGCTTGCACCCTAGAGACGAGATCCTCGCCGAAAACGACCCCTTGGCGACCTCCGACCCCTTGGCCAGGTCCGACTCCTTGGCGACGTCCGATACCTTGGCCCCGTTGCAGGCCATCGCGCCGTCCTTGCTCGGCTTGGAGGAGTTGCAGGAAAGCCTGATGGTCCACGCGTACCCCCACGGCCCCGCCAACGTGCTCAACTCCCGCATCTTCCTCTACTCAGACCCAGAGACCTCCGACCACAGGGTCGACGTCAACGACTACGACCTCGTCATCAACGTGGCCCGCGAGTGCGCCGACCTCTCGCTGAAGTTCGACACCCACAACGGCGACAAAAAGTACATCTACGTGCCGTGGTCCCACACGAGCCCCATCTCCCACGAGCTCCCGGACATCACCCGCGAAATCGCCGCCATGGACAAGGCAGGCAAGCGGATCCTCATCCACTGCCAGTGCGGCGTGCTGCGCCTGGCCTGCGTCGTGGTGGCGTACTTCATCGTCAAGTTCAAAATCAGCGTCAACGAGGCCTACGAGCTCCTCAAGTCGGGCACAGACAACAAGGATGAGCCGTGCCTGCAAGACATCAAGCTGCAGGGCAACCACGTGCTGGCCTGCGACCGCATCTGCCCCAACATGAGCTTGATCTTCGAGCTCATGGACTTCTGTGAACGGCTCAAGTAGATTTGAGCATCAGCAGGACAGAAAAGGCACAGGGCAGTGAAGGTATAGGCCCACAGAGGTTACACTGCAGCCTGCTACGCACCTATAGAGCCTCTTCCACCAGACTGTGGGTTTCTGGCCGGCGAGAAACAAACATACTGGGTTGCCCACGTATATAGCGTACCGCAAAGCGGCGCGTTCTTGAATTTACAGTATTCAGGGTACTCCGTAGCGAAGACCGGTACGTCTAGAGATACCCACATCACGGGCTCTACCACCACTGCGCGCGCACAAAAAATCACCACTACTCGCATACTCCCTTACACTTAAACAATGTCCTATGGCCACGGCGGGCCCAGTGACCGAGATAGGGCAGACGACCACGATAGACCGAGCAGGACCGATCGCGCTGACAGAAACGAAAGAAACGACAGAACAGACAAGATGGACAGGAATGACTGGCAAGACAGACAAGACAGACTGGATAGAGGGCCAGACAGAAGCCACAGACAAAGCCTCGACAGAGACCACAACCGCTACTACAACAATCGCTACAATCGCCCGCCCAATGCCAGCGGAGCCAATCCTAATAACAACAACAACAACAGCGGGAAGCGGTACGGCACTCAGAGCTACGGAGACCACTCCTTCAAAAGACTGGAGAACAGGGACTACTACGGCCACCGCAACAACAACTACTCAAGAGGCGGCCCGTCAGCAAATCTTGATGCCGCGTCCATGGGACCTTCCTCAAGCAGTTCGAGTCAGAACCGCCGACGCGGGGGGCCTTCGCTGTATGACTCGTATCAGGGAAGCAAATACCGTCCTCAGAAAGCTAAATACGGGAAAGATCAGAGATACCACGGTGCTGATGGCTCAGCTCCAGACTACCCGGGCGACAAACGCCGAAAGTATGACTGGGACCCGTCAAAAAGGCCGAGATACCCTTTGAAGGATCAGTACAAGCCTGAGCCTCGAGAAAAGGCTTCTGCCTCGGAGAAGAGTGAACCAGGGGCAAACCCTCTCACGGCAGAGAGCCAGGGTGATTCAAGAGCTGGCCAAGATAATCACAACCCACAAGAAGCTCAACCACACAAGGCAGAGTTGCCGAGAAAGCCGTCCACGGACGCCTCAGCACCATCTGATCACTCACTGGTCATTGCAACATCCAAAACCATTCTGGGCACTTCACCATCCCCGCCAACACCGCTAGATCCTGTAGTGGCGCTGCTGCCTAATAGTGTTGAACCGCCACGAGTACCAGCGAGACCAAACGACACCGAAAACAACGAAACAATTGTCAGCGAAGAAAATGGCAAAACAGAACTTGAGAGTGGTGAGATGGATGCCGCTGACCTAAACGAACCCGAGGCCTCCGAACAGATCGATGACGAGGGTTCCAAGCACAACGAAGTCACCGACAACGGTGATAATGTCTCCGAACACTACGAAAGGGAATCCTCTGAACACAACGAGAAAGAAGAATTCGCACATCAGATTCCCGATACATCTGTACTTTCGCCTGTGGGCTCCATTACTTCAGATGAGCTTCTTCCCCAGCCGCTTAACCAAGATGTACCCGAGGTGCAGTCTTCTGAGGCAGAAACAGACACAGAAAACGAGGCCCCACAGTTGGACCTCTCTCGGAATTTGCTTCGCAAAAGAGGTAACGACCCAGACCGTCGCCGAATCAAACGTCAGCTCTTGTCCACTTCGGACGCTGAAACTAATGACGAGACGACCGCAAATTTTGACTACAATTCAGATTTCTCTGCCAAGCCGCACACCACAAGCGACGAACCACAACACAGCCCTCCTCGGGCTGAGGAAGGCGACACGATAAATCCTCCCGATGAAGGCTTTTCGAAGCATGTGAGTTTCCAGCTGACTGAGATTCGTCGTGATCTGTCGAGTGACAAGAAATCAGATGAGGACAGCAAAATTGTTGAGGACACCACAGGATCCCACTCCGAAATGACTTCACTGGTGTACAAAAAGGTGCCCAAGGTGAAAAGAGATCTGACTGGTCGCAGCCTTTTACAGAGGGCTTGCAAGAAAGGGGATTTGGAAGAAGCCAAAAAGTTGATCGCTGAAGGTGCTAATCCTAATGAAAGCGACTTTGGTGGGTTCACTTCCCTCCACGAAGCGGCACTCGCGGGCCATACCGAGATTGTGAAATTATTGCTAGCAAATGGTGCTGATGTCAACAAACAGGCCCTGGAGGCAGGGGATTTGGAGACCCCACTTATGGATGCTGCTGATAATAAGCACATCAAAACGGTCACGGTGCTTCTCGAACACGGTGCAGATCCTCGGATCTGTAATGCCGAAGGGTATTCTACTATCACCAAGTTGTACCATTTGCAAGAGGAAGACGATGAGTACCGCGACATCATTGAACTTTTGAAGAAACATTCCGCCGATCAGGGCGATGCAGAGCTTGTTCAACCAGTGGAGGAGCGCGAGATCGTGGATGATCCTTTCGAAGAGTATTTCGACAATTTATTGAAGAAAAAGACATCTTCGATGATCTACAGATATGTGGCTTTGGGCCTCAAAGAATCAGCTGCCGAGGAATTTGTCACTCATTCGCATTCCCTCCTGAAGACACCCGATATTCTCAACTTGGCGGCGAGAAATGGCCACGTTGAGCTAGTTGATATCTTCTTGGGCTTGAATCCAGGGGACTTCGATATCAATCAGTTGAATGAGGTTGGTGTGTCTGCATTGTTGGCATCCGTTGGAAGAGATCATTATGACGTTGTCAAGTTTCTTCTTTCGAAGGGTGCCGACCCTCGAATCAAGCGAAAGGACGGTATGAATGCTTTGGATGTCGCTAAGCATTCGTCCATGTATGACCCCAGAGAAGTTGTTTTGCTTGAGGAGAAGATTGCCAGCGTCGATGAAATTGTACCAGCCGCTTCCGTGAAGCGTCAAATGTCTGAGGGCGATAGTGATGAGACACTGAAGTCTCACAAAACCGTCGAGCAACCTGACAAAAGGTCAGCGACGCCTTCAACAGAGGCTCGACATGCTACAAATTCGGCCGCTGCGTCCACAGAGGAAAATGACAGCGATCAGCGTCCCACAGGTGTGGCAGATTTGAGAAAAAGGAGTGGATCCGAAAGCATGCCATCCTCGAAACGTGCGCATGTTGACTCACCAGAAACTCAAGGTATTGAACTTCTGCCAAAAATTAAACTGGAGGATCATGCAACCCCGGGTGATGAGATCAAAGAAGAGTTGGACGAGGCTACCTTGAAAGCTCAAGAAGAGCAGCGCCTCAAGGCAGCTGAAGAAGCCAAAATATGGCAAGAGAAGATGCAAGCGAAGAAGAAGGCACGCAGAGAAATGTTTCTCTTGGCAGAGAAAGAAAAGGAGAAGCGGCGTCGTGAAGAGGACGAACGTCGTATCGAAGCTGCAAAGAAGGAAGCAGAGCAAGAAGAAGAGAGAAAACGGGAGGATTACAAGAAAGCGGAGCAAAATGCTAAGGAGTTAGAGCTCAAGAAGCAGCTCATGGAACGCCAGTTACTATTGCAAAAATACCCGATAGGGCTTCAACATGCAAAACTCGATGGATGCTTCTCCACCTTGAACACCAAGTATACCCCACTATACCTTGTTGAAGTGGCGGACGAAGAATACGTTGTTGACTTGCAGTTAGCCTTACTTCTTGCCACACCCACCCAGGACTTAGGTCTTGCCGGCAAGCCTGTTCCCGGTGAACTCATGGATCGTCTTTGGGTTCTATTCTTCAGTATGGTGGGTGTTGGACAGGATAACCAGATTGAGCGCAATGGCGAAGAGAAGTTCCGCAATTTAGAGCTCAATTTCATCCCGGTCAAGCAAGCGGAAGAGCTAGTCAAGAGCAAAAGTGACGAAGCTTACAGGGCGATATGGACGGAGAAGCGTCTCGCAAAAGTGTCGGTGGACAGCATTGATACTTGTGAAGCGACGAAGGCCTTGCCTACAGCTGTGCAGACGGAAATGAGCGTGGGATTTGTGCCTTGGAAATGGCGGCAACGTGCCGACGTTATGCGGACCATTCAGGCTGCCAGCACGCCTCTCTGGTAATGTAATGAGGAAATGAGAGACTTTATAGACACGGGCCGACACCCAATACACTAGAGCATCGCAGCCGCGCGAAAAGATGTAGTTGCCTATCATGGATCTACAAGTGTATGTTGGAGATATCGGTTTCTAAAGCAGTTCGTGACTAACTTTAGGGTTTCGAGAGCGAGTCTCTTTGAGTCTCTGGACGGCGAGGCTGGGCCTACGTTCGTGCCAGATCTCGAGTTCGAGGAGGTGGTGGTTGAGGCCCCAGATGCAGCACAGGGTGACGAAGACGATGAAGAGGAAGGCACATTTGCGTTCAGGTTATTTGGCGGCGACCAAACAACCACTGTTACGTTGAAGGAGGAGGATGAGGAGGAAGTGCGTGTCGAGAGGCCGATGTCATTCTATCGTCTCATACCAAGCGATAGTGAGAAGCAGCAGTACGCTGAAGCCGCCATCACATACGCCCAGCTCCAGGTGGACTTCGATGCCGTGCCTATTGACTCGTGTCCGTGGCGAGTGCTACTGTTGGCTGAGCACAATGCCAAGATCAAAACCGGCAAGAAAAGAGAGGGCAAGAAGAAGAGGGTGATGAAAGCTGTGTGTCGGGAACGAAGAGAGAAGCGTGAGAAGGCTCGCAAGAAGGCCGAGAAGAGTCGGGCGTTTGGTGGGTATACCAGAAAGACGCCGAGGGCGCCGAAACAGAAGAAGCCAGTCGTCGAGAAGCCTAAGTATCGCACGGAGTAGAGGCCTATAGAACACATTTGCATAGTGATAGCATGAAAGATTCAGACAAAGAGTGGTCGATCGGGATGCCCGCCGAGCTGTCCATCTTTTCAAAGTTTCAGTAAAATTCATCATTTCCTAAAGTCAGGTCGAGTTTGCAGATTTCAAGCAGGCTGCAACGTAACTGCGAACAGTGAAGATGATCAGAGTTGATTATAAATTCGTATCACAAGCAGAAAAACATATTTCGAGCAGGTCTTGACTTCCCGTTTCACATTTCATTACGAATCGAGAATCATAACTACCTAGTGTGGTTCCATCACACCAACTCTGCTCAATACACTTTGCAGTCTAAGTCCACTTCGCGACCATCACCATGTCCGAGCTCGAGAACTTCGAGACGTATACGGTGCCCGACTTTGACCCAATTCAGTCAGCGGCAACTCTCCTCAAAGCCACGAATGCCCTCGACGACACAGAGCTCGATATCGCCACGCTGATCAAGCGGCTCCGCTTCGACGCCGCCGAGGCTGAACGCAGAATGGACACGCTAACAGAAGCCAACCACGAACAGCTAGCCGCCAGCTTGGGGTCCATGGACGCCACGCGGCGCTTGATGGCCGACGTGATCACCCCTCTGGCGGACCGTGTGGCGCAGGCGTACGCTCGGATCTCGGCCGAGGTGGTCGAGCCTTACTACAACGCCGTGGAGCTCCAGGCAGCATTGGCCCGGGCCCACGAGACCCTGGCGCTCATGCGGACGCTGGCGTTTTTCTTGATGTTGCTCCAGCAGCTCTTGGACTGCGAGAAGAGTCTCGACGGCGCCGCCGACAACCGCGACGTGGTGCGTTTGGCCAGACTACACAAGCAGGTGGTGAGCTTCTACAAGAACGACGACATGGCGTTGGGCGACGTCCTCGCGTTGAAGTTGGTCCGTGACTACAACTCCCAGGCACACACGAAAGCAGCAGCCCTCACAGACCAGTTGGTGACGCTGTGCTCGCAGGACTTGGGCCACCACTCCTCCTTCACCGCAGACAACACCACGCTCCAGAACAACTTGCTTGCCTTGGGCATCATGGACCTGGCGCAGCTCACGTCGGTGATTGACCGCGGCGCCATGGCGAAGTCCATCAACATTTCCTTGTCTCTGTTGTCTCGCCTGTTGCAGTCGCCCCGCGTCTTGGCGGCCGCCTACACCGAGGTCCAGAAAACAGCCACCACCTTCTCGCAAACACTCACCGCTCTTTTGCGCAACTGCAAGACCCACGACGGGTCTCTCTTGGAGCAGTTCGAAAGCAGGCTTGCAGAGTCGGACAAGGCCGCTGTGTCGGGCTCTGTTCCAGGGTCCTCAGTCATTGAGGAGGTCTACTGGCACCGTCTAGCGTTCAAGTTCAAGAAGGCCGTCGCCATGACAATGGCGAGAGGAGGACCCATCGCCCGTAAGTTGAGGTCGAATTACGCCCAGATCATCGAGGCAGCGAACTCGTCTTTACAGCCACTCGCTGCCAACCACATATGTGACGCCTTGAGCATCATCAATAACGAGTCTTAGACAACTTCAATAGCCTTCCTGGACAATCCACACACTCACTCACTCACCAATAAAATTCATTATGTCAACTTTTGCTATAAACCCCCGAGTCTCCTCCTTTTCTAAGCGGTCACCTTGCTGGTCAAGCTCGTAAGGAACTCTCTGTAGCCCTTTTCAAACTGTGACTGGTCCTCCACCAAACAACTCAATGCCCACAAGCGCAAAGCCATCAAGTCACGCTTCTGAGTGGTCTCAATAGGCTCGTTGGACGAGCCGCCGATGATGACGTACAAGCTCTTCCACACAACAGAGTCCTTCTGCTCCCTGATTTTTCCAATGATCTGGCGCACCTTGTAGTTGAACTCAGAATCCTCGAACAAGAACTCAGGCAACTCAGTCTTTCCGGTCTGAACAGCGTACAAGTCGTTGGTACCGAACAAGTCTTGCACGAGCTCAGGGACAACGTCACCCGACACCCACAAGAATAACTCCGAGCCATTGTCGATCAAGTACAAGCCGTAGTTCTCCCAAGATGCCTTGGTGTCGTTGATAGGGGTGGGCAACAAGATCTCGGTGCTTGTGAACGTTTCTTCTTCACCAGTCTCCTCGTTGACTTGCGTGATCTGCTCGGGCAAGCCGCACTCGTCAGGCATGTTATGCAAGGAGTACACCGTAGGATAGATTGTCTTGATCAACTGAGGGAGCGGCAAGGAGCCCAAGTTGTTCAATGCAATCGCACGGTGGTCGGCAGGCACACGCTGCTCTCTGAAACCAAGATGCTTCGTCAAGGAAAAGAGCAACAACGGAAGCATGCGCAAGTTCGTAGACAATTGAAGAGGAGAGGAGCCTGTAACATTGCCAGGAACAAGATCCTTGCGGTAAACATTGAGGATGTCCACCACGGACTTGGTTAAGAAGTCTCTGCTCGCGGACAAGGAGCTAGAGAGACCCTTTTCAGTGGCGCGGTGGGTGAAGTAGTTCGTGATGGCTAGCTGGTCAGCCGATGCGTAGACATCGTCCAACTTAGCAGAGGTTGGAACAGCCAAGTTCATCACACGAATACGTCTCTCGCCGTAACACGTAGAATGTAGCACGGCAGCCTGGAAGTATACCACGGGTTTCGCGATAGTCTCCTCGATGCTAACCTCAATGACATAACTCTGGTCTCTTGGGAAAGTTGGGAAAGAGCACAAGTCTGAGGAGCGGTTGAAGAAGTTTCCAAAGAATCCACTCATTCTGAAACCGGTGGAGCATCTGACTCTCAACACAGCCTCCAAAGCAATGTCCATAGACAAGTGTTCGCTGATTTCCTTTGATAGCTTGTTGACGTCCTCGATCTTGGTGCACAACCACGATGGGTAGAAGTGGGTCTGACCCGCAGTGAAGCGAGGCAAGTTGGACAACGTCGCCACGTCTTGGTACTTGGAGCCGGTCAAGAACAAGTCGATTGTGACTTGGGCCGAGTTACACTCCACGGCAAAGGCCTTGTAGAAGGAGTCGGCGGCGTTGAGCAAAGCCTGAGCCTCCTTTGGCTTGCCTGAGTGGGCACTCTCGTCTCTCACGGTCAACTTACCCTCCCCAACGTTTGGCAAGCTGGCAGAGAAAACAACCAATTTACCTCCGATGCTGGAGATCATCTTGTGGCCGGCTCTCAAAGCGGGGCCCAAGGCGAAGTTGTTGTTGGCAGTTCCTTCGAAGTACGAGGAGAAGTCAAAGAGCAATTTCTCGAGAGAGGCGAGGTTCTCGTTCAAGTTGATCAAGAGGCCCTCAGGAGATGGCAAGAAAGGCTCGTCGATGTCCGAGACAATCAACATGTCTGGAGCCTTGTCGACGCCTTCAGTGAATCTGAAGTAGTGCAACGAGGAGTCGACACCGATGATGGAGATTCTTGCTGTGTTGTTTCTGTTGGGGATTCTGTCCAAGCTCTCCAAGATTGTTCTTGCGACGGTGGACGTCATGCCCGAGTTGACAGCGTCGGCCGAGACGTCGATGATGAAGGTGTAAATGATAGGCTGGGGGGTTCTGGCCATGTACTCCTTGGGGGCCACGAACTCGACGACGGAGTGGTTCAACTCGACTCTCTCGTACCTGTCAGAAGCTCTCTGGGTGAGTTCGTCGAAGTCGAATGCCGTGGGGATGTCGTTCTGCAAGCCACAGAAGTTGCATCTCCACTTCTTGCCGTTCTCGTTCAAGGTGATGAACGGGTTGATGTAACCGCGGCAGCGGCGGCATCTGGAGATGTATGTGTCCTTTGTTGCAGGGACCTCCTCTGTTTTGTCATGCAAGCTGTTGTAGGGTCTGACGACCAAGGCCAAGGGCAACTTGGATTTCTTCAAGAGCGAGCCGTTGGTGGGGATGACGTTCAACGTGGACCGGAAGTATTCGGGCGACGCGTTGGCGGTAGTCGACGACGGGATCAACTGCGAGGTGTTGGGCACGATGAGCGGCGGAGGAGGAAGCGACAAGTCGCTGATGGACGGCGGCATTTCCTTGGACAAGTCTGTGGTGTACAACTGGTTCAAGGGCAAGGTCTGCATGCCGCCCATCTGGACGCCCGAGGCGCCGTAGTTGTAGGCGGGCTGGGCGCCGTTGCCGCTGGCCGCTCCAGCGTCGGCTCCATACGACGAGCCGTACTGAGGCTGGGTGTACTGAGCCTGGCCGTACTGGGGCTGGCCGTACTGGGGCTGCTGGGCAAACTGGTCACCGTAGTGCGACGCGCCGGCGGCATACTGCTGCTGGTAGCGGTTGGCAGGGGCGGCGCCGGCGTTGGCGATGGAGTTGGCGTCCACGGGCGACGCGGGTTGCTGCTGGACGTTCAAGTTGTTGAAGTTTTGGTTCAATTGGTCCATGCCGTAGCCCTGGCCGTACTGCGGGGCAGCCGGGGCCTGCGAGGCAGCATACTGGGGCTGTGGGTACGCTCTTCTTCTCGACATTTGCACACGGAGGATGCGGGCGCTTTGTTGACGTCGATGTCTGGAGGTTGTTCAAACGTGGTCAATGGTCGCGGGACGGAATTTACGCGGCTTGGGCCGCCTGTACGCTGGGCTTTCTTGGGCTGGGTGTGCAGATCTTCGAGATACCACGAAAAAAAGTGGTTTAAAGAAGTTCTATGATTTGAGGTTCTTGGGATGGTTTAGCAATTGACTTTAGTTTGGTTGGTGTTTTTTAGTTTAGGCGATGCAACCCAACTAGTTTGGGTGCGGCGAGATCTTACTGGGTGATCTCAGCGTTGAGATCTGACTGGGTGCACGCGAATAAGATTAGGCGTAGACTGGTCAAAACCGAGTGAGGTTTTATGATCAGGCCCAAATGGTGGGAAGCAGCTGGAAGTTCTCAGATTGCGACGGCCTATACTCAAAAGGGACGTCGTCGTGTTGCACCCACTGCCGTAGGATTCAGACCGGCTGCGAACGCCTGGCTGCGGCTGGAGGCTAATCGAGATCCAGCTGCCTATGAGAATAAAACCGGTTCTAGCTTGATCTACTAGCAATTCGAAGCAACAACTCTACGAGCTATCTCAACTCGAGAAGGTTTCTGAAGTGTCAGAACGAAGGCTACGAGACGGCGTAACCTGTGTCAAGCTAGGATGTTCCTTCACTCGACGCAAAAACAAGACAAACTCACTCCAGCTGGTCGAACACAGCCCTCTTGAATCTAAAAATTTCTACCGAGCATGTCTTCTCCAGATCTGTGTCCTCATAGTTGCCAGAACCGTTCAACGCCAACTCAGGGTAATAAAAGGCTAACATCTGCTCTGTACTCATCCGAACCCATGCTGGCAAAGTTAGATCGTCACCAATACTACATGGCGAAGTCTCTTCTAGCTTGATAGTCTTACCGAAACTTCTGTTCCAGAATCCACTCAGAAGCCCATCACAAATTGCCTCAAATGCAAGGCTAGAGTCTTTCCATCTTTGCACTTTTGAACTGCGAAAGTAAATCATGGGAAGATAGATTGTGCGAGCTAGTAAATTTACAAATAGAACAGCGAAAACACAATCTAGCTGATCACCATCGAGATCTGCAAATGTCAGCCTGACTAGTTTCATAGAGTTTATGGATTATTTTCAGTCAGATACAAGGTTGTATAGTGTAGTGGTTATCACTTTCGGTTCTGATCCGAACAACCCCGGTTCGAATCCGGGTACGACCTTGCTTTTTGCCTTTGATCTTACTCAATTCTCTACTTTCTAGAGCCTTCCATCGCATGCACGGCCGCTACACAACTAAAGAGTCGGCCACCTTTTTTGGACTTACACCTAAGCCAGGCCCCTGCGGGTAACTTCTCACATTATGTGCAGGTCAGACTCCAGCATTATATAACTCTTGGACATCGCGAAAATTTTAACCAGGCACTAGCACATTTTAACGCAAGCTTATAGCCGTCCGTCCGAAAATGAAATAGAAGATGATGATACTAAGTTTCTTCTTTCCCAGTCTGATTCGACTATGACGACAGGGTTGAAAACCGTCTCTCTTGCGTGAAGACTGTCTTCGCGGACAGTTGTAAGAGGGGCTTATACTTGCCAGTATTAAACGGTTCTGATTCACATTTCATCTTCAGATGGATTTCTACAAGCGTGCGTTAAAAAGTGCTGGTACATTCGGCATTTCTATGATGAAAAACACCATAACATTCGCAGTTTCCTCGGTAGCATACGTCAGAACCCATTCTAGTATGCCAGTGACCGCTTATCGACCTTCCATGGATGTCTGAGAAATACCGAAGCCTCATAAATTTGTAATCAGCTCGAGCGTCGGATCTTACGATTCCTGCTCTATGCATCAACTACATTCTCTATCCGTGGAGTCTTCTCTTTCCACAAGCTACAGTCTGTCCTGTCGTTCCTGCTCTTCCCATCAACTACATTGTCCCTGGTCTTTTTCCTGAATCATTGCGTCTCTTCATTTATCTATATCTTGCCCTTGACAGAAGGAGTTGTCAACGGCCATTGGTACGAGCCCTCGGTGTCAAGCTTGTATCCGTGCTTGGCCAAAAAGTCGGTCAATTGTTTGGGACCCTTAGAGCCATATGGATAAATGTGGAGCTCTGGGGCGTCGTCAGACTCGATGTAGTTCAACAAAGGCGTGAACAATTGCCAGGAAACGTCCAACTCGTCGTCACGAACAAAGTTGGCGTGGTTTCCGAGGTAGCAGTCACGGATCAAGGCCTCGTAGGCCTCAGGCACCCAGAAATCCTTGGAGTAGCGAGACGCGTACGTCAAGTCCAACTCAGTCAAGGAGGTTTCCGTAGAGATGCCGGGAATTTTGGAGTTGATCTTCATGTAAACAGCCTCCTGCGGCTGGATGCGGATCACCAACTCGTTTCTGGGCATGTCGTTGAAGATGCCCTTGGCGACGGCCTTAAACTGGATTCTGACCTCGACCTTGGACTCGTCAAGAGCTTTGCCCGCACGCAAAACGAACGGCACACCGTCCCAACGCTCGTTGTGGACAGTGAGACCCAAGGCGGCGTACGTCACACACTTGGAGTCACCCTTGACGGTCTCATCGTCCAAGTAACCGGGCTTCTTGCCGTCCTCAGACTTGCCGTACTGGCCAATCAAGATGTGGTCCTTCTCGATCTCGCCAAAGGCTTTGAGCACCTTGACCTTCTCGTCACGGACAGCCTCTGGGTCGAACAGCACAGGGCGTTCCATGGTCAAGAGGGTCAAGACCTGCAACAAGTGGTTCTGCATCACGTCACGGACAATGCCAATGTCGTCAAAGTAGCCACCGCGGCCTTCGGTGCCGAACGCCTCCTTGAACGAGATCTGAACGGAGGCAATGTGTTTGCTGGACCAGATGCCAGAGAACATGGCGTTGCCGAAACGCAAGAACAACAAGTTCTTGACCATCTCCTTGCCCAAATAGTGGTCAATTCTGTACAATTCGTCTTCCGTGAACAAGGGGGCCAAGTCCTTCTGCAATTGGCGGGCCAGCTCCAAGTCGTGGCCAAAGGGCTTCTCGACAATGAGTCTGAGGCGGCCTTTTTCTGGGTAGCAGTGTTTCTTGATGTGGGCGCCAACGCTGGTGAACACGGAGGGCGGCAATGCCAAGTAGAAGAGACGTTCTGACTCGGAGACGTTGTTTTTGTTATCGTAGTCCTGGATGGCTTTTTCAAGCTCCTCGTAGCCCTCGGGCTTGTCGTAAGGGCCGGAGATGTAGGAGATCAACTTCAAGAAGGAGTCGACCTTGTCCTTGGCCTTGTCGTCCTCCAACTTCAAGTTCTTCTTGATTCTCTCCCGGAGCTCCTCAATGTCCAACTGCGAGCGGGCATAGCCAATGATGTTGACTTTTTGGGGTAATTGGCCCTCTCTGTAAAGCCCGAAAAGAGCAGGGAAGGTCTTCTTCTTGGCAAGGTCCCCCAGGGCACCGAACACGACAATCGACACGTTTTCGCCAAAGGAATCCACTGACATGGTAGCAAGCTATGGGCCAGAAAAAAAGACCGGGGCCGGCGCGGTTATATACGTCGCAGAGCGGCCCGATAAGCGAAATTTGGTCACCACGGTTCTGGCTAGAATTTATACCATTGAGAAGATTTACTAATTTTTGGTGACCTCTTGCAGAAGAATACAGTACCGAAGTTTTGGATTCATCGGTTTCAAAGCTGATGGAGGGTGTGCTGGCGGGTAAATTTTGGGTATCTCCTGTGTCTACACTACTAGCTAGTGGCGAGCACTCACTGGACAGATGACTAACGTTGGGCCGGACTTTGGGGACGTTGATTTTCCGAAAACTCACAATGCAAAATAAGAGTCGCCAACAAAGGCAAAGGGTTTAGACTGAATAAACTTCAAGTCTACAAGTCAAAGAATAATATGGAAAACCCGCTACATGGAAAAATCGTTACTCTCGTGATTAGTGAGCATACCCTCCGCACCGGACCCCAGAGACCCCGCCGCCTGGACTTTACGTACTTAGTAGATCTGCAATTCACCCCAAGAAAACCCAGATGGGCAGAACGGGAGAATGCTGGAGGGCGATATTGATTCTGCTTTGCCAGACACTCTCTTTTGAAAATACCAACACCATTCCACTGCTCAGGCTTACTAATATAGTCGGAGGGAGTATTCGCCAATCCCGTGACACGGGCCAGAAAGCTGGTGCGAGCTATACGCCAATAAAAATCTACAATGCGTGAGAAATCTTGTTGGCCCATCGAGCTTTTTGCATTTTTCCGGTGCCTCTAACTGTACGATTTTCACTTTTCGATTCCGTTCTGTATGAGCAACGGCACGTGCGCTGTGCAAATGCTACGGCATCGCTGCTGATAGTGCGCAGTATTGGTCCATGTGCCTCATGTGGGGTCTGGAGAACCCCGGCTCAGCCTCTCGATCCGCTTTTATGTTCATGCACCACATCGTGCTTACTTCGATTTTCTGCTCTTCTTCGCTTCTTCAAAATATCATTCATACCGTTTTCTCTATAAACCCACGTATCAGCTCCTAGCCTCCTCATTCTGCTCGGTTTCGGCTGCCAGCGTTGGCTTGACGGCGGGCTCCTCGTCCTCGTCACCAATCTGGAATGCATCGTCATCGTAGTCTGGCAAAGCGCCCACGTCAAACTCATCGTACAACTGCTCCCGCTCAAGATCCTCCCGCGTGCGGTGGTCGAGCTCGTACGACTCAGGCTCGTCCTCGCTGTCGCTGTACTCTTCGCCGGGGATGATGTCAAACTCAAAGTCGCCTCTTCTGCGCCGCGAGCTGCTCTGGTTCCGGTGCCACTTCATCATGGAAAGAACGAAGATGAACCCGAGGACGGCCAACAACATGAAGTACTGCCCGGCGTGTTCCATGGTGTGGTGCTTGTTGGCACCTTCATGGTCTTCCGTCTCGTCCGAGATGGGCGTGGGCTGCGAGGAGGCACTGGAAGACAGAACAGCATGCGTCAGAGAAGACGAAGCGCTTGTCAGTTTCTCGATAGACGACAGAATTGTGTGCACGCTGGTCTTGGCTGCCTCCTGGCTGGTCTTCGTTGCACTGGTGTGCTGTGTGCCTTCGCTCAAGCGTTCTCTTCTGACCTTTGCGTAGTCAATGTCCAAGTCGTACTTCTCGGCTTTGTCTGCGTCGATGCACTCGCCGAAGAAGTTGAGTTGCCAGTCTTTCACCTTGACGGTGTTATGCGGCAGGCTCACCACCTCCAAGCGCCACTCGCCGATGCCGGTCTCGCCCCAGTGGGCGACAGACATGAACTTCCAGTCGACCAAAGCCTTGTTGGATTTGTCCATGTCACGAGGCCACGCAAGCTTGCTCACAACACCGAATGGCGAGACAAGACGGATGTCAAGCTTGCCTCTCACGTGAGACTCGATGTTGACAATCACCGTGACATGCTCGATCCGCTCGAGGTTCATCACCTTCATTTGCTCCTCCGTCACAGTGATGGTACTCTTGACGGGGTCCAGGGCCTTATCGATTTGGGCCACAACCACCTTGTCGACAACCTGAACATCGGAATAGTGCCACGCCTGCGGCTTGACGTTCTTCCAGTCTCTCGCGGTGTTGACCAAGATTTCGGCGTCTATCTTCCCGAAACCGTACTTGTTGGAGTACTTCTGGCCGAAAGCGGTGAGTTGATACTCACCGTCATCCTCGTTAATGGGGACCGCGGCCACGGCGCTGACATACTGGACATCACGCCACGTGAGCTCAGGGTTCACCTGCAAAACAAGCGCGTAGATGCCAGCCGCCAAAGGCGCAGCAGCCGACGTGCCGCCGTGGAGAGCACTGCACTTCTCGTGCAAGTCGGTTGTATGGATATGCTCACCCAGGCCCGAACTGTACGTCACCACCATCACGGCCGTGCAAGCTTCCGAGTAGGAGGGGTGCAAGCCCTTGTAGTCAACCACACCCACAGTGATGGAGTAGATGGAGTTGGTGTAGCCGTCGAAGTTGCACTGGTCGCCGACCCGGCCGCCGTTTCCCGAGGCAAAAACGTACAACGCACCCTTGCCCTTGCGGCCCTCCTGAATGCCCTTAATGACGGCCTTTTTCACCAACTTTTCAGGGGCAGCCACTGTTCTGCCGTTATCCGTGGGCCCCCAGGAGCAGGAGTAGATGTCGTTGTGGTCCAAGCCGTAGACCATGGCGGCGGCCTCTTCCTCAGTAGTGATGGATCCCAGGAGGATTCTGATGCCGGCGACTTTGGCCTCGTACGCCACACCAATGCCGCAAAAGTCGTTCTTGGCTGCTGCCACCTCACCGGCACAACGCGTGCCGTGGTAGTCGTCGAAAAGACGCGGCTTGGGTAGCGCGTTGTTGTCGTTGAAGTCCCACAGACCCTCGGGGCTGAAGTTGTCCTTGAGGTCGGGCGACTCGTAGTCAAGACCGTCGTCGATGATGGCGACCGTCAGACCGTTCCCGCGGATCCCGTCGTACCAGAGCTGCTTCACGTTGACGTCGTTGCCCGGGTATATCGTGTTGACAAGGTGCCACTGCTGCAAGAAAAGCGGGTCGTTGATGTCTAGGCGGTCGCTGACTTCTTTGGCGGGTTTCTGGGCCAGGTCTACGATCTTGAGTCCTCGGGTCTCGAGCACGGGTGCCCGACGCTCGAGCTGGCGCAACTTGAGCATGTGGACCGCCCGCAAGCCCGGGAAGCCGACCAAGGTGTCGTGCTCGTCTTCAAAGTCGGAGCGGCGCACCATCGGCAGATCAGCGTCGGCGTTGTAGTTGCCTATGAAGTCCATGTATGGGTGGTCACGGGACACCGAAAACACAAAGTGGTCGTCGAGGCCTCTCGCGGGATGCTCGAATGCGAATGTTTTGTCGTAATACGTGATGAAGTCGTGGAGTGGTTGGAGGGACTCGGCGGTATCGATCTCCACGACAAAGTACTGTCTGGCTGTGTGGTTTTTAGGCGGGATTTTGAGCCCCGCCGCCAAGGCGAGATATGCTAGGATCCACTTCATGTTTCAAGTCGAAGAGACTTTTCTGTACCGGGGTGGGTTTCGTCTTTCCGTCGGGAAGTGAGCGTTCTTTAGGGTGTCCTCTGTTCTGGCACGCGATTTTGCTGGGAGCCAACGACCCACAGAGATGGGCTTTGGGGGAAGTTTGGGAGATGGAAGATGCAGTGAAACCCCTGCCGAAATATGCTCCACGAATAACCGTCAAGTGTACCACCAAATGTCCAGCGCAGTGGCCTTTGAGAAAAGCCAGTGGGTGTGTCCGTTGGTCAAAAGGTGGGGCAGAGGTCGCAGGCGCGCCTGGACGGCTTTCCGTATTGATGTGCACTGCCGAAAACTGAGTGGTGATCTGGAGAGGAATCGAAGAAAATACTTTACAATTGTGTGGGGAATAGTATTTCGATGATTTTTTTTTTTTTTTTCTCTAGGATGGCCACAAGGTCATGTGCTTGAGCGGCAGATCAGAGTATCTCATCTAACATTGACCCGCACGTTTGACATTCATTGCGAGGCTCTAATGAGACTAACGCGGTAAGCACGGCTCCACCAGAATAATTAAGGTTTGTATACTTTCGAAGTTGGCTCCAAGTAGGAACCTTACTGTTTCTTTTGGAAATTTTGTAATCAAGTAAAAACCCGAAAAATCCATTGCACGGCACTGTGCCATTCCGGCCCGAGGTAGCCGGCCTGCGCCCGGGCCGAACTCGCTGTATCAAGCCTCTCATGCTCCGCACCCACCGATAAGACCCAAACCACTGCTTTTTTGCCCCCGCCATCGCCATATATACACTGGCGCCATGTTGAAAACAAGAAATCTTCTATGGCTTGCCGGCGTTCTTGCGGTCGCTGCCCTGGAAATGGACATGGACGCCCCTATGGAGTTCCACCCGGTGAACGCTGGGTCCAAGACCTTCCACTGGATACTTGTGTTGTTTGTGTTGTTCCTTTTTCCCAGCATAACCGCCGTGTTGACCTTTGCCGAGTCCTTCCCCTTGTCAACGCTCTGCCACGGCGCCATCATGGCATTTGCCACGGCAGACACCCTCTTTTTCAGGTTTCCTGACAACAAAGACGACCACGAGAACAGAACGTCTCGCGGGACCGGCTGGTTTCTCGCCTTGCTTCTGGTGGCAACCTTTGTTGTTGGCTCGGCGGTGAACGGCTCGGCCTGGCTCGGCAGCAGGTACAAGACTGTTTCCACCGATTCCCAGCTGACAGGCGCCACACTGATCCGCAGGCTCTACAAGCTCTTGGCGGTGTTGGTGGTGTTGACCGGCTGGGTGCGTGTGTGCATGGCGCCCGTGGCTCTCTTTGGGTTCTGCTACGGCAACAAAACAGGCCAGTGCATTGCCCACGGGATCATGGGCTCGTCGTTTGCGGCGTACGGCTTTATCCTTGCGTGGGTGCTCGTGATCCCTTGGATCCGCAAGCGAGACGCCACCAACAGCAAGAGCCAGGAGTTCTGGGACTCATCCCTCATGTGTGCCTGGGGCATAGTCAACACCTTCACCGAGCACCGGTGGGGCCGCGAGAGCTGGTCCCACGGCGACTACCAGCACACAGCCATGGGCATCATCTGGTGGCTGGGCGGGCTTTTGGGGATGTGGCTTTCCCGCAAGCCCAACACAAGAAGCGTGGTGCCGGGTATGCTCCTCGTGTACACGGGCTGGGCCATGAGCGAGCACTCGCAGCACTTGGAGTTGTCGACCAAAGTCCATGCCATGTTCGGTCTTACGCTCATCACGGGCGGGGCGTTCCGGATAGTCGAGATCTGCTTTCTTTTGCGTGACAAGGCGGGCGCCGCTACCATCTTAACGTTCCAGCACTTGCCGCCTCTCTGCTTGGTGCTTGCCGGCGTGACGTTCATGGCCGCCAACGAAGAGCAGCTTGAGTTGGTCCACGACTTGGGGGCAGACCACCTGTCGTACATCATGGTGGTGGCCAGCGCTGGCTTCTTGGTGTACCTCTGGATGCTCTTGATGTTGGCGTTGTACTTGAAGTTGGTGGGCCACGACGAGAACGGCCCGCTTCAGTCTGGGTATGCTGCCATGGCAGGAGGACTCGAGGACTCAGCTGGACGTTCAGAGAGCCCGTGTCGAGACAGTTTCGAGTTGGGGTCCATGCTGGACTAGAAGGCCATTGTCACCTGGCCACGAACAACGAGCGCGAAACTTTTGCACCCATTTGGCCAAGACTTTAGAGACCAGCAGAGCGGGGCTCTTCAGGAGAGTAAAGCGAGGCAGTGACAATAAAAATAGCTAACAGGTTAAAGAAACATTCGGGACAAGGCAACCACAGCTGAAGGCCCATTATATAGAACGTTGAGCCAAACCGAGCACACAGACTCTGGGGTGCAATGCCCCTACAAACAGACACTGACCAAGGCTGGTCGTTTGCGCCGCTTCTCAGCACCTGCAAGCGACCGGCATTGGCGTACGATCTTTTGCTAGCAAAGCCTGTCTTTGCCGCCGATTTCGAGATGACAGCAGAGTACGTACACGTGACCCACGACGACTAACTCCAGCTACTTTGCCCTCATCCAGTCATTGACAGACGACACAATACCAGTGGATACAGTGATCCGCAAATTGCTATTCAGACTCAAAAACATGAGTAGCGCCAGTTACAGCTCGAAGATAGAGGCTTCCAGAAAGCGGGTGGTGAGCGGCCTCGAAGAATGGCTCGGGGACCTCATGGTCCAGGGCAAACAGAACTATGAATTTGTATGGCATATAGCTTGACAATCGGAGATAAGTGACATTGAAAGAACAGATCGGCGTAAGTAAAGTAAGTAGTAGTTTGGATTATGACGTCAGTGCTCGAGCCACTTGCCAAACACTCTGTAGCGCACCGATGATCTCCTCGAAAAGTCATTAATTTGCCCATCACCGCTAACGACAAATCTTGAAGCATTCTCGAGTCCGGGCTTCGGATCCGACAATATGCAAAAGCCGTTTTGGGTAGCCATCGACTCTGAGTCGTCGCCTGCACAGAGAAAGTTCCTCTCACCCGACGGTGGTTAGGGTGACTCGTTGCATGGCGGCCATGGGCGTCCTGCAGAAGGCTCGGAATAGGACCCACGGCGGTCCTCGGCTATATGTTGAAAAATCGTCTTTCCAGAGCTTCGTCCAAGATCTCTGATACGGAACAAGTCACGGCGCCAGAAATACATGCTTGGTTATTGGGCAAAACGTTTTTCCTGTGTCCTGCCCAACCCCGGTGATTGTCGGCTGGACCTCGGACTTACCCCAGATTTCACGCGCATGCCGTAGATCCACTCGCCAGTGATAGGTGGGTTAATTCAACTTTGCGATGGCTGGTCCACGGCTCAAGTTTAGTGGCTCGGCAAGAATAGCGGTAATAAGACATACGAGAAGTGTCAAACATTGAAATTTGGATAGTTTTGCGGGTGTGTGGACCGCATGAGGCGCTGCCCATGTTGAGTCAAACCCCGGAAGAAAGGGAATCTGCAGTGTGGGGAATATATAAAGTCATCGCGCCCCGCCTTGTCGGGATACCGAAAGCACACTTTTTAGGGTCAGTCTTTATTCGTTTTCTCTCTACCGACCGGAGAAGCTATTCAAGCAAGCCTGTCTAGCTCAATCGCTCCAGCCGCCCCGCTACACCTACCCCACGCTCACATCACATTCACTTGTCACCCTTTCTTACACCTGAATTGATAAGACACCCAGAGTGCTGACGCAAGCCACGTTTGCCTAGAGCCAAGAGACTACCCCCTGGCCACAAAAACAAAACATTCATTGAAAACACACAGAAAAGAAGATGCCAGAACAGAGAAAAGGAGGTTCTGTCACGGACTTGGTCGCAGGAGGTGTTGCCGGCCTCTTTGAGGCCTTGTGCTGCCATCCGTTGGACACTGTCAAGGTCCGGATGCAGTTGTACCGCAAGTCTGGTCAAAAGCCCCCGGGCTTCATCCGCACAGGCATGAACATCGTGCAAAAAGAGACCTTTTTATCCCTTTACAAAGGTCTTGGTGCTGTGGTGCTCGGAATCGTGCCCAAGATGGGAATTCGGTTCCAGTCGTACGAGTTCTACCGTTCTCTCTTGAGAGACGCCGACGGGAACATTTCCACAGGAAGCACGTTTCTCGCCGGTGTGGGTGCTGGTACCACCGAGGCAGTGTTGGTGGTGAACCCCATGGAGGTTGTGAAGATCAGGTTGCAGGCACAGCACCACTCCATGGCAGACCCCTTGGACGTGCCCAAGTACAGAAACGCCCCACATGCGGCCTACCTCATTTGCAGAGAGGAAGGGTTCCGCACGTTGTACCGTGGTGTGTCGTTGACTGCTGCCAGACAGGCGTCGAACCAGGGTGTGAACTTCACCGTGTACTCCAAGTTGAAGGAGAAGTTGCAGGAGTACCACGGCCTCGAGGTTTTGCCCAGCTGGGAGACGTCCTTGATCGGGTTGTTCTCCGGTGCATTGGGACCGCTCTCCAACGCCCCCTTGGACACCATCAAGACCCGGTTGCAGAAAAGCACCTACGCGTCCAACGAGCTGGGTTGGGTCCGTATCGTCAAGATCGGCCGCCAATTGGTCAGAGAGGAAGGTGTGCATGCGCTTTACAAGGGTATCACCCCACGTATCATGAGAGTGGCACCCGGCCAGGCCGTGACTTTCACCGTCTACGAGTACATGAAGGGCGTGTTGTCTGGGAACACGTTGCTCTCAAACAACACCAAGCTCCAGTGAACCAATTCACTGGGTGAAGCTGTGCCTGTTACATAGGTGTATCCAAAAGGCTGACGCCAGCTGAAACGTGACGAAAGGCGTAGTAACTGACTTTTGGGCTGTGCTCCAAGAAGCATGCAGTTGGATAAGACATAGACAAATATAGACTTTGAGGCTCGGCTGTGGCCTTGTCGAAGGCTACCCTAACTGTAGGGTCAAACGCCCATGGCAAATCTGTAGAGCACAAATTTTTTTACTTGAGAGTGAAAAGTGAAGAGTTGAAATGAATAGCAGAGTGTGAAGAAGTCTGGACTCGTATACACACTGATGTTATCGTGCTTGGTGACCCTCGTAAATGGGCCGCATTCCAACACCTACTCGTGCGCTGCAGCTCCACACCCACTGCGCATGAGTTTACGAACTATCGGCACGTGGTGTCTACGAAACACCTTCGCGAGACAATGTCCCCGTGTTGTGAATCCAAGATTCCTTAGCATCAGCCAAGCATTGGCCCGAACACGCAGAGCACGCGAGCTATCTGACGAAGAAATGAAGTTGTTAAGAGCAAGACATGCTCAGAGGCAACAAACTTACTACCAGGAAAAGCCCTCTCACGACCCCGGGCAGTTTCAAGGCTCGCCCAGCAACTTGCGGACGGTGTTCGAGCAGCCGCCAAACCCCAACGGAATCATCACCAGGGACGACGGGATCTACGATCTTCTAAAAGAACCCACCTTGGTCATTGAGCGGGAGATCGACTTCAGTAACGTCATCTTCGGGTTCGAGCCCCAGACCAGGTACAAGATCATGGACTCGTTCGGGCGGCAGTTGGGGTACATGGAGGAGGTTGGCTTTGGGCTCATGAAGGCCATTGGCCGGCAGTTCTACCGTCTCCACCGGCCCTTCACCATCAATGTGTACGACAACCTGGGCGAGATCATTCTCCGCATCAAGAGGCCGTTCTCGATCATCAACTCCCACATCACGTGCCTGTTGCCTGGCATCGATGCCGACGGCAAGTTGATGTTCGAGACGGTCGGCTCGTCTCGCCAGCAGTGGCATCTCTGGAGGCGCCGGTACAACTTGTTCAAATTGGAGGACGACCACTCCGACGCCTTCGAGCAGTTTGGGGCTATTGACGCGCCGTTCTTGGCCTACGACTTTGCTGTGAAAAACGAGGCCGGCGACGTGATTGGTGGCGTGGACAGAAACTGGGTCGGCTTGGGCCGCGAGCTCTTCACCAATGCCGGCGTGTACATTGTCCGCATGGACCCTGCTAGTTTTGCTGGCCTCGGCCACCTCTATCCCTCGGTGGCTGGTCCACTTACATTGGACCAGCGGGCCATTCTTCTTGCCACGGCCGTGAGCATCGACTTTGACTTCTTCTCCCGCCGCAGCAAGGGCGGAGGCACGCTCTTCTACACTGAGTAGCGAATTACATGGCAATCTCATTCCCTTTTTATGTTTCCAGTATCAAACACCCTTCGACTGCAGTCGTATGCTTAGTTTTGGGACCCTACTGTGGGTGCGACCGTCGTGCTTTGGCAAGGAGACCCTCCCACTCGTTGTCTGACATGGAGCTCGATATTCCCCGCAAGAGCTCGAGCGTGAGCGGCGTGTAGTCGTGGCGGCGCCAGTTGTTGTCCCGCCTCCAGTCCTGGCGGCGGCGTTCCTCTATGGCAGCGGATTCGGAGTCGCCGATCTCCTGGGCGTACTTCAACTTGTCGTGCGTGATGGCAAGCAAGGCGAACCTGATTTCGCCGGCGTAGCGAGCGGCCCGGCGCTGGAGTATGGGCGCCAACGCTGTGCAGAACTGGTCGGCAGGGACCTCGGTGTGGCGGATGGGGTACTCGTGGAGCCCGTCAAGCTCGTAGATCGAGCCGTTCACATGCACATAGGTGATGAAGTGGTACAAGCCGTCGTCCTTCTCGTCGACGGGTCTGGCGGAGTCGGCGTCGATGAGCCGGGGCGCCAGAAACGAGTTGTGCACTGTGCGGATCAACTCGCTGTTGGAGAGGGTGTCGCCGGCCATCTGCGGGCTGAACTGCGCCACAAACTGCCGGATGTTGTCGAGCTCCGGGCCCACGTCCACGGCGGCGGTTTTGTTGAGCAACGCGTTGAGCACGGCCTGAGTGGCGCAGGCGTTCTGGATGGTTTGCGCCGCAAAAAACACATTGTTCTGCTGGTACTGGAAGTCGTAGTTCCCGTCAAGAGGCTTGCCTGCAGCCGCTGCGTCCCGGTCTAGCCGGCGGTACTTGAAGAGAAACACCACCGCGTGCACGGGGGCGGCGGCGGCAAGCGACGCCTCGTCCATGGAAAAGAGCTCCTCGAACTGGACGTTTTTCACGCCCAATTTCTCCACAAGTTCGGTGAACACACCCGCATCGGACACAATCGTTTGCCAGCCGGACATGTAGGGGGAAAATGCCGAGGTGAGCAGGTGCACGTTTGGCTTAGAGGGTCACGCTACAGTGGTTGGTGATGCTAAGGCAGGCCGCTCTGAGCGCGCACCGTCAGTACTGGAAGACACGAAAGCACCAACCTTGACTTCTGGCCACTCAACCACAGGCACATCTTCCCTCTCCGGCCACTTCCAAATAATACCGCCATGTCCGACCACCTCAATCTTTTGAAGTACACCGCTCTCGCCGGCGAATACGAGAAGAACTCGCGGGAGATCTTCCCCAGCGCCTGGAGCCAGTCCCACTCGTTCTTGACGGTGCTTCTAGTGATTTTCTGTACGTAACCCGCCAACGCTCTTTTCTTGTGGACATCCTCTAACCGCAGCATTTGCCGTCACGGCCCTGACTCTCCTCAACAGAGGAGCGGCCCCTGCCAAGTACTTTGCCGGCGCAGGCGTCGCTTCTCTCTCTCTTGCCTTGACTAGCGTCTACGTGTGCAACTTCTTCGGTGTGTACATTTGAGGCGGCTGCTCAATTGGCTGGCCCGGCTGTTCAAAGCCGGAAGCTGGTTTGCCGTGCTGGTTCCGAAATGGCCATGGCTTAGCTATGTGCTGGCCTTTGTCCGACGCTCGGCTCAGGGCGCCCCTTGCTGCCGCCATCTCCGTGGATGGCACTAGCCTAAACACATAAATCGTAATATACAATGTCAACTGACCAGGTGGGGCGATCCCCCGATACCTACTCCACCAAGTGTAGATCACCAGGCACTTTCGCGCCGCTTAGTCCCACATCATGAAGTTCACTGCTCTCCTCCTCTGCGTCACGCTAGTGGCCGCCGCAGGCTTCTACACCGACGACCCCAACGTGTTCGAGCTCTCGTACAAGAACTTCAATGAGGTCGTCTACAACACCAACTATACCACCATCGTCGAGTTCTACGCCCCCTGGTGTGGCTACTGCAAAAAGATGGAACCTGTGTGGCGCCGCTTGGGCAAGTTCTTGAGCAGGGACTCCCAATACGGCGTGCAGGTTGCCTCCGTCAACTGTGACGAAGCCAAGAACAAGCCCTTGTGCTCCTCGTTCAAGGTGAAGAGCTTCCCAACCCTCATGACCTTCCGCCCACCAAAGTACAAGAGAGGCGTCAAGAAGACCGGCCGCCACGTGCCAGAGCCTTACACCGGCCAAAGAGAGTTGGCGCCGTTGGTGCAGTTTGTCACGGGCCGCATCAAGAACTACGTCAAGCGCTTCCACAGAATCTCCGCCCCGGCCTTCCCAGACTGGCTCAATGAGGACCTCCACAAGATCGTGGTCTTGACCAAGCTGAACTCCATCTCCCCGTTGTTGAAGACTTTGGCCATCGACTTGTTGGACACAAGCTCCGTGGCCGTCGTACAGATGGACTCGCCAAAGCTGGGCCTCACTGTCAAGGTCAATGACGTGGACGTGGACGTGCCCGTTGAAGAGGGCGACCAGTTGCCCGTGCTCCTCGTCTACAACAAGGAAAGCAAGAGTTTCACCCGCTACCCTAAACTGAAGTTGAAGAACCTCCACAAGATCGAGAAGTGGATCGCTACCCAGCTTGGCGTCACTCCTCTGGAGGGATCCTTGTCCACGAGAGCTAAGCGCTTGAGCAAGTTCCGTGGCTCGTCCGCCGCTCACGACGAGCTCTAGTCAGGGATGTCTGTATATGGAGCAGTATATAGTGTACATGTCCTAGCCCCCGAGCTTGTCCATCATGCTCAAAAGGTCGTCGACGGAGTCTTCGGCTGGCTTTTTGGCGTCAGTAGAAGCAGGCGCTTCAATCCAGCTGACCACCCTATCCACCATCGTCTTTGAGTTTGGAACAAAGTGCCCACCCGGATGCTTGAACAAGTCCGAGTTCTTGGGCGAAGCCTCGTAGAACGTAAGCGCCTTGTCCTCGCCAACAACCGTGTCTAGCTCACCCACCACATGGAGCAATTTAGCGGAAGTGCTCTCGCCTAGGTCTTGCGTGTAGTACTTGTTGTAGTGTGGCATGAGCTTTGTGTCCACCTTGAAGCCCGAGTACAAGACAGCCCATTGTATAGGAACCCCGCAAAGCTTCTCGAACTGGTCCACCATGAGGGAGATGAGCGCAGCGCCTTGCGAAAAGCCAACGAGTCCGACAATGGGTAACTCGCTGATGTTCCCGTTCTCCTCCTGCTGCGCCAATTTCAATTTCTCATCTTCGGGCGAGCCTGGCACAATGTAGCCTTCCAGCACATACCTCTTGACGGTCTCGATGCCCTCCTCCGCCAGGTACGAATTGTCGGCATTTCTGAGCCACCACCCTCTATAGTTCAATCCCTCTGAGTTCTCGACAGACGAGAACTTGGAGAGAATATCAGAGCTTGGAAGCTGTGCGGGGGTCAAGACTTTAGGCCCGTTCAAGTACACCGAGACATAGCCCAAACCTGCGAGCTTCTTGCGCAAAGCCAGCGTCTTGGCATAAAAGAGAGAACTGCTCTGTGTGAAGCCGTGGAGAAGAAGTACCCGACCCTTCAAGGCGACCTTGGACATGTTTTGCAGTGGTTGGTGAGGAACTGCGCGTTGATCTATCATGCTCACAAGGATTGACCCAATGTCATACAGGTGCTTACTATAAATCTAATCTCTATAAGGCTTCTTGCAAGTCGAGGATCAGCCGGATAATGGTGATTTTGCCGGGACCGTAGTACTTCTCGTAGTCTGCTTTTTTCGTGAGCACCTCATACTCGTCGTCCATCTCAACGAAGTGGAAGACGTGACCAAAGCCTAAGTCATGGGAGGCCTTCACATTAAGCTCCGAATCATCCACAAAGTACAACTCCTTCTTTTGCTCCTCATTTCCCGGGTCAACACCCACCTCAGTCAAGCACCGGTCAAAGAATTGGCGCATAGGCTTGCACACAATGGGACACAGCGAATAGTCACAGTACGTCAAGCCATCAAAAAGGTCCCCAAGACCCAAGAAAGAGACAACTCTCAACGCATGGTTCTTGTACGCGTTGGTGACCAACCAGAACATGTCGAACTCGCCGGACTCCTTGATCTGCTGCAACATCGAGCGGAGTGCTGGATTGTACGACAACACCAGCGCCAAGTCAAGCAGGTCGTCCACTTTACTGTTGTAGTCCAATGCATCCACACGGTGGTTGCGCACCAAACCCTCGAGCGCCAAACCATAGGTTTTATAGTAGTTGATGTGTAATTCGTGGGCGTCCTTGTCGTTCAAAAGTAGCTCCTCCATGAAGTACTGGTGGATCTTGACCTGCATCATGTCGTGAATCTTCGTGGACCGGCCATAAAGACAGTTGTCTATGTCGAAGAGAAAGATCTTGCGGTTGTCTTTAGGCACGGGTCCGTGGCCATACTTGAGAAAGACCTTGGCTCCGGGGTGTGTGCTGGGGTCCAACTCTGGGTTGATGTAAGTGATTGAGTTTTCCAGGACTGTCATTCTGTTGTTGAGTGTGGAATGCCGTTTATTTGGGGGTACAGTTGGTGACTGTTGTGTATAAATAGTGGTGGTGTAGTTGTAAAATTAGTGTATTAGCGCAAGCCCGTGAGACCGTTTCTCGCGAGCTCATGCAGTGACTCAACAATGACGGCATGCTGCCCGACCCCGCCGATAAATGAGGAAATCTGTATTTTCTTAAACCATGCTTGCGGCTTCAGTGTTGGGCCGGTAAAAAAAGTCTCTGCCAAAGAAAATAACATTTCTCTCTAACATCATCAGTATGGAGTCGAGCACGTGGTAGGCCTCGCTCAAAAATGCCGTTCTATTCACTTTTTCGTGGTCGTCCAGGTTTGAGTATGACGCTCGTCCAATGACGTCTTGGAGTTTGTCTTTGGCTTCTAGTATTCTTGACCGAACTGCTAAGAGGAGCTTGGCGTCAAAGTCATCTCGGTGAAGCTCGTTGGATACCAACCATCTCAACACGCTAGCCTTGTAGAAGTCTTGGTGGCTGCACTGCAATGAGAATTTGGCTTCATTGAGGTAGGCAGTAATATCCTGCCAGTGCAAGGCATCCAAGAACTTGAAGGCAAGGGACCTGCCCAAACCTTGGTCACAGCTAACAATGTGCATGAGCATGGTGTAGTGAAGCTCCATACTCTTCTCGGGTCTCTCTGCGCCGGAGTCGGGGCTATCCAACCCGACTGCCGTTCTAACCAGAGCCAAAAAGCTGTGGATCTCGTCTTTCCGTGATGCGGGGTTATTCGATTCAGACAGAGGGAGTCTGCTCCAAGCGGCCAAGAAGCGAGGCAACACAGGCCACACAACAAGCTTGCGAAGTTCTTCTTGGTGATCTTTGTTGATCAAGAAGTCACAGCAGGCCATGACAAACTCCATGAATAGCCCCTCGAGCTCCTGCCTCAGTTGTTGTAATAGCAAATAGAGTTTGAACACGGCGCTGAGGCGATGTAGGAGGAGCGGGATGTGATGATTGAATTGCACAAGACGAAGAGGTAAAATTGGATGAACCAAATTAGCCGAAGCATGCTCGATGCGCCCAATAGCTGTCAAGACCTCATGGAGAGAATGCAGTGGTGTGCCCATGTGCCCAAACGAAGAACCCGCTGCGTCTATAACCTCGCACAACTTGGTGAGGACCTGAATATCAGTAGAGGCTATGCCGGCCAAGACTAGATCGGCGAGTGTCAGGTCAGGCCCCAAACGAGCCACCACCAGTTTTGCGTCCAAGAATAGAAGAATGCTCGCATGATCTTCCAGGCTGCGTGCGGAAGGTAGAACAACGAACTTCTGGTCCTTGAAGTTGTGGAAGTGTCGTTGCACATTGAGGGCGGGGTCTCCGGCCAACAGCCTCTGCACGTAGCTCTCGACTAGCTGAGAGTCGTGTTTCCAGGTATAAGTAAAGCAGCCGTTCATGTTGAGCTCGTGCAAGATGCGATGTGACTCAGCATCAAAAGCCTCTCTCTTTCTCCTGGTCTTGTCCTCGTCCAACAGAATCTGTCTTCTGATTTCGTCGTCTTGTCTGACGATGCGATGGTTGTCTTCGCCTGCTGTGAGAAACACGGTGGGAATGAGAACGGCGTCACTGTCTAGAAGAACGGGTTTAGGCTTGGTTTCTTCATGGGTGTATTTTGGCCGCTTGGCCGGAAGTAGGTCCTCGAGAGGGCCGAGCTGGGATGTGAGCCATTCGTCGTCCGAAGACATGGTGGGTGCGCTACCGCATACAGTGTTTTGAAATGCTCAAGCGACAATGTTTGAGAGTTAGTTCAGAAATGATTGCAATCCCTGAAGAGATACCTTTGATGCCGATAAGGAATTAGTGGGTGGTTCGGTTTCACAACAAAGAGAAGCCTGTCTTGACCTAGGTTTACAGTCTTTCGCATTGTTGGCTTAGATAAGAGAAAGGTGGTGCAGACGTAATAACGAACTACGTGACGGGACAGAATAGAGCGTACAATTTCCAAAAGCCCCCAAAATACTTCACTCTACTTGTTGCCCAACTACCACTACCAAAGAGACACTGCTGCTCAGATAATACTGCCCTACTGCACAGTTAATCTTGAGGCCAGTCGATCAGGCCAAGTAGCCAATTAGTGAGGGTCTGATTACCGAAAGCAGATATGGCCGAGTCCTGAAACCTACACCAGCTCCGCCCAGATAGTGGCACAACGGCCAGAATAGCCGAGGTCTAAGCCCCGAGCCGATCCCCCAACGTCCCCTTAGCCAAAGGCCCGAACGGCGATTTGGAACCGGACCATTATGCGCGCCCCACCTCATACCCATGCGGCTTCCCTGGAATCGTAAGCACCTTCTCACCACTTAAACCGAGCGGATTTCCCGAGAAGCACCTATCCCACCATGCTGTTTGAAAAACTTGACCTCGAACCCTTGTTCGCTGCAATTGACGAGTTGAAGCCTGCGTTCATCAAGCGCTTGGCCGACGCCATCGCCATCCCCTCGGTATCCTCGGACGAGGGTCTTCGTCCTAGAGTCGTGGACATGGCGGCTTTTTTGGTGAACGAGCTCGCCAGCTTGGGCTTTGACGACATCCAGCTCAAGGACCTTGGCACCCAGCCACCTCCAGTGGCCGACGCGACGCTCCAATTGCCCCCCGTGGTTTTGGCTCGTTACGGGTCTGACCTGTCCAAGAAAACGGTCCTTGTGTACGGCCACTACGACGTGCAGCCTGCGCTCAAGGAGGACGGCTGGGCCACCGAGCCTTTCACCATGTACCACGACGAGGCTGCCGACATCTTGTACGGAAGAGGCACCACCGACGACAAGGGCCCCGTCTTGGGCTGGCTCAATGTGATTGAGGCCCACCGCAAGCTTGGGTGGGAGCTCCCCGTCAACTTGGTGTGCTGCTTCGAAGGCATGGAGGAGAGCGGCTCGCTTGGCTTGGACACCCTCATTGCCAAGGAGGCCTCGCAGTACTTCAGCACCGTCGACACCGTGTGCATCTCGGACAACTACTGGCTCGGCACCTCGAAGCCCGTGTTGACCTACGGCCTCAGAGGCTGCAACTACTACCAGGTGGCGGTCAAGGGTCCCGGCGCCGATCTCCACTCGGGCATCTTTGGCGGCATCATCGCCGAGCCCATGACCGACTTGGTGCGTGTGTTGGCGCTGTTGGTGGACACTGACGGCAAGATCTTGATCCCCGGGATCAGCGACATGGTTGCGCCCTTGACCGACAAGGAGGACGCTCTTTACGACGACATTGACTTCTCGGTGGACGAGTTGCACGCTGCCGCAGGCGCCCCCACGGGCTTGCACGACAACAAGAAGGACATCTTGAAGCACCGCTGGAGATACCCCTCGTTGTCGATCCACGGTGTGGAGGGCGCCTTCTCCGGTGCCGGCGCCAAGACGGTGATCCCCTCCAGGGTGGTGGGCAAGTTCTCCATCAGAACCGTGCCCGACATTGAGAGCGCCAAGTTGGACGAGCTCGTGTTCGCCCACGTGAAGAAGGCGTTCGAGGCGCTCAACTCCAAGAACCACTTGACGGTGGAGTTGATCCACGACGGCGACTACTGGGTGTCGGACCCATTCAACGAGTCCTTCACGGCGGCGTCCAAGGCGACCGAGCACGTGTGGAACGTGAAGCCCGACTTCACCCGTGAAGGTGGCTCGATCCCCATCACGTTGACCTTCGAGAAGGAGCTCAAGACCCAGGTGCTTCTCTTGCCCATGGGCCGTGGCGACGACGGCGCCCACTCCATCAACGAGAAGTTGAACGTCAGCAACTACATCAATGGGTGCAAGACCTTGGGTGGCTACTTGCACTACTACGGCAGACAATAGGTGGGTGCGCTAAGTAGCTAGGTACGGCGAATGAGCCTGAATGAATTCACAGATTTCGATGCAGCCATGTAAGCTTGGCAGCGGGGCCGACCCCTTGCAAATTACGACCCCTACAAATTAAAACAATAGGTTTGAAAATGCTTCGCGGCCCACGCTCTGCTTCTTCTCCCACTGGGCCAGTGTGGCACGCACACGACTGGGAAAAATTTGTAGGCCTCACTCACAACGAATCTTCACATAGAGCTCGATACTTCAACCCAGCGGCAACAATCTTCCCCGACGCCCCGCTCATCACTTCCCATTATTAATTCGCTCTCTACAGCTGCTACAAAATCATATTTCCCCAGAACTGTTCTCTGCACCAAAAGCTACAGCGCCCATACCCAGTCACCGTGGTTACCTTGATTCTCCGCCCATCACAATCGTCCACCCATCTTAATACTTCCACCAACCAAATCCCACGACCACCCAAGTCCCACGACTTTGCCATTGCCTTTACACCATAGACCCCCTGCCCCGACATCCAAATCACGCGCCGCCACCATGTCCGAAAACTTGAAAAGAGCCGAGTCCTTGTTCAATCGGATCATGAACCAAAATAAACCCGCCAGCGAAAAGACCTTCTCCGGGCGAGGCAACGGCAACAACAACGGCAGCATGAACGGCAACAGCGGCACGTCCAACAGCAACAATAACGAGCGCAATGGCCAGAGCGGCCTGAACGGGCACCAGCGCCACCACCGTCCATACAAGCATCACGGCTACAACAACAGCAACGGCTCGCACGTGGCGCCGAGCGTGAACGTGCCCAAAAGAGACCCCGTCCGAGAGGCGGCCGAGGCTGTGAGTGCGTTGGTGGGCGAGCAGCACGTGCTTCCCTACTGCTGGACCATCTGGCACCACTCGCGGTCGAAACACAAGACAGCGGCGGCCAGCACCGAGGAGGTGCCTGCCGACAAAACCGGCTTGGTGGCCGTGGACCTGTATTTGCAGGCGGCTACGGAGATTGAGTTCCCGCAGTTTGGCAACCCGAGCGAGTTGGTGAAGCCCATCGCGTCGCTCGAGCAGATGTGGGTGAGTTTGTCCACGATCAAGAAGACCCACGACTTGCTGAACGGCAGTGAGCTCTTGATCTTCAAGACGGGCGTCAACCCCGTGTGGGAGGACCCCGTCAACTCCAAGGGCGGCCGGTGGGTGTTCCGGTTCAGCCACCGCAGCAACACCAGCGCCACGGCCGAGGTGCAGTCGCTAGACATGATCAACAAGGGCCGGCGCCGGGCCACGTTGGTGTGGGAGCGGCTTGTGCTCAAGACGTTGACGGGCTCGCTTCTCTCTGGCCGCCGTGACGGACAGGATGCGTTGTTGAGCGACATTGCGGGGGTGGTGCTCAGCGTGCGCAAGGACGAGGTGATCATCAGCTTGTGGAACCTGAATGTGCATTTTAAAAAGAAGCAGGACGAGGACGACAAGAAGGGCGTGCTCACGAACTTCACGGCCCGCCGGGTGTACTGCGACGCCATCTTGAAGGTGATCCGCGAGGTGGACGCCATTCTCGAGGGCTCCGACTGCATTGATACCCAGTCGCTGCTGTCCAGCGAGCGTGTGGGTGGTGTGACCTTCGAGTATAGACTCCACCTGGATAACTCCCACCTGTATAATGATCGCTACAGGCGGGGGAAGTCGTACCATCATCACTCGAAGGACGAGAAGGAGGAAGACTCGTGAGACTCGTGAGCGGCTTCCTGAGCGACCCACGAGACCCGGCGTGTTGGAACTCAATGTGTTCCATACTACAGGCTCAGCACTGGTATATAGAGCAAAGCATGAAGGCGCTGGAACGACCAAATTACGTTGTAGGCAAAACTCGCCATTTTTTTTGCGTGCTGACTGCACCAATAAATCTCTTAGAGTAGGTTTCGGTCATGTGGGCCTTAGCTCGTAATTTGACTCGGACCATGCCGAGAGCTGTGCGGCTATTAAGCATGAAATGACGTTAAAGATCTGCGTGGGCTAATACATAGAGGGCTAGCCAGAAAACGAGTGCAACCCCCAAAACACAAGAATAAGACCGTTTGCAGTGAATTCTGGACGAGCTGGGAACCCCCACAAAAAGAAAACCCCAGAATTCCAACTACAAACACACCGTTAACCCCAGTACCCAGGCCCACCCCCGTCACATCAGTGCACCGCGAGCGAGGGCAGTGAGGGAAAAAAAAGAAAATCCCCCACTCATCAACTCGAGAAGCCTCCACCCCACACTTTGGAACAAATTTTCACTTTGGCCCTTCTTCGGCACAACAGTCACTATTCCGTGGCCGCCACCAACACCCCAGCACAACGCCAGCGACACCCGCGCCCTCAATAACGTGAACAGCCGTCCAAGAAAACCCACAACCAGCTCTATACACCGCACCCATGAGTGATTCCGCCCAGTGGCAGGAAGAAGCCCGGGCCGAGCTCAACCTGGGCCCGTCCATCATGGAACTCTTCACACAAGCCAAGCGGCTCTTGGCGCTACAACCGCGTGTCGAGAACCGCCACGCCAGAAAAGAGTGTCTTCGTGCGCAACAGAGCCATGAGTCACTATCGGCGTTGGCAGAGCTGCACCTGTCCACACAACCGAACCAGAACGTGCTCGACCTTTTGCTGCCGTTGTCCATCGATGACTTGCGGGGTTCTGTGCTGACGTCTGTGACGATCGAAAAGGCACCCAAGGCCCAGAAGGAAGCCCGGGGCCAAACAACACCCCAGTCCATGGCCGACAGTCCCCACGAGGTGCAGCCGGTGCCGCCGAAAAAGAACAGCGAGATCCACAAACAGCCAGTGGCGCTGGGCCCGGGCCTCAAATCGAACTTGACCTCGTCGCTACAGAAACGCTCCGCCGAGCCAGACTCACAGGCCGGCCCCAAGGAGCTGGGCCCGACGGTGAAACCCGACCCCGATAAGAAGGTCACCGAATGCGACAACTGCGGCACCATGAAGACACCCTTGTGGCGCAAGGACCCCCAGGGGAAGACCCTCTGCAACGCCTGCGGCTTGTTTCTCAAGCTACATGGCACGACGCGACCCTTGTCGCTCAAGACGGACGTGATTCGGAAACGGCAGACCCGCCGCTCTTCCGCTACTCCACGGAACGTGCCGTTGAACTCCCAGCAAAACTCGGTGCCCAACCTCTCGCGCAACAGCTCGTTCGTGAACGAATACCAACGCGGCCCCCCGGACTACAACGGCAACAGCTCCAACGGCAGCGGTAACATCCCCATCCAGCTGGCCATGGCCGCGTCCTACATATACCCCAACAGCTTTGGCCTGGCGGGCGTCTCTCTGTATACCCTGGAGTCTGCCAAGCCCAAGAACGTGCTCATATTGCCCAAGCCGTCCTCGGCGCAGAACTCCTTGCCTTCCTCCGTGGGCACCCTGTCATACAACTTCCGGCAGCAGCAGCAGTTGTCGACGCCGTCCTCGCCTTACAGCACCAGCGGCATCCTGCAGTTCAAGCGCAAGAAGTCCGAGGTCAACATCCCCGACATGTCGGAGTCCTTTGGCCGCAGACCGCCATCGGCATACATGAGCTCCTCGTTCACCAACCTCAACTCCACCAGCAAGATGTCGCGGGCGCTTCTGATGACGCAGACAAAGGCAAACGGCATCACGAGTCTCGGGCGCAACCAGCAGGCGAGCTCGGTGGCCTCCACTCCCTCCAACTCAGCGGCCTCCAGTTACGTCAGACTCAACATGGCCCTGCAGTCCGGCCAGGGCATGTATCTCGACAACGCCGCGCCGCTCTACCCCATCAAGCGGGAAAGCATCACGAACGAAAGTACCCCTTTCTCCACGGACTCTCCAGTCTACTACAACAACGGCCGGCCCGACGCGCGGGGCTCGTTTACCGTACCCAGCGAGCTCGCCAACTACGACGGGCTACTCAAGAACACTTATGACATTGCGGACAAGAGCCAGACCGACGGGCTAGCGTCGCCCAGCAAAAACGACGACGACATTGACGCCGACGATTTCTTCAAGAACTACACATCCCTCCACAACGATCTTGCCGACGACTCGACCCCCGAGTCATGCGTCATGAGTGATATGGGCGGCAAGTATGAGATCCAGCCGTCCAACACCAAGTCGGTATTGACCGACGGGCTTAACGCCGACGGCCAGTTTCCCGGGGCGGAAACACGGCCCAATGACTTGGACTGGCTCAAGTTCGAGATATAGCCATGCGATAACGATTTAGATAATAGTGTAGTGCGACGGTGATCGGCATTGAAACTGGGCCGGCTCTCCCACCATGGAGAGATGCCGCGCCGTTCCGAAGCTACCCCATACTTACCACTCGTAAACTCCGAAGACTGCAGGGCGCCAGAGAATGCCAACGAACCGGAAACCGGCGGCCTCGTGCAACATCTGCCGAGAACGCAAAGTCCGATGTGACAAAAAGCGACCGTGCAGCTCGTGCATCAAGCACCAAACCACAAACGAGTGTGTGTATTTGACGGATCCCATTGACCAGCCGCACTCCAAGAGAGCCCGACTTGGGACAAGCCCTCCAACCAACAACATCATCCAACTGGGAGAGACGCAAAATGGTCATTCTTCAGAGCCACTGGTGGGAAACACCAAACTGCCCGAGCGTGAAGGCGTTGCGGCGGGCCCCAGGCCCGATACTCTAGTATGTTTCCTACCCTCGTCAAACCCAACACTCCTAACGAGCTTCACGAATTTGCAGGAGATTGTCGGGGTCAACCCATTTGGCTTGGGTGATCACTGCATTAACTTGTATGGTGACTTCTTGTCCATCAGCTACGACGCCAATCTGAGTGACGAGCTCAACCATGGGCCTCTTGCTTGGTACTCCATTGTCCGAACAGACCCTGGCTTATCACAGCTCTGGAGTTTTATGATGAATACAAAACCTCCGCGGGGATTGAACTTGCTTCCAAATGTCTTCATGAAGGCGGTCAAGCCGAACCGCGGCCCCACGCAGCTTCAGGCCCTCAATAACATCCGAAGCCGGCACGCCGCCAGGACCGACTCCCGAAGCAGTATCATAAGCCCACGAAAGGTACCTTTGGGACTTTCGTTCGACGATCTGAGCGAGGAGCGGCTGGATTCGGACATTGGTCAACGACTACTAGCAATTCTCCCGGCGTCTGGTGTTGTCGACATGCTCATTGATCGTTTTTTCCGCTATGTCTATCCCTTCTACCCTTTCTTAGATGAGACTTGGTTTCGAAAGACATTGGAACGTATTTTTGTGTCGTCAGATGACCCGGAGAAGTCTATTACTCAAGTGTTTATGACTATAAAGACCGACTGGGCCTTCGTGGGCATTGCATGTATTGTGCTACGGCTCAGCTATCTCTCCACGGTATCGAATGAGTCACACGGAAGTTACGGCGAATTCTCCAAGTCAGAACATCATCCCATGCTCTTGACCCCCATAGGAACGGAGTTTCTGGAGTTGGCCCACCACTGTCTCAACCACACGCATGTCAGCCGCCACTACAACTTGCCCGTGTTGCAGTTGATGACTTACATGCGCATATACATGGATGTCTGTCCCGAAAATGTTGACGGCCCATCCAGAGACACGTTTCAAGTGAACAACGCAGTGTTGATGCAAATGGCGTACCGCATCGGGCTAAATCGAGAGCCCAGAAAAATGGCCCAGGTGCTCAAGAGTGAGCAGATTAACCATGTTCGGCGTAAGTTGTGGATTCATCTTCAGCTAGAAGACGTGATTAACTGTTTTAAGTTTGGGTCACCTTACAGTCTGACTACAGTGCACAGTGATACATCTTTTCCAAAGCTTACCCCAAATAACGGGAATTGTCAGGTACAAGGTAATGATGAGTTGGTCGAGGCATACATGCAGCCTTACAGAGAGCTCTTACCATTGATGCGGAAAACTACCAACGCAATCTTACGAATTGACGAAGCCGTCACAGTGTCAAGCATTCTAGCAGACGTCAATAGACTTGAGCAATATGCCTTCAAGTTCTTAGACCTTGAGTTCGAAGGAGAGCCCTACGCCGAAAAGACACACAATACTGTTCTCCGGGCACGGATATCGCTACGGCTTCACGTGTTCTTTCTCGCCATTTACTTCAAATTAAGCGGTCTTTTCGAAGAGGCTAATGAGGAGACGTTGTCCTTGTTCTACATCAGAAAAATGGCGACTATGATCACTCAAAAGCTCCTCCCTTTTGCAGAGACAGTGCTCACCCAGCGACACCCAGACTTCGACTACGCTGTTCAAATGGTATTGAACACCCATGTGGACTACGTGATGCACAGCAGCTGCGGATTCATGTCTGCGTGGTCGATCAGGCTAGGTAATCAAATCGCCCTCCAGTCGAACTATGAGGACAGTATCCGACTAATTGCCCTCAAGTCTCTCGTGAGGACCCTCACTTTTTGCTTCAAGTCGTGCTTGATGAACACCTTTCGCATAAACCACCGATACAACTTCTCGTGGCGCGTTAGTGTAGTTTACAGTTACATTTTGAGTTGTATCACGTCACGAGGCTTTTATGAGTTATTCAAGCTCACGAAGAGTGCCGTGAATGTGTTTCGGAACTTTACAAATGAGCAATTGTTGGCGTTGAGCACGTTCATAGAGGAAAGAACGGGTGAGTTGGATCAAGAAACGTTTGCATCTAAATGGCAGGCCATCATCGATGTGATTAATCTGGAGACGAAAAACAACGGAGGCAAGTTTTTCGACTCGTCGGCGACGGGACTAATTTACGAAGACTACGATGTGAATCTTGCCTTAATGCCGGACCTGAGATCGCTCGACCCAATTTGGCACCCGGACTATGATATTGCATGTGATTTTGACGCGGTGATGGAGCTCTTTTTTGAGGGCGGCGAGAACCCCATCACGGGCCCTGAGCCCAAACCGCCACTTGTTGGGAGCCATGGCATTTGAAAATTGACTGGGCAAGAGGAAACATGACAAGCCGCAATGTCTCGAATCTTGGCCACACGTGTATACCCTAAAATCTATTTATTTATACGAGCCTCCTGCCACTGTAGTGGTCACCTCGTGCCCGGCATCGTATTTTCCTGCACGGCCCCAAGACCATATAGTGTGCGGAAAATTTTTCGAAAGTGACTCCACCAACAACCAATTCATCATGGCTGCCCCCGCTTCTAACTACAAAGTCGCCGACATCTCTCTCGCTGCCTTCGGCAGAAAGGACATTGAGTTGTCCGAGAACGAGATGCCCGGTTTGATGTACATCAGAAAGAAGTACGGTCCTTCCCAGCCTTTGAAGGGTGCCAGAATCGCCGGCTGCTTGCACATGACCATCCAGACCGCTGTCTTGATCGAGACCTTGACTGCTCTTGGTGCCGAGGTGACTTGGACCTCGTGCAACATCTTCTCCACCCAGGACCACGCTGCTGCCGCCATTGCCGCTGCTGGTGTCCCCGTTTTCGCCTGGAAGGGTGAGACCGACGAGGAGTACTTGTGGTGCATCGAGCAGCAGTTGTTCGCCTTCAAGGACAACAAGAAGTTGAACTTGATCTTGGACGACGGTGGAGACTTGACCACCTTGGTCCACGAGAAGTACCCCGAGATGTTGGAGGACTGCTTCGGTTTGTCCGAGGAGACCACCACCGGTGTGCACCACTTGTACAAGATGCTCAGAGACGGCAAGTTGAAGGTCCCTGCCATCAACGTCAACGACTCTGTCACCAAGTCCAAGTTCGACAACTTGTACGGCTGCAGAGAGTCGCTTGTGGATGGTATTAAGAGAGCCACCGACGTCATGATCGCCGGTAAGGTTGCCGTTGTCGCTGGTTTCGGTGACGTCGGTAAGGGTTGCGCCATGGCCTTGGCTGGCATGGGTGCTCGTGTGATTGTCACCGAGATCGACCCCATCAACGCCTTGCAGGCTGCCGTGTCTGGCTACCAGGTTGCCCCTATGGAGGAGGTTGCCTCCATTGGTCAGATCTTCGTCACCACCACTGGCTGCCGTGACATCATCACCGGTGTCCACTTTGAGCAGATGCCCGAGGACGCCATTGTGTGCAACATTGGTCACTTCGACATTGAGATCGACGTTGCCTGGTTGAAGGCCAACGCCGAGTCCGTTGTCAACATCAAGCCTCAGGTCGACAGATTCTTGATGAAGAACGGCCGCCACATCATCTTGTTGGCTGAGGGTAGATTGGTCAACTTGGGCTGTGCCACTGGCCACTCTTCTTTCGTCATGTCCTGCTCGTTCTCTAACCAGGTCTTGGCCCAGATTGCTTTGTTCAACGCTGACAACGAGGAGTTCAGATCCCAGTTCCCCGAGTTCGGCAAGAACGGTAAGTTCGAGGTTGGCGTGCACTTGTTGCCCAAGATCTTGGACGAGACCGTGGCCAAGTGCCACTTGGACCACTTGGGTGCCAAGTTGTCTGTCTTGAGCGACAAGCAGGCCGAGTACTTGGGCATTCCAAAGGAGGGTCCTTTCAAGGCTGACATCTACAGATACTAGACGGGTCGCCACTCCGCTAGCCAGACATTGGTCTGACGCGGCTTCACTTTCTTAATCTTGCATCAACTGCATTTACTTTTATGGTCACGACGGGATTCTTGGGATTTCATTATATATCCTCAACGGAAATGTATATACACACTACGTGGAAATCGGCTGTAGATTGGTAGAATGGTGTGGAAGTGGCGGGTGTGAATTGCAGTAATTAATGCCTGGGCATGGCGATACTAATTGGTGCATATACAGTGCTCGCCGCTTATCAGCGATAGAGACATGCAACTTACTCCGGTCTGAGTTGCAAATTGTTCGCTATGAAAGTGATGTTTCATGCGTATCAGCTATCCACAAAAATCGTTTTTGATGATGTATGAGCCAAGATTGATGGTAAAGGCGTGACCGAATAATCTATTGATTGGATGTGCCCGTGCGCCTCGTTATCTGAGCCTATAGCCAATCTCACCACCCAAAGTATTATCTACATTCCTTCGACACCAAGTCAACAACAGCATTTCTCAACAAAAATTAGCCAAATCAGCACAGCTCACATCAACTCATAGTCATGTTGATATCAACGAAGTCCCACTTGGCTTTGGCCCTCTTATCGGTGCTTCCTACCACGCATGCCATGATGGTGAACTGGGTACCTGACTCGTTGAAGCAGGCGATCCTAGGCCCACATGAGTGTCCCGCCAACCTTCCAATGACATGCCAAAACAGTACTCCCATTGATAACGAGTGTTGCTTTGAAAGTCCTGGTGGCATTATGCTCCAGACCCAGTTCTGGGACTACTACCCCGCAATTGGAGCCAATGACTCTTTCACACTTCATGGGCTTTGGCCAGACAACTGTGACGGCACCTACGAGCAGTTTTGCGACACGACGTTGAACATAAAAAAAGGAGAAATCAAGGACATCGTGGTGGGCACGTTTGGCGACGACGCCTTGTACAGCAAAATAGCGGACAATTGGAAGAATTTCAACGGCGACGATGAAGCGCTCTGGATCCACGAGTGGAGCAAGCACGCCACCTGCATCAAGACAATCAGACCAACTTGCTACGACAAGCCAAAACCGGGGCAGAACATTTACGACTTCTTCAAAACAGCTGTGGCATTGTACGAAGCATACCCGACTTTTGAGTTCTTGAAGAAACGTGGAATCGTGCCTTCGCTTACGGCAACATACTCCAAGTCGGCTATTGCAGAGGCCCTTTCGGAGAACTTCGGAGGCCATTCAGTCTTCTACAAATGTAACAGATACGGGGCATTGCAGGAGATCTGGTATTACCACTATCTCAGAGGGCCCTTGAGAAACGGCGAGTTTGTCCAGATCCCAGCGCAGCTCTCGACCAACTGCCCTGAAAACGTAAAGTTCTTGCCAAAGGGCGAGTTCAAGCCCCCTCCAACGCAACCTCCAAAAGATCCTCAGGGCAAGAGAGGGACTTTGAAATTGACAAACCACCCAGGATGCCTCATCAGCAACGGCCAGCATTACACACAGGGCACCTGCGCAACATTCAGATTATCCGATCTGCAATTCGGCGGCAGTAACTTGAGGTCGTCCAGAGGTGTTTGTGGCGTCAATGACGAAGGCGAGTTCAACTGCAACAGACAGAACACGCCTGCGAGATTCCAGTTCAACGTCAACAAGAATACCGGTGTGGTCAGCTATGGCGGTCAGTCAACATGGTGCTTCAACAGTAAGAACAAGCACGGTTCTGGAAAGTTCACACAGACCCCCATCAAACTTGCTGACGGCGACTGCGATGCTTTTGAGATAAAATTTGCATAGCTTATGCCAAAGACACTTTGAATGATGCATTTGTATTATTTTATATGCCTTTATGCCTTCTCTTTGGTCTCATCTCTCATTCTCTCCAATAAATAGTCACTGAGCTTGACAAGGCCGGAGCCGTTGCAGACCCTATAGAGACTGTTTGGCTCGTAGCTCCCAGGCACTATCTTGCCGGCGTCGTCGACTAGCACGTAGCCAAAGACATCGTCGACATTGGGTGTGCGAGCATACCTTGGGATCTCCCGGAAGTCATAGATTGGCATAAACTGCAGGGCGTTAGCACCTGCCTCCATAATGAATGTGAAGTCGTGCTGGATTGAAGACCCGATGATTGAATGGAGTAGATTCACAAATTTCAGATTGGGCTGGAACGTGTTTGGGTGGATGACCTCTGACGGCAGATGGCCAATGGGAAGGTCATTGGGCAGAGATGATAGGCTCGCATATACACCGCCATTCAAGGCATGCAAGTAGATTTGGTCATTTTTGGAGTAGCGGGAAAACTGGCGGAGAAAAGACCTCGAGAGACTCATGGCTAACTTCCATGCTCGCGACGCACCCGTGCATCTAGAGATCCGATGCAGCATTAGCGTAGAAGATTTTGATTGGGATTGTCGTCTGAGTCTGAACCTTCTGAGTCTGAGCCTTCTGATCCGGACTCTTCGCCCTCTGTAATTCTAGCCTCCGAATCTGCCTCCAGTTCCTCTTCTGAAACATCTTCGGACTCAGACTCAGATTCAGACTCTAAGTCAGAATCGTCATCCAAATCGTCCTCATCGCCGAAAAACTCGTCCAAGCTTTGTAATTGGGCATTTGCTTTGGGCTGTGAAGCAAAGCTCGACAAAACTTTCCTCTCTGAAGTAGCCTTCTCGGCTCCCATACCAACAAATCTCAGAGGTGGAGGAGTCGATTCCTTGCGCACTGATGCTGGCGGAATTGTCAGAGGGTCAGCCCAGGGCCTCACGTTTATGTACTGAGCAAGGATAGGCGAGCATGGGTCCGCTCTTGATATAGACGGAGCGTTTTTGGGTGCTTGCATGAAGAGATGGGCAAGCGGCGTGTTCGACGCGAGGAAGAGCTGCTGAAACATTCGTGCTTTATCGCGTATGCTTGGCGAAGAGTCGTACAGCGTAAGATGTAAGAAATGCTCAAAGATGCGCTGGAGGCGACTCGGGCTTGAGTTGTCGGTGTTCTCGTCTTGGAGCTCGTACAGGCGAGCCTTGGCTGCCAAGAGGAGAAGCTCGAAACGCACATTCTCGGGCTCCATTGCGAAGGACGGCAAAGCTTTGCGGAGCACGTCGGGGCCGATTTTGTTTTCCGCCACAACCGTGAATTCTCCAATCATCCAGATGATCGTCGATTTCGCTGCAGCGTCAAGCTTGATGTTAGGGTTGTTGAGCATACCGGCTAGCTTGTACAAGACGCGGACATTGTCCTGGCCCGATGAGTTTCGGAGTAGAAGGCGAACCACGTTCAAGAGTTCGGCGACAACCAAGGGCGCCTGCGCCATTTGGCGTAGAGCCCAGCGCAGGACGTTCTTGGTGTGCTCCGGAGAGCGTTGACAGCACTTCCCAATAGCCGAGCTCGCCTCCTTGGCGATTTCAGAGCTGCGCGAGAGAGCGTTGAATTTCAACTCAGGCAAGATGACCGAGGCATTCTGGTCTGTGAAGAGAGTCAGAAGAAGCCGGATTTTGCACAGCGCCACAGATACAGAATCGCCCGGGCTTATGAAGAACCGGCGGACGTAAGGATCAAAGGCTTGCATGCAGAAGGGAGTGATGATCAAAAGGAGCTGTAGCACGTAGGTGCGCTCCGACGCCTGCTGGGCCAGTGCCATTTTGCTGAGCGGTTCGGGCCAGCCTTGGTCGACAAGGGCAGACGCCAGGCCCACGGCTATGAGGGCCCGCAAGGCTGAGAAGAATACAATGCGGGATGTACTCAGCATGGCAGGCGCTAACGCGTCTATGAATGCAGCGAGGTCTGGGTCGACCTCCGAGACGGGTTCGGCCAAAAAAGAGCTGGTACCGTCATCCGGGTACGGCAGGGGCAAGAAAGCCCGCACGTACTCAGTCAACAAGTCAACTGCAACGCAGAAGGCCCATTCGTCCAAGGACAGAAGCTCACGTACGTAGCGGCGGAAGTTCTCGTGAATTGGCGCCCACGCTTTGGAGGGCAGCATCTTGACAAGCTGTGTGTGCAAGCGAGCATGAATTTTCAACGCCGTGCCAAACACGAGTGGCTGGGAATCGCCCAAGAGCACAGCCAAGTGTTCTCTCAAGGTGCGGCGGTCGATCCCGTCAATTTCCCACGCCAGGCCTATCGCCAATGCCGTAGCAGCACGGACCTCAGCCTGGCGGTCGGTTATCGTCCGCTTGATGCACAAGAGAATCAACAGCGCTATCTCAGGGATGTGGATTGACCCAAGTGTCCGGATGCCAGCGGCCCGAACGCGAGCGCTTCTCTCGCCCAAGCACTTTTGCACAGTGTTGATGGCGAGGAGAGCGGTATCAGGTTCCTTCTCGGCGTACTTCTCAATGTACACCATCACCAACGCCCGGACACGAGCGCTGTTCAGCGTCACGTTCTTGATGACATCGGCAAAGTAGGCACTGCCGTCCTCACCGCGTGCAATTAAGGCAATCACACACTTAACTCCATTGAGCACCTCTCTATCGGTCCTGGAGTTGAGGAGATTAGAGATTTCCTGTGGGCGACGCTCGGTGGGCGTCTCCAGGAGCCGGGTGGACGCCGTGACGGCCGCCTCTATGGTGAGGTCACGTGCCGACTCAATGATCAGAGTGATCTTGGCAAATGGGTCCGCCATGGTGAGGTGGTTGATGTCGCGCTCGCACAGCTTAGTAGGCAGAGTAGATGAACAAATTACTTCGGAACACGACTAGTCTATAAATTGATGAAAGGTAACAAACGCAGCAAGTCATGTATTGCGGAGCCGGTTGGCGGCCACCTTCATTCTCTTGCTCATGCCCGCTTCCTTTCTGTAGGAAATGTATTCCTGAGGGAAAAACTGCCCGACCGTGCTTTGCGTGCCCTCCGCTCTTGTCTTGTTGATGTTCCGAATCAACGGCACCATCACCTCGTCGACTCTTGCTTGCGACCAGCCCACGTTGTACATCAAAAACGTGCGGATCTGATCCAACAGTGGCACACCCCACTTGAACGCGGAGTCGTCGCGGTCAACCTCAGGCCTCATGTACGCCTCGCGTACAACCTTCTCTGGGAAACTATCCGGTAGAAAAAGCAGGCCGCTTTTGATTCGTGACAAGAGATTCTTCTCGAGTTTGGTGCGTTCAGTTTTGGTAGTCAAGGTCTTGGTGTTTTCGTCAAACCACTTCTTGAACTGTTTCAAGTCACCAAACTCGGCGAGAACCTCCATGGCAAGCACTGGACCAATTCCTTTAACGCCCTCGGTGTAGTCACTGCCCAAAAGCATTGCAAGCTCAATCAACTTCTCCCGCCCAAGCCCAACTTTGTGCTCGATGTCTTCAGCGTAGTAGCATTCGACAAACTGCTTTTGGTTGAACATGTTCTTGTAGACACGACTGCCACCGAAAAGAAAACAATCACTGTCATCAGTAATGATGCCGTCGACGAGCCCCAAACGAAATAGTTCGGCGCACTGCGCCTCGGCCTCCATTGGCGCTGTGATGTAAGGAATCCCAAATCGCTTGAGAAGCTCTTGCACGTCGTTAATCATCGTTTGTGTCACCTCTTCAGCATCTCTTTTGGCCTTCTGGAGTTGCTCTTGTAGCAATTGCTCCCTAGTAACGGTTGTATGAATAGGAACTTGGTCCATCAGTATAGTGGAGGCAAAATCCTGGTGCTGCATCTCTTCCTCTTCAAGTTGCTGGTCTAACTCTCGTTCGTCACCCAGATTGAATTCGTATGCTAGCATGCTGCTCTTTTTCGCTCTTTTGGCTGGCCGTGGTCTCTTGCTCCCGGATCTCTTCGCTTTTGACGACTTAGGTACCTGCCTTTTCCCGCTCGTAATATTTTCGATGAGCGGTGTCTTGGGTGCGTTTCTTGTCTGTTCAGGCTCGACGGTAGTTCCCTGATCAACTGCTTCCGAAGAATCTCTGTGACTCGATTCCGCCACAGCTTCGCTATCTGGCTCTGGCGATGATTTGTCGCTTACCTCAAGTGCATCATCGTCACTGGCAGACTCAATCGTAGAATTATCCGACACTTCCGCTGGTTCTGCAGATATTGACAGAAAAGGAGCTTCAGCCTGTTCTGTGACGGGCGAGTGTGCTTCTGAAACTTCCTCCACTGTGTTATCGACAGAATGGTCGGGCTCGATTATCTCAACATCTGAATCATGCTGCTGAGTTTCCTCGTTGACCTGTGTCATATATTCCCTGGCTTCATTCCAAGGAATCAAACCGATTTTCTCGTCCTCGTCGGGCTTGTGTTCTGGCTCTTTATCAGTGACGAAGCCAATTCCCTGATGAGCATCAGACAACTGATTGGTGTCTTTGAACCAAAATGGAAGTTTGCGAGTTTGTAATTCGGAAGGTCTCTCGCTGTCGGATGAATCGGATGCTACTTCGTGTGTTTGTCTTTCCTCCCTATGTGTGTGCGTTCCCGAAGCAGGCGCAGGATATGGCTGCACGGGTTCATCTGATGTTGTCAGCTTCCCAAATAGAACAGAATTCCCCATTTGAAACTCGGCTTGGAGATTTTTCTCGTCTTTCAACTCACTAAAAAAACTCGCCTTGGCTTCTTCAACAGACCTTTTGAGCTCTGATTCGCTGAGACTGTCAATGTTCTTGATGATGTCGATACTGTTCGGTTTGATTTTTCTTGGAGAAGGCTCATCATACTCCTCCTTGTATCTGTCGTAGATTGACTCTATGACAGCACGATCAGCAAACTCGCTATTTGTATCTGCGTTACTTGTCAAAGGAACGTCTTCAAGATCATCTGAGCTATCTGAATTGACCGACTTGACTTCCAATGGCTGCGGCTCAAGTTTAGGAAGCGATCTAGTTGTGAAACTAACGTCCTCAACTTCCACAGCGTCTGCTTCGTTCGTTCCAAGGGAAAGGGTCCAACCGTCCTCATTTTTCACGAGCACATATTCCCGATCTTTATCGCCTGCGATACGCCGGGAGCGATTCCCTGAGTCATCGTCCATGCCGCTGACATTCATCAACTTCTGTGTGTAGTAGTTTCTCTTCTGCACTTGCTGAATTTGAAACTTGGAGAAGTCTTTGCTGTGGGGGAACAACTGCTCGAGTTGATCTTTGGTGTACCCCAAACGCAATCTCGATCGAAGTCTCAAGTGTGACAAAATCATGTACTGCGTGGCCATTGGTAATTCGGCAAATTCTGCGGAGGAGGGATCAACAGTGTCGATGTTAATTCCATCCACAATATCCCACTGATAATCTTCCTCCTGAGGCTCTGTCACGACTCTCAGATCGCCTTTTCTGACTGTGAATCGTTCAAGGTCCGGCAAATGGTATTCGTCTTTGCGTCTAAAAGGTTTTTCAGGTTCCGCGACTGAAGGTGCCGGGGCTACAACTTCTGCGCCGGGTTGTTGCATGGGCATATCGTCAAAATACACTCCTCCCACATCGGTAGTTTTGGGGCTCGATGGTGCCTTTGCTGTTGTGCTTGCTTTAGACCGTTTGGGTTTGCTTTGTTTGATGCCACGCTGCATTTGCATGGCAAGTAATTTTTGCGCCGTGCTGGTGGCGTTCACCATTTGGCCTTCCTGTCTTTCTCGGCGCCGTTGAATCACCCTTCTCTTCAAGGCAGGGGCGCCGCCGTCAAACACAAAAAGTGGAAGCATTCCAAAATATAGCATCTTGCAAATGCGTCTAAAGAAGCCAACAATGTGGCTTGCACCCAACGAGTTGCCGTCCTTATCACGAACCGCACGTATGAATTGGTATATCCAGATGGAGGCATCAACAGCCAACTTCTTGCGCGACAATGCCTCTAGCTTCACTGGACGTGCTGTAGGACCCACAATGTCCCATAGCGAATTCACACCCATCGCGAGTGGTGGGTAGCTGTGTGAATTTGGTTAGCCCGATGCTCTTAGATTGCGGAGTTGATGTGCGCACCGCGCCTTGCGCAGGCCGCCATCTCCGGCCCCACTGGTACCGTCTGTGATTTCGCACCCATCACTAATCTCAACTTGTCTGTGATATGAGCACGCCCTACAGATTCAGACGCCCCGGGTTGCTCCTTAGACCAGCTTCACAGCCAGGGCATTTATCGCCTCATGCCAACCAGGAAAACTTCATTTTCCAAGCTCATGTAGTCTCTGCCCAAACCGCAGCCAAGGAGCCCCGGATGCCGGCCGAGTTCAAGCCTCGAGAAACGAAGAACATGCCGTTTGCCGAGAAAATCACAGAATGGCTAGCGCAAATTCCATGGAAGCAGCTTGAGTCGGGTGCTTGGGTCATGGACTGTTTCCCAGGGCTTCCGAAGTCTCAAGACTCTGATGATATTTGTAGCGAGCCGGATGAACAAGACATTTGCGAACATCAAGCTCGCCAAATCACCCGAATGACAATTCTCAATTACCAGGGAGGCAGGGAGGCAGTGGCTCGAGCTGTGAGCTACGGCCTGAGCGCGAGTTACCAACACCTGGACGAAGGTTATTTCTATCGCTATGCTGCACGAGAACTCGATCAAGAATCCATGTGAGGTGGTGTGGATGACTTCGCATCGACTCGAGATGGTGTCGACTCGGGCAACTATCACATCCAAATGTCCAATTCTTCGACAGAGTACTTCTTGCTATGGTCAGGAGCCAAGTGATCAACTCTAGGATAGCATGGAACGAGCTGGTCGCAGTTTTGAACGTATGCAGAGTTGTATAGTCTCCAATATGGTGTTCGTACTTTGCGAGCTGCGTGGAACATGCCTACCCAAATGTAGTTGAAGAAGACACCCGGCCCAAGCACAATGCGTAGAGCATCTAGACACTCGAGTACCCTCAGGATCACATGCGGGGAGGTTTCGAGGATGTTGGGGAGAACCAAGTTGAGGAAATGCATGAAAACGTCCTGGTACTCATCGTGACAGATGCCATGGCAATTGAGCGCCATGTGTTTCACAACCGTGGCTGCAGTCTGTCTGTGAACTTGGTCACGGTCAGTAAGAGCATCTTCAAGAAGCGGGGTGATGGCAAATAAGTAGTCCTTGCTGGTGGACCCATCCAAGTACTCAAAAAGGAAACTGAGTGCTTTGAGCACACCGTTCTGCACATTTTTGTCTGGGAAGCGATACTCGTTCATGAGTGCTGGAAGAACAGTGAACGGTGAGCACGTGTCCGCAACAATACCAACGGCCACCGCTGTGCAGACACGTAGCTGTCTTTCTTGAACTCTGAAATTGTTGAGTAACATGGCCAACACATCCAGCGGGCCAATCGTGCGGGCAATTTCGCCAAAAGTAGCATTTGCTGCCACTCGGATCTTTCGACGTTGCGATTTGAGCATGTCCAAGAGATCAAAGCAAACTCTCATCCACTCCTTGGCGTTGATACTCTCAGAGTCGCGTTTAGCGATGAATCCGACAAGCTTGATGCACTGCTCCTGTACCTTCTCGTGTCTATTCTTCAAAATCGGGGTCAAAGTTGGAAGCAAGATATTAAGCGAGGGATTTTCAAGTGACAAAAGCTGTGTAGGGTCTAGCGTGGCAACACAGGCGTAGAGTGCGCCGATAAGCGATCCAAGAACTTCGGGATAGACCTCGCCAAGCAGCTCGTAGAGAAATAAGACAAGTTTCTTGATGGTTGTGGTATCACCATGCGAGCATAGCATCACAGTGTCGGCGATTGCAGCTAGCAAGTCTGCAGATTGCTGACGGATCTCTGGCTCGCTGCTTTTCAAACGGTAAAGCATGGACGAAAGGATCATGGGCACCTGAGGCTCTAATCTCAAGCCTAGAGCACGGCATGTTGTACTGAACGCTTTCAAATACACGATGTGCGGCGGGTTCTGCTCCTGGAAAGCATACAAAAGTGCGTCAACAAGATTGGAGTCGTTGGCTCTGTCCATTTCCACGACATGCTCGGGAGACGTGGAGAGAATCTTGTTGATAACGTCACAGGCCATGCGGCGTAGATTTTCGTTGGGGTCCTTGGCCAACGGAGTAAGTCGTTTTATGAATAATGGGACGTCGATGCTGGCGATCGAAACTGTCAGATCCACGACAAGGCGGTAAAGCTGGCCAGGCTCTGACGCAATTCGGCGAGTCCAGAAATGCTGGAAGTACGGCGCCACGATCGTACGAGCGTAATTGGGAAACAACAGAGTAGAAAGCGGTACACCAGTCAACACTCGAAGCACCGACTTCTTCATGTCGTCGTCAACGCTTCCAAATTCTCGCGTCACGACACGCATGAGCTCTTTCGTGTAATAGTTGGAGTATTCCGTGTATTGCTCATCATGCACCATCAAGGAGATCATGGCACCGAGTGCTAAGAGATGCGCTGCAAGCAGCCGTCCACGCAGCTGCACGATTCCGTTCCAAACGGGCTCGAGGGCAGGTTCGAATGCGGCAATGCCAAACGGCGACACCAGTTCGGCCAACTGGGCAAATGCATTAGCGGTGGCCGTGCGGACATTGACCAAGTCGTCGTCAAAGCCAGGTATTAGCACATCGACCAAATCTGGAAGGTGCGGAATGACGGCTGCACCGTTTCCGCCCAACTGAATGCACAAATGATGTATACTTCGAATACCGGTATGACGGGCGTGTGCGCTTTTAGATCTGACAATCGCCTTGAGAAAGGGTAGGACTTTCGGAAGACCAAACGCCACAGTCACCACAGCCAACACTCTGGATGTGAGATTCCGCACGTACTCATCTGCGTGGTCCAAATCAGGCCGCAAGGCTGAAACCACCGAGGCAAACCCCGCTGCCTGGGCGACGTGGGAAATCACTTCTCGGGCTTCAACTCTGAGGGTCATGTTTTCGTCAATGAGCAGCGGCAGAACGGCGGAAATGACCTGGTATGTATGGGGCCGCACCAAGGGGCCCAACCGCACGGCCATTCGGCCTATTAGCTTGGTCATAGCGTGGCGGTCGGTCTCGTCTAGGGTAGGCTCAAGCATGACTGGTAGCAAGGCATCAAAGATGGGCTTGGCGCCGAGCTCTGTGGCTCGGGCCTGCAATGCTCGTGTGGACCGCTTGCGAACAATCTGAGGGCCATTCTTGATTCTGAAAACTAGCGCAAGAGCCTCGTGCTCTCGTTTGCCTAAAGTGCTGTCTTTGGTGACTAGAGCCACAAAATGCTTGACGTCTTCCTTGCGCATGGGGATGCCTTCGAATTCGGGCAAAGTCTCATTGGCGACCTGGGCATTGGAAACAGTGGGTGGCTCATAGAGCAGAATCAGCTTTTCGCCAAAGCCCTCGGGAGGCGCCAACACCACGAATCCTTTAGGTATGAGCGAGTCAAGAACTTCATCTGTGAGCACTTTCCCGTTGGCGGTCGGTAGAGCGAAGCGGGGCTTCTTGGCCGGGGGGAGTTGGGATGTATCTTGTTTATCATCTTTCGGCTCGCCGTCCTGTGCCTGTTCTTGAGATTCAGACGCTAGCAACAATTTTGGTTGGACCGGGCCGTCTGCTCCCCCAGTAGCTTGCCCATTCTGCGCCGAGGCTTTATCTTCTAGCTTCGCCTTCACTGAGGCAAGACGCTCTTTGTATGTTTGGATCAGGTGCACATCGAGGTTCCTGGAGTATTTCTTGTTCTTGTAGTCATCAGCACCCACGACGTGCTTGGTGGTCAGTTCTTGCTTCGAGACAAACGCATCTTTGGGTGCAGTGTAGGACCCTACCAACGTACGCTTAGACATGTGGTTGGGGCAAGTGCGCGATGCCTTGCCTTAAAGTATGGGGTGCTGGTGATGAAGTTGCACCAGACAAAGACTGGGCGTAAGTTCTATCTATGGAAAAAGAAGGCAGTCGATGCTGTTACTCTGCAGCCGATTCCACCCCTTTGTGATCCCATGTTCGCCAAATCTTTTGGACAGACTGTGTTGAGTTACCGTGATTTAAGCCTTAGTCTTGGGTGCTTGTTCAACAAAGCCTCAAGCAATGAGGCAGGTGACAATCGATGAAACTTCAGTATACGCTCACTCTCAATGAAATCCGACTTTAGTACAAACAGCCAATCTTCACTAGTTTAGGCACCTTAATTCTACGTGGTGTCTGCTATCGTTCGACCCCATACTTTCGGGCGCGGGCATCTCATCACTGAAGCACTCTCACCTATTACCTATCTGGTCTCAACACTCCAAACGCCAATTGCATATCTATAAACAGCGCCTCGGGTAAAGCCAAACGCCATGTCTCTCAACCCGTCGCTCGTGCTACTTAATCGTCTTCTATCGGGCAAAGAGCTTGCCCCATTGACTCTCATAATTGACTCGTTGGCGCAAAGCGGGAACCCGCTCCTCGCCGAGTTCGCTTTCAAGTCACAGAAACACATTACTTTCTTGTCCTACGAGACAGTCAAAAAGCCCGAATACGCTACACACTTCCTCGACTGCACCTCGTTGCTGCCGGCTGAGGTGCTCGAGCAAACCCTTGGCTACCATACAAAAGACACTCTTTCCGGAAGCGTCAAGCCGCTGCTTGATCCTTCGTCGTCCCAGAAATGCCTAGTTATTATTGACACCCTCAACTACATCCCCGCCGACTCGCTTGCACAGTTCCTCGCCGGTGTTGCCCTGCAGAACACGTGTGTTCTTGCCATCTACCATCGAAACAGTCCAGTTCCTCACAGCGACGGCTATCCTTCCTCCTTGGCTCTTCTCAGGTACATTTCTCAAGCCATTCTCGAGGTGGAACCCGTCGCAACTCCAGGAGCAACTGCGGATAGAATTGACGAGTACATAGATCGGTTAGCGTTCCCTGTGGGCCAGAACTGGAACCAGGCCAGGTTCATGCTACGCTTGACGAGCAGGAAGAAGTCGGGCAAATCTCTCTACCACAATTTTGTCATCGACACTGCCACACATCACTATGAAGTCTACAAGGAGGAGAAGAGCGCACCCGATGCAGACGAGGAGGAAATGCTAAAGGGCCTCACGACCTTCAACTTGCAAACAAGCTCGAAACAAAAACTAGCCAGAGAGCAAGTGGAGTTGCCTTTCATGGACGCCCAAACGGAGTTAGGCAAATTTGGAGGAGCCATCGTCTACGAGTTTGAGAAGGATGATGACTACGACGAGGAAGACCCCTACGAAGACCCATTTTAATATATAACAATAGACTCAGATCAAGTAAAAAAATGTAGCCTATTGGTGACAGCACCAACTAGGACAAAAAGAAAGCCCGATGCGGGGCTCGAACCCGCAACCTTTTGATTGACCTTATATGATTAAGAGTCAAATGCTCTACCGATTGAGCTAACCAGGCTGTTTTTTTTCGTGAGTTTCTTACAATATACAAGAATTGTGTATGAGACCGGGGCATCAAATATGCAATTCGTGGTATTACTTTAGACACGGTGCCCATCTTGCTAGCTTCTTCCACCCTATAGTGCGTCGTGCTTGCTCACTTACAATCAGCATTCGTTTAGTCTACAGACTCGAGTACCAGACAGGTTGAGCTCAATGTTTTGACTGCGATATATTCCCAATGATCCCATGTACTAATGATCATCTCTCGTCAGGCCCCAACTCGCAACACGTATCCCCTCCAGTATCATGTTGATTTCCTCTTGAGAAGACCACGCAACTTTGTCCTCAAAGTCACAACCTTGCTGTTGCGTGACATCTCTTCAAACTCCTCCTCGGTCACAATCTTCTTCGTCAAGAGATTGAAGACGGTGCCAAAGGCCAACGACATCACTGTGCATGTGAGAATGATAACGTTGTAGGGCATCGAGAAGTCGGGTGTGGGAAGAGTCAAAAGAAGACTTGTGGTCCGCATCTCGTAAGCTTCGTCGGCGTTTTCTGTTAATGTTTTGATCACGGCTGGCGAGATGGCAAACCCGTGGTTAGCATCCGGGGGGTATTCGGCATAAAGCAACAAAGAGTTGTCGAATTCGTAAGTGAGGACAATTTCGCCGCCTGGCGGTATGCTTACCTCGAGCTCCAAGTGGCCGGGCCGCTTTCTATCGAGTGCAGGACGGAAGAACTGGGACTCAATTACACCTGAGCCCAGAACCTGGAATGTGTGGAGATAGACACGCATGAACCAAGGAAGTGTTTCGTAGTACACTGCGCGAGCCACGGTCTTGCCCGGGTTCTTGAGTATCGTACGAATGCCGCCCTTGTCTTGAGAGTAGCCTGTCAAAGAGCGTGCTGCCACAAGAGGTGGCTGAGGGCGGGGGATGACGTTTGAGGAGTTCTTGGTCGAGAACGTGAAGTCGTGCTTCCCGACGCCTTTCAAAGTTTGGGACGTGGTGACATCACTGACGTGCACGATTGGTCCGTCTGACCTGCGGAGCTTCACATCCCAAGCTTTGTTGTCAACGACAAAGTCAATTGTGGTGACGGACTCTGAGTCTTCAAACCCGGAACCCTTAATCGAGCGTCCAAAAAGCTCTTCGAGACTCCACAGCACCTCTGTCGAGTCCGGCAAGGGGAAGCAGACCCATGCGTCCAATTTCTTGGTGGGGTCACAGCGCAAGTTGTCTCCAGCGGCGGGCTTGGGCACACCGCTTTCACGACGGCGACGGAGCAGGCGCACCACGTCAATCACGTGGTGGATGTTCTGTTCTAGGTCGAGGTGGCAGCCGTCTTGGTCGCACCGAGTGCTGAGATCTATGCTCATGGAATGCCACAAGGAGTCGTAGAGCTTGTGGCCGTCGAGGAGAGAAGCCACGCCGGCCTTACCGCGAGTCGGAAGCATCTTGAGGAACGGCGTCAAGTTCTCTGTGCAAATTGGCTCGTTCGGGAGGGTGGACCGCATGTAGAACAAGCCGTTTTCGGGGTTTGCCACCAAGCCTTCGCTTGCTTGAAGCAGCGAGTGACGTGGGAAGGTGGTGATGGACGAGTCGATGAAGTTCAACAGCGCACAGTAGAAGCCGGATAGCTCAGACGCCAAACGCGTCCAGGCCTGCGCCGCATCTTCGGGGGAGGCTGCCTCGATGACGGCCAGAAGCTCGACACCTGTTCCACCACTACGGCTGCCATTCCGAGGCAAGGCGCCCCAGGCCTCGCTATCCCACCAGCCCTGGGTGAAACGGAGGTGTAACTGGCGGGTGTTGGTGCCTGTGATGATTGGCTCAATGGCGCCGGGGAAGCTGCCGTAGTGGCGCACACGAGACTCTCTTACTCCCGGCGGAGAGTACTCCAAGGCGAACGCCGGCAGCAGTGACAGGAATTCGAACAGCGCCAAGAGCTTGTTGCGGGGCAAAGGCTGGAGCGTGAGGTTCTCGTTGTAGGCTGCGAGAGCCAAGCCTAGAAGAAGGAAGAGCTGAAGCATTTGAGAGGAAGCTGCTAGGTCTGTGTTTCTGTGGCTTTTTTTGTCTTATTTGATGTTGGGCCGAGGTGCGTGAGTATGCTGGTATAGAAGCTCTAGTAATGGCCTCGTGGAGACGAGGTGAGGTGAGGCCTTGAAGAGGTGCGCGCCGCTCACAAACATTATTTACCTCTGGCTGTGGAGTGCACGGTACTACTCACTACTAGAAACACCCGAGTTTCCGGACCGTTTTTGGCAGACACTATGGGCAGCATAAACGGCGTGGTCCTAGAACAGCACAAGGAGAACATCAAACCCTATGCCGCCGGCCGGGCCGCTTCCAAATTGTCCCTGGTCCTACAAAATCCACCATCCAAGGCTCTGCTAGCAAAACAACGCGCCAGACTAGAAGCCGATCTCGACTCGGACGACTTGGACGACCCGCTCCAGGCGTACCTAGACTATATCCAATGGACCCACACCAACTACGCTGCGGGAGCGTCTCCCGAAAGCGGGCTACTTGTGCTTCTAGAGCGTTGTACACTGTGCTTTCGTGACACTACGTACTACAAAAACGACCCTCGCTACCTCCGAGTGTGGCTCGAGTACGCCGAGTACTCCGACCTGCCGCGAGACATCTTTGTCTACTTGGCCCGCAAGCACATTGGCCGTGAATTGGCCTTGTTCTACGAGCTGTTTGCCTTGTTCCTAGAGGCCAGAGGCCTACGAGGAGATGCCCGCGAAGTCTTCTTGGTGGGCCTTGAACGACACGCCAGACCAGAGACACGACTCGAGCGTCTGTTCAAAAATTTCGAGTTGCGGGAACCATGTGGCCTGCTGTCGGCCGAAATCAAAGCCGTGCTCACCTCAAACCCAGCACTGTCTGTAGGCACCCATGCCTCATCAGAGCTGAAACGCAGGAAGATCTCTGTGCACAAGGACTCGGCTGCAGTGGGTGTCCGTGACTTGGTGTTTGCCGACTCGGCGAAGCTCTCGTCGCTGTCGCCACAGCCGGTCTTGAAGGCCAAAGAAAATAGGGTCTTGGCCACAACGTGGCCAGGCGAGGTGATTCCCCAGCCAGAGCCCGAGCGCAAACCAAAGTTCCTGGTTTTCAAAGACTCGGAGCCGGCACAGGCAGATCAGCAGCAGGCGTACCGAGTCCTCAAAGAGGGCGGGCGGTGCTACACCTTGGTCCAGAACCCCGGCAAGGCGCCAGAGAAACTCGCCGTCAACATGGACCTTCTACTCGTTCCTAATGGAGATGAAGCGTGTCCTGGCGAACTCCTCGCCATGGCTTACCACATGGAGAAACGCCGCTCGCTGGCCGCAAAGCCTGTGTCTTCAGGCATGTTGGGCGGTCACGAGCATCATGTTCAGGACACATACATCCAAAACCAGAAGCGACAATCCAATACTCTTCTCCAAGACGGCTTCAAGACACCGGAGCCTGCCGCCCGTTTTCGCAGAGCTTTGAACGCACCGGCCGATCACCAATATCATAAAGACAGCCATGCGGCAGGACGTGGAAGTCACGGCAACGGCCTTGACTCTAGGTTTGCGGTACAGCTGCAACACCATCGTATTTCAGACCAAAAGGCCCAGATGGACAACACATTCACTCTCCCCCTCGTGGCCGACTCGTCCCAACTACCGCGGTCGCCCACTATGACGCTACTCTCGCGAGCCACCACCAACGAGGTACTTGGCATGTTCAACACCGCAGCCCATGAGTACGACCTGGAAAACGACCTACCTGTGAACAATGAAGAAGCCACAAATTACGAGGACTTCTGCACAGAAGACCTTCGGCAGGCCACTCCACCCACGGAATCGCTGGACGGAGGGAGCTCGCCTTTCATTGATCAGCCGTGAACGAGGATATCACTACATTGTCAAATGACATTCAAGGGTATTGCAATTAAGCCAAAATTTGTGTGGTGTTCACCGATATCCCCGCAGTCTACGGTGGCTATAATTTCATGGCGGATTGTTCCGGGTGGGCCGGCTTGTTTTTCCGAACTCGGAGGCGTAAGGTTTAGTCTGGCACGGCAAGACACAGTTCCCGAAGCAAGCACCCCGGCTGAACCGTTTCGCGGAACCGAACTGCGCAGACACCTTAAGCTTTACGTCCTCCACGCGCGCCAGTGCGAGGTCTTGGCACATTTCAAGCCCTGTGGCCGTGTGAGAAAATATTGTCAGGCTGGGGCCGGAGCCTCGACTCCATAGCCGAGCACGAAGAGGTCTGGTTACCCACTGACTTACCGGCGTGATTCAAAGCTTTGACACTGCCTCTGGGCGCATGAGACGCTGCAGCGACGGCCGGGGTCTTTGCCGCGTATGCCTGAATGCGCGCGATGAAATCGATAATAGTCTCACCTGAAGTGGTGGACAGTTTATGTTTTTTCTCGCTGCAAAGCTTCTTCCCGGGCCTCCGCAACCTTTTTCTTTCCTGCGATTTTCCCGTTTTACAGGGACTTGAATTTTCCGATCTGGGTCCTATCAGCATTATTGAAGCCTAAGCGCGTCATTTCCGACCATGGTGCTCTCCAAATCTGCCGAGGCAGTTCAAAGCCAAGCTGTGTCTTTCCACTCCAATGTCTTGATCATCGGCGGGGCCTACGCCGGGCTTTCAGCATTAGTTGCATTGAAGAACCACTTGCGCGAGAGAGACAGACTCCAAAAAGTCAGTGTCACGCTCGTGGAACCCAGAGCAGGACTCTTGAACATCTTGGGCATCCCGCGAGCCATCGTCGACACAGACTTCGCTGCTACACAGTACGTTCCATTTGAGGAGCTCGATGACATCACGTTTGACCGTGTCATTTCACAAGATCCGGTTGTCATTGAGTCATTGGGGAAAACAGCACAGCCCGGCAACAACGACTACATCGAAATCACATACGTTCAAGGCAAGGTCTTGGATCTACATGAACATACCGCCACCTACTACCTCAACAAGGACCATGCTATCACTGGCACTATTGAGTTCAACTACGTGGTCGTTGCCACAGGCCGTGACAGACAGTGGCCCACGTCGCCTGTTGCCCACAACATCGACGACTATCTCTTGGAGATGAAGGAGATCAACGAGCATCTTGAGGGCTGCTCACGAATCGGAGTCATTGGAGCCGGCGCTGTGGGTGTCGAAATTGCTGGTGACATCAAGAGCCATTACCCTGACAAGGAGGTGATCTTGATCCATCCACACGAGAAGTTCCCCGCAGAGCCGTTGCCCGAGGACTTTAAGGATCTCACCCGAGACTCGCTAGAACGGTCGGGCGTGAAGATCATGACGGGCTACAGAGTGAAAAAAGAACTGAAGACCCACTTGCTCACATTCACCAACGGCGAGACCTTGCAGACAGACTTCAACTATTGGTGCAACAACTTCCGTAACAACACCAACCTCTTCCATGCCGACTTTGATGAGTTCATCACCGACGACAACAATGTGCATGTCAACGAGTACTTGCAGTTATACCAGCCGGAGACCGAGGAGCTCTGCCCGCATATGTTTGTTATTGGCGATCTTGTTGAGTTTGCCATCATCAAATCCGCCGGATGGGCGCTCTATATGGGCCGGCAGGTTGCCAACAACATTGTTTCACTCATTTTCGACAACAAGCTCGTGGAGCAGATGCCCGACCTCACGCAGATGCCCAAGGGCATGGTGCTCGTTGCTGGTAACAATGAGCTCGTTTCGTCTTTGGATGGCGTGTTGGAGTTGAACAACGAACACTACGTGGAGGAGTACAAGGACTACTGTATTGGCAAGATCCGGGTGACTCTCGGTGCCTAGAGACGGTGAAGGGATCAGTCCGATAGCATACATGTCATAATTTCGTAATACAAGGGATAGTGGGTGTACCACAAGAGGCTCCGGGCTTTGTCTGAGTATTCTCACTAGTGGGTTTAGGCGAGTGCTCTACAACCGTGTCACACCTGGTGACACCAGACATCAACGTCAGAGCGCGTTGAAGGCTCTGCACAGGAACCGAGTTCGAGGCAGGGGTAGCTGGTAATTGAGGCAGAGCCTAAGCGTGGTGTTGCTGGGTACATGATCTGAAGAATGAAAATCATTTCGGAAGAGACACCAGATGTGCGTTCAATTGCACTTCATCCCACTCCACAGTTGAACCCTCATCCAGGGCAGATAGGGTCCCTGGCATGGCCACGCACGTTGGCGCCTGTGTGCAGACAATAGCCCCACTATGCCTCTTGGCCGTTCCTGGCCCGGATCGAAAAATAGAACACCAGGGTCGATGACTTAAAGTGCCCCCATCAGTTGCTTACGCCTAACAACTGTTCATTACCCCGTTTTCGCTTCGTAGAAATTAATTTGCAGTCAATCTCTTTCATCTTTCCCCTCCCGCAAACTCTCAGATCAAGCACCTATCAGCCTACACAGCCGCGTCTCATGCCGAGTGCTAAGTCAGGCTCACTTTTTCGCTGAATCCACCCCACCACCACACGCCAGGCCTGGGCCCTCCCACGCATGGACCAACCCCCAGCACCCGATGGCCGGCTCTCCACGCCGCACACCCGCCGGAAGCGTGGGCTCTCGTTGCGGACCCAGCTTCTCAGCAAAGCCTTGACGGCTCTGATGAACCCGTTCAGTGAGTCCCGCTCCTCCACCAACCTGGAGCCTGTGGAGCTCCTGCAACTCCCGGCGCTGTCCAGCGCCAACAGCTCGTCTGCCCACCTCACTCCGCCAATCCAGGAGTCCTCGCTGCTGTACCCGTCTACGCTGAACTTGTTGGCTCCGCCCCAAATCACCGTGGATGATACAGACCAAAAGTCCTTGGAGTTCTCCGTGGCCCACCACAATCTCTCGGTCACGTCGACCCGCCTGTCGTCCCACTCGGACCGCTCTCCCCCGTCCCCCACATGGCGCTCCCGGGCCGCTCGAAAGTGGCGCCGCCTCTTGGGCAAGGACATTGACCATAGAAGACAGAAGAGCCGAGCCATCCCGCTCACCTTGTGCAAGAAGCGGGCCAACGCCATTTTCAACGACACCTACTACAGCGACGCCGCCAAGGCGTACATCGACCAGCGCACGCTCGAGCCCTACTGCTCCAACACAATCACCTCCTCCAACTACACTCTCGCCACGTTCCTCCCCAAACAGCTCCGAGCGCAGTTCTCCAAGCACGCAAACTGCTACTTCTTGGTCGTCGCAATCATGCAGATGATCCCGTCCTGGTCCACCACGGGTAAGTACACCACCATCGTGCCCTTGCTGATCTTCATCTCCATCTCCATGGCCCGCGAGGCCTACGACGACTTGAAGCGCCACGGCCACGACAAGGAGGAGAACAACAAGACAACCCGCATTATCAAGGAGAACGAAGAGTTGGCCGCCTTCGACACCCACCTGATCACAACCATCATGACCGAGACCATCCCGGTCGAAAACATGGACCACCACCTAGAAGCACCGCAAGCCACGCTCAGAGATTTGTCTTCCGACCACTTCTCAAACACCGCTCTCATGAACAGATACAACTTGACGCACGAGGACAAGGCCTGGCTGGACGTCCAAGTGGGCGACATCGTCCATCTCAAAAACAACGACTGGGTGCCGGCAGACATTGTGTTGTTGGCTGTTGACGGCGAAAAGCCCGAAGCGTTCATTGAAACAATGGCTCTCGACGGAGAAACCAATCTTAAACTGAAGTTCCCCCACCCAGAGTTGGCCAAACGGGCATCCCGCATCACCCAGCTAAAAAACCTCTCCTGCTTGGTCACAGTTGAAGACCCAAACATCGATCTCTACAATTTCGACGGACACATTTCCGTCGACGGCCAAAACCATGCCCTCGGGCCAGATAACGTGGTGTACCGTGGTAGCATAGTCCGCAACACAAAGTCCTTGTTGGGCTTGGTGATCTTCACCGGTGAAGAATCCAAAATCCGCATGAACAACATCAAGAACCCCCGCACTAAAGCTCCAAAGTTACAAGGCAATATCAATCTCATAGTCATGTTCATGGTGTTTGTGGTGATATCTCTCTCGGCATTTTCCTTAATGGCACAACGTCTCAAGTACGAGTCCCATAAAGCGACAATGTGGTACACCTACGAAGAGGACGTTGGCGTGGCCGCCACGTTCATGGGATTTATCATCATGTACAACACCTTGATCCCGTTGTCCTTATACGTCACTATGGAGATCATCAAGGTGATGCAGTTGTTGTTCCTCCAATACGATATTGACATGTATCACGTGGCTACAAACACACCAGCTGAAGCCAAAACTGCCACTATCCTCGAAGAATTGGGCCAGGTGTCATACATCTTCAGTGACAAAACAGGCACATTGACCGACAACAAGATGTTGTTTCGGAAATTCAGCGTATGTGGAACCAACTGGATCCATGATCTTGATTTGATCCTGGAGGAAAGAACTTCGCCTTCTTCGTCCAACAACGTTCAATCGTTCCCTGAGCTCGAACCTACAACCAGCTCGCAAAGCACAACAAGCATTGCCCGACAAAGCATGTCCTCATCATCATTTGATATTCAGAGTTCATGGAGACCCACATCGTCTCCCAACAATCCGCAAGACGCAGCGAACTCTCTCTATCTTTTAAAGTATGTGCAATCAAATCCTCAGACACTTTTCTCTAAGAAAGTGATCTTTTTCATTCTCAGCATTGCGCTTTGTCACACTTGTCAACCACGACACAAAGAAAATGACTCTTTCAGCCGGAATGCCTCAACATATTCTTTGGATGGCGAGGAACCGGAAGAGGAGGTCACAGAAGAGCAGGATGCTGATATTGAGTATCAAGCAGCATCTCCAGATGAACTTGCATTGGTTCAAGCGGCCCGAGACTTGGGCTTCGTCGTCGTGGATAAGGATAGAAATGTTCTACAATTGAAGACTTACCCAGACGGGTTTCACTCAAACCCAAAAACGGAACTCTATGAGATTTTGGACGTGATTGAATTCAATTCCATCAGAAAGAGAATGTCCGTGGTTGTTCGATTTCCGGACTCCAGAATAGCAGTGTTCTGCAAAGGCGCTGACAACGTGATCCTAGACATTCTCCACAACTCTGGGTTAGCGAAAAACAAAGCCAGAGAAATTTCACTCGCTTCGAATTACAGGAAAACAACCGAGGCTGAAGTTGTCCTACAGTCAAGATTGTCACAAGAGTATGAGAACTCACGTAAATCTCTAGGGTCATTTAAGTCGAGCTTTGATCATGCGCAGCGGCTTGGCTCCATCGACGGATTCTTGCGGGAGGAACAAGACGTGACAGAGATTGCAAAAGAAGCTAAAAGTAAGCTTCATTCTTATCAAGCTAAAAAATATAGCCTTTTCAACGATAAGGAAACTGGAAACAACAACTCTCACCTCATACCTCCTGACAAATTGATGGTGAACGAGGAATTCCTCATCGAGAAAACCCTCGAACATATCGAAACGTTTTCCACTGAGGGCTTGAGAACTCTCTTGTACTCGTTCAAGTGGATATCCCAGTCGGACTATGATGCCTGGGCAACTGAATATCATGACGCCAAAATCGCTCTACACAATAGGTCACAAAAGGTGGCTGAGGTGGGTGGCCGTCTCGAGACCAATCTCAGTCTTTTGGGTGCCACAGCAATCGAGGATAAGCTACAAGAGGGCGTCAGCGAGGCAATTGAAAAGCTCCGTCGTGCTGGCATCAAGATGTGGATGCTCACAGGAGACAAGCAGGAAACTGCTATCAATATCGGCTACTCGTGTCGTCTTATCAAGGACTACTCCCAAATATTCTTGCTCACTTTAGACGAGGGCTATGATAAACTTGTTCAGAGAATTAGACTGGCGAGTCAGGAGATCAAACAAGGCAATATTGCTCACAGCGTGGTGGTCATTAATGGTGCTACCATGACTGAAATTGAGAACGATACCGCCGTCTTCTCGGAGTTCATCGACCTCTGTACCCAGGTTGATTCTGCAGTATGCTGCCGAGCTTCGCCTTCTCAGAAAGCAAACATGATAAATTCAATGAGACACGTCAGACCGAAAGAAGTGACTCTAGCCATCGGAGACGGTGCCAATGACATTGCCATGATTCAAAGCGCAGACATTGGTGTCGGCATCACCGGTAAAGAAGGTTTGCAGGCTTCCAGAGCTGCGGACTATGCTATTGCTCAGTTCCGCTTCTTGCTCAAGTTGCTTCTTGTGAATGGCCGTTACAACTACATCCGAACATCAAGATTCGTGTTGTGCACATTTTACAAGGAATTGCTATTCTATCTCACCCAGTGTGTTTATCAACGCTACACTCTCTTCACCGGTTCGTCCCTCTATGAAAGTTGGTCTTTATCCATGTTCAACACATTGTTCACGTCATTACCTGTTCTATGCATTGGTATGTTCGAAAAGGATCTCCAGCCAGCTACACTTTTGGCTGTACCAGAGTTATACGCTACTGGCAGACTTTACAGAGCATTTAATCTAAGGGTTTTTCTCTCATGGACTTTGCTTGCGGTATCCCAGAGTGTGTCAGTTTCGTTTATGACATACTTCTGTTGGGGTTTTACCGCATTACGTGACAACACCACTCTTCCCTTGGGCACGGCCGTCTTCTGGGCGCTCGTCATCGTCATCAATGTGAAATGTCAATTCATAGAGATGCACAATATTCAATGGCTAGCAGTGGCTTCAGTTTTGATCTCTGTGTTGGGATATGGACTCTGGAACGTTCTTATCATGTTGTTGCAACGTGCCAATCAGCCCACAATCTTTTACACAAATTACGGTTTGCTAGAATTTGGAGCCGATAGCACTTGGTGGGCAGTGCTACTCTTGATTTCAGTCGTTCTTCTCATGTTTGACCTACTCCTCAAGGTTATCAAATTTGTCTTCGTCCCCAGCGACACGATAATTTTCCAAATTTTCGAGAAAGACATCGGAATGAGGCGCTACTTTGAGCAGAATGCTATTCCCGAACTAGTGCAAGGCTGGTTCCTTGCACGCGATCGGTCTACAAGCAAATCACTCTTACTGAAGCTTGCTCACAAGTTATTTGGCAAGTCCAAGAATGTTGAGCTCACTGAAGCCATCGAGGATGGTAATCTCAACTCCGCGATTTACCGCAAAAGAGCTGGAACTAATCCACTCGACACAGAGTTACCTCCTGGTTCGGGTGGTGAAGCTGTTCTCGAAGGTGACTTTGAAAGGCTTGAAGAAGACGGCTACGAGATTTTACCTAGTGGCCAGAAAGTGAAGATGAAGAAGAATGGGATTTTAACGACGCTCAGCAAGAGATTCAGGAAAAATGAAGACATGTCTGATGCTGACATTGATCGCATTATAGACGAGAGAATGAGGAGCACTGAAAACACTGCCAACTCTTCTTGATCAAAAGCTTGAAATACAGGACTTTTAAATATTGTTATATTACAATGTTCGATTATCTTTCTGTGAGTTTGAATGCAAATGAGGCAAGCGTAGCCGTAGCAATCAAGAAGCAGATCATGTTGGGCCCGACACTGTCCGCGTAATCGGTGATTCTCTTCTCGCGAATAGCGACGGTCCGCCTCACGTATTTGTAGGTGGCGTAAAACATTGTGAACATCGCTGAGAGGTAAAAGCCAACAGATGCCACAATAGCGGAACGCGAGCCGTGGTTTAATAATGTTGTGGCGGTGGCACCCAAAATCATACCGATCGAGAGCCAACTCAAAAACGTTCTCTCAGCAGCAAAGTATACTTTGGGCTCGATCCTGACAGGTATACAAATTTTCTTCCCTTTGGGCAACTTGGACGCAAACGTCGAGTTCAAATCAAAATTGGTTCCCGGTTTGATAGTGAATGTGCGGTCGTCATTGAAGTAGTGTAAGAACCTCAAATAAAGACGTTGTAAGAATGTGATCACAGGTGCGTTGTTGTCGGTAGGGTATGCAGCAGGCATCAACAATGGTGTGTTCTCGTCCAAATCGTCTTCCAAGGGATTGATGTCGTTGGAGAAATGGACAGAGTATCTCCTACCATAATCCTCGTCCATGAGTTCCTCCTCGTCCAACTCGCCGCCCGATGAAGAGGACTTGACTTTGTTTTGCTGTCTGAGAATACCATACTCTTGTTCGTTCTTGGGCTTTCTGATGTCCACTTCCATTTGTGGGAACCAGAATGGGAGCAAATTGACTCTATCGGTCAACAAAGTGGCTCCACCGTGAATGAACTTAGAGTATTTGGGAACTGCCTCGACAAGATGCGAGCTCACCAAGTCTCTGACCCATGTGGGTGGCTCTTGGCCCATTTGAGTCTGCAACTTAACCTCCAAGACAGCGTATGGGAAACGGCAAATGTCCCTTTCAGGTAGTTGCGAGAATGGGAAATCAACACCGATGTCCATTCTTCTCCAGTTGCCATGCGTTCTGTCATAGCCGTCAAAGTCATCTTCACGCACCATGCACAACTCAGTGTCTAAGGAGATACGGACTCTTGCGTCACCGGGCAACTGGAATGCAGTTCTGTTGTAGAAGGAGCGCATCACTGGTCTGTACTTGTGCTTGAGAACGGAGTATTGAACTTCTTTGGCCAACGCCTCCAAGTTATCGATCTCCTTTGCAGACTTTTTGCCGTCTTTTCTCATCTTTTCGAACGCCTGAGTGGCTGTAAAGTCACCCTTGAGGAATGGGTTGACCTTGTTCTCCTTCAAAGCGAATCTTGCTTTAACCGACTTCTCGCCGGTCCAGTCTTCTCTGTGTGTTTTCCGCTCAATGAAAATCTGGTCAGACTTCATTCCTCCGTACCATCTGAGTCTGATGGCCTCGGCGCCTTCGTCCTTCCTCAACCTGCCGTAGTACAAGTCCATATCAGCATTGTCAAAATAAATAGACGTGATTGCGGAATCTTCTTGGTCGAATTCTTTGTCGGCGTTGAACACTAACACAGGCAAGTGCTTCAAGATGATCAACTTGAGCTCGGTGATGTTGTCAGGATGAACCCAGTATTTTGTCGTCTGTCTGACGAAGTTCTGCTGAGAGCCACCAGCAGAGGAATCGCCCTTCACGGGGTCACCTCTGGTACGCACCAAGTCATAGAGCTTGGACAACTTGACTATAAGCTTATCGTAGTTGTCTTTGTAGAAGGGCTTGGCGTTCAATCTCACCTGGAAGATAGGCTTCAACGCGAATTTTGTGGTTTTGTCATGCTTCTTCAAAATCTTTTGGAAGCCAGTGTAGTTCAATCTAGTGAACTTGGCCAAGTCATGAACGTCAGCGATGATGTCTGAAAGCTCGTTCTCCAACTCATCAAAGTCCAGTTCCAGCGGCTTGTTAGTGGCCGATGGGTTTTTGATCGCCTCAACAACCTCGTAGACGTACTTTTCAGCGTCTTTGATACGGCGATTAACCTCAGTGTTCTTCACCTTCGTGAACGAGTAGACCTTGTCCAACTCCACCTCCAATGCGTTCAAAAACTCCTCCTCAAACTGGTTGGTCCACTCGTAATCGTTATCTTTCAAGGTCTTCTTCAATTGATGCTTCAAGTCATCGTAAGCAATATAGTAGAAGCTGTAGTTCTTGATAAGAGCCTTGCGAAGATGCTCACCGAACTTCATGTCGATTGTCAACTTCTTGAAGTTGAAGTTTGTAGCTCGTTAGAGTGCTTCGCGGGCCGATAAAGTACTTAATAAATCTAAGGCTATCGCACCACGTGTGGAGCATGATTAGTGCGCGCTGCCAGTATACATGATGCGTGGGCCAGAGGAGGCTGTATTGTCACACGATGCTTAGTTAATTGAGCAGCTGTAATAAGATGAGACAAAAACCATATAAGCGGCCTTATGCATGAATTAGACTTGAGCTATCGATGTAAAAAGCAAAAAACAAGGTCGTACCCGGATTCGAACCGGGGTTGTTCGGATCAGAACCGAAAGTGATAACCACTACACTATACAACCATCTTCTTTCGAAAAAATGTACCGGTTAAACATATTCTCTCAGTTTGAATTTGCAGTAGGCTTTCTTTTTTGACAAATACAACTGGTCGCAAGCCTGTACCCTTTGCAGGTTAATCATTTGTTATGGTCCACAGCTTGTGGTCCCCACTGATTCAACGTAGATGATATGGGCCAGAAGATATCTCACAAGATGTTTCGAGGATGGTCAATTTAATCTACCCTAATATCCAATGAGACGGCCTACCTGAATTCGTGATTGGTGCAGAACGGATTTGGGAATTCATGAGTTGGTTCGGTCAATTACCTACGCATGCTGCGAGGTTTTCGATTTTTGACCCCACTACAAATTGTAAGCAAAACGAGAAAAATTGTTTTGAAACGCGTGTAATTGGGCAACCACCATTGAAGAGCTGAATCCTTCACAACATAGATGCGAATCCACAAAATTGATAAAAAATTGTGATGCCGGGTCTGTTAAGATGCACAAGGAGTTCTCATAACATGTTCCAGTTTTTGGGTTGCAAAAAAAGGTCGTACCCGGATTCGAACCGGGGTTGTTCGGATCAGAACCGAAAGTGATAACCACTACACTATACAACCAATTGATGGGGTTTCAAATGTTTTACTTTGCCTCATTCAATGGGATAAAGTAAAAATGAATTTGAAAGGACATGCCCGACAATGAAGGCCCTAGGCTTGAATGGGACATCTGGTTCATCATTGGCCCACTGCATCTTATATTACTAAATTTTGTACTTTGGATGACTTTTTTCTGGCTGATCATCGCTATAGGATAGAATTCGGACGAGAATAGATTTTGGACGTACCTCTGTTCCACACGGCCTAAGTCGACCCCACATTTTCGTTCGCGCACCACCATGTTGATCAGTCACTTTTCCATCAGCACACGCTCGCTTGCAGACTTTTCCCATGTTATTATTGGCGGTGGAGTGGTGGGTGCAGCCGTTGCTAGCGAGCTTCAAAGAGTTACAGGAAATAGCGTAGCCGTTTTGGAGCAGCACCTGGGACTTGCAATGGAAACGACCGCCAGGAACTCGGAGGTGATCCATGCTGGGCTCTACTATCCTGAAAACCTGCTCAAGGCCAAGATGTGCATTCGCGGGAAACAATTGATCTACACATTAGATCCAAAACTCGTTCCTTACCAACGATGCGGCAAGATGATTGTGGCTCAGACCCCAAAAGAGGCCGAGTACTTGGAGACGCTCAAAAAGCGAGCGGACAATCTCGCGGTGCCAACGGAATTAGTGCTGGAAAAGTACGTGCAACTGAAGAATCCCGGAATCCAAGCCAAATTCGGGGCATTAGAACTGCCCACTACGGGAATCACGTCGGCTCATGATTTGACACGATACTTCGAGGCGGATTTCGAAAACAACGGCGGTGTCATAGCCCTAAACACTCTAGTCCAGGGCATCGAGTATGAAGATGGCCAGTACAAGATTCTGACAATGTCTGACGGCCAAGACTTCCAAATTACCGCCGTTAATTTGGTCAATTGCGCTGGTCTACATGCTCACAAGATTGCCAACATGATCTTCCCACCAGAGCGCCACGTGAAAGGCTATTTTGCTAAAGGCTCATACTACTCTTTTTCCGGCAAGCTACTGGTTCAAAACTTGATATACCCTTGTCCGCAGGAAAGCGTGGCCGGTCTTGGAACCCACTTGACGTTTGATCTTGGCAACCAAATCCGTTTTGGCCCGGACTTGGAGTGGCTCGATATCGATGATGCCAATAATATTGACTACGATGTGCACGAGGGAAATATTCTTGCAGCTCGAGACGCAATTGCAACCTACTTCCCGGCCATAAAAGTCGAGGATCTCCAACCCTCGTACGCTGGCGTGCGGCCAAAGTGGAGACCGAAAAGTCTGGGATTTGCTGACTACTACATCAAAGAGGAGGACGGATTCCCCGGGTTTGTCAACTTGTTAGGCATCGAGAGTCCGGGCCTAACTCTGGCATGGGCTATTGGTGAGTATGTTCGCGAGATTTATCAAGGTGAAGAAGTTCATTGATAGATGACGAAGAGTTTGTGGTCATTGGCAAATCACTTCACTGCCATTATATATTAGAACTGTACCGACGTACCCAGAGGTCATCACACTTCAATCTTCCGTCTTTTCTCCTCGTTTGCAGGTCTTCGAGTTGGAAGTTCTGCCGGTGGCGTTGCTAACGGAGTCTCTGTGAAGTAATCGCTCGAAAGCGCCTGCTCTGTATTACACCTTCTGGCCGGATCGAGCTGCGTCATGAGGATCATCAAATCCAAGGCCAGTTCCGTAGCTGCGCTGAATCGATTCCGCAACTCCTGCTTGGACGGAAGCGGATAGACTTTCAAGGCATTATATAGAGGCAAGCTTGACACATTGGGCCAGATCTGTTCGGTTGGGGTTCCTAGGGCCTTGAACGTGACGTCAAGCTGGTCAATGTCGTCCTTCCCGGGGAGGTAGGGTGTTCTCAACATGAGCTCAGCAAAAATGATGCCCACAGCCCAGACGTCAACAGCTCCCGTATAATGCTTTGCCCCGAATAAAAGCTCTGGAGCACGGTACCAGCGAGTTACAACTTTGGGGGTGAAATCTTCGTTTGCATTGCCGAACGCTCTTGACAAACCGAAATCGGCAATTTTTAATTGGCCGTCGGGCGCTAGAAGGAGATTATTGGGCTTGAGGTCTCGATGGAGTATGAAGTTCCGGTGGCAATGATGCAAGCCTCTGAGGGTCATTAGTAGCCATGATTTGATGTCAGATGACTTGAAGACGATAGCTTGGTCTTTTATAAGGATTTCCAAATCGCAGGGTAAAAACTCGAGCACAAGGTTGATGTTATTGTCTTGCGATAAAAACACATCTATCAATTCAATGACGTTGGGATGTTGTAGCTCCATGAGGTACTTGACCTCTCGAATGGCAGACATATCAAGTCCGTCTTTAAATAGACCTGTCTTGAGCTCTTTGGTGGCAATTTTGCGGTCCGTCTGTATTTGTCTTCCGACATAAATCACGGCATAAGTACCTTCACCGACCTTTCGGTCTTTGGAATAGGTTTGAGTCGTGGACATGTCTGTCAAGTGGATGGTAGGTCGCCTTGTGAAGACAGTAGGTGTGGTGCACGGGTGTTTGTTTGGCTCGATATCATGGTTGAGGCCATCTTTAGTACGATGTGATGGAAGAATAATGAGATTTGGAGCCTTGAAAACAAAAAGAAGAATAGGTTGGCTACGGTAGACGTTTGATCGTTGATTTGATGTTTTTTCTATTAATGCAGATGCCTAGGCGCAGTCCCATTGAGCAAACACATACCAGCTGTTGCCGCTATCACCAATGACGAGGCCTCTATACACGCCTTTCTCCAGGCACATGATCGGCAGACTGAAGAGACTGTGTGGGGAGTGGGGCTTCTCTTTCACCAATCTGGTGTATTTACCTGAAGGCGACTCAATGACGATCTTGAAGTTCTGTAGCGTGGGAGCTGATTCGGCCAGAGTCCCCATCAGCGGGTGCACCTCGATTTCAAAGTTGTAGGAGTTGTTCCAGCTAATAGCACTGAGTTGCGGGTGCTTTATGTAGAGATCATTATTCTGGCTTTGAATTGTGGGGAAGCGCGGTACAAATGTGCAAGGTTTGGAGCTGCCAGTGTGGTATAATGGAATCACGCAAGCGAGCTCGTGGATGTTGTCAAAGTGAGTTTGTTGGCCCTTGGGGCCAGCGAAAATCTGCAAAACGCCAATACTTTCGTTTTCGGGAAGAATTGCTTTGATTTTTGCAATCCGTTGGGTGCCTTTCCAGTGGATCTGGCACAATGTGTAGTCGTTTGTGGTTTTGCGTGATGTTTTGATGAGTGTGAAGAGCTCCACAGTGGGAGGGAGGACGAGATCTGTTTCAAAAAACTCGAGATCTGTCATGCGTGTCAATGCGTTGTTGAAGTTGAGAAAACGGAGTTCACACTTCTTGAAGCCCGAGTACATGCGAGGCAAATGAAACGCGACATTGACGTCTATTGGTGGGCACACATGCTGTAATTCAATCACAGATGGTATGTGGGTTGAGACAAGATCAAAGGGCGCAGTGAGGAAGTAGAATTCGTTGTACTTCGGAAGATTACACACCGACCCGTTCTGGAAACACATGATGTCGATGAGACGGAAACAACCATTGCCCGCGTCGTCTGTCTCCACCATGACCGAGAGCCAGCAGTGATTGACAGCAAATTGATCAGAATGGTAGAACTCATTGGGTTTCTTCCAGAAGCCACAGACCACTTCCGATGGTATGCGTAATGCTTCCAAGAGCTTCTTGAATAGATAGGTGAGTTGGAACACAGTGGCCTCCCCGCTGCCCAAGACCTGTGCAATTTTGGGTTTCAGCTGGGATATCTTGTCGTTTTCCTCCACAATGCGAAATTTGCACAAGTGCAAGAGAATGGCTCGGATCTGGTCGGGCACCCACGACGAGAATTTCACACTTATGTCAGCGATGAACTCGTTAAGATCGTAGTCAATGGGGTACTGACGGACGAATTCTGCAACCTTGCGATTGTTGAAGGAGATTTCGCCCGGCGTGATGTCGTCGGGCCCAAAGGTTTCGCTGAGATTGAACTCCGAAACGTACTCCAAAGGCTTGAGGATGAAGTTGACCTCGGACCGGGCCACTGCCTTGGTGCGTGCCTGTTTGTCCAGCAGGGTCAATGTGTTCACTCGGTTGAGATTTGCTTTCACCAGCTGCCAATCATCGGGGGCTTGCTGGAGACGCTGTTCCATCAAGTTCTGCTCGGGCTTTTTCTTCATGAGCATCTTAAAGATGTTGGGGTGGCGGTACCTCTTATCTTGTGACATGTTATTTGTGTCGTCAAACGTGATTCCGGCACCTGACTCGAGGGAGGCCTGGGCGAGTCTTTCCTGGACCGAGGACACCAGATACGTGTGTTCCGACTGCTCCTTGTGGCGCATGAAAGACCCGGCACTGGTGGCGCTGAGCTCCAGAAGGTTGAGGACATCGCTTTGGATACTTTTGAGGGAGTCCTTCATGGCTTCCGGGTACAGGCAGCGCATGCGTTCCTCCACCGAGGCACCCAGGGCCCGGAAATCGTCGGCGTCGAACGGAACCCGGGTGTGTTTTGGCGGAGGGGGAGGCCCTTCCTCGGAGTCCAGATCGCGGAGCAAGTCCTGGGACACCGGGCGGCGGGACAGGGCCAAGTCCTCGCTGACGAAGCTTGTTTCCAGCTGGTGCTTGCGGATGTGCACTTTCTCGAGCTCACGAAGGGCCAAGAGCTGGTCCTCCAACTCCTTTTTCTTTTGGTGGAGCGATTCGTAAAATGGATCGCGCTTGGCATCGCTGGTAGCGACGGACTCCTTTGAGGCAGCCTTTCCGAGGGTGTAGGCTTGTTCGCGTGTGTTTTCCAGCCCCACAAGCAGGTCTCTGCTCTGGCGCAACTTCCGTGACAAGTTCGGAACCGAGTTTGCGTGGACAAAGGACGTGTATGCGTGTTCGTTGTGGCCTTTGTCGGCGGCCTGGTGCTGGGCAGTGAGTCCCAGACTAAGCACGTGCTGCGAGTAGAGCTGTCTGTTGGGCTTCGAGTCTGCTGAAGACTGCAAGTCCCGCATGGACCTGGACGCCGGGTATTTGTAAGGCAGCGTCTGCAGCTTGGTAGGCAAAGGTGGCATTTGGTACGGGGCCGAGGTAGCAGCCAGAACTGGAGACTTGGCAGGTGAGTGCTTTGACTTGGACGGCGTTGACAAGGCCGAAACAGGGAGCTTTGTCGGCGTGGCCTTGGGCGTGTCTCGAGGGGTCAGTTGGGGCGAGCTGACGATCTGGACAAAGTCTCGTGGGAAGATGCCCTCGGTGCCATTCCGGACCAAAGAGCCCTGCCACCACAGCTCGTCGACAATGTGGAAGACCTTGACCACCTCATTTTCGAGGAAACCCAAATCACCGTCTTCTTCTCCGGTCCAAGCGACTTTCGTTCGGACCAAAAACGGAGGGTTGGGCACAGTCATGGAAGAGGTGGTTGGTGGGTTCAGGTCCTGGGAAGGCCGCGAGGTAGCTTGGGCCAGTTACTGATTTGGGCCAGACGTAAACAGCCGCGTGCTCAAGGACCCTTCCTAGAATATGACAGGAATGTATAAAATATCCCCGATACTGATAAGAGAATAATTTATTTTCATGTGACAAGAGAAGAGTTGGTTTCATATAAATTGAGTTTTGGCCTGAGGCTAGACCCCAAGAGCCAATGGAGGTACACCAATTATACATGAGGCCTGGACGCTTGGCATCGCCCGAGACAAACTCCGAGGAGCCAGAATGTTGACACAAGTTCTCTGCTGATCATTGCTTTACATTGGCTGATTTACGCTCAGCCCCGTAGGTATCCCATCAATCGTCGACACCGCCGAGCAGAAGAGCCTCAATCTCCACTGTAGCCAACACCGTCCTTTAGTCGTTTATTCTATAATCATTGCTGACGAACACCACTCACAATGTCGTCCACACGCAACAAAAGACAAGCACTCTCGATGGCGGTCTTGAGCAGCTGCTGCTTAATCACCTCGGGCTCCCAGATGCCGTACTCGTTCATGTCGACAATCTTGCCCAGCTCTCCGTCCACACCAAACGTGTGCTGGCCCTCGGCGTGCTTGGCTCTCAACAGCGACAACACGCGGATGGGCTTGCCACCGCAGTTCTGGATCAACGTGCGTGGGATCACCTCGAAAGCGTCGGCAACAGCCTGGTACGGCCACTGCGCCACGCCCTCGATCGACTTGGCCTTCTCGGCAAGACGCACACTGACCGCCATCTCGGTCGCTCCGCCGCCGGGACTCAACAGAGGCTCGAACATCACGTTGCGGGCCACGGCCATGGCGTCTTGCAAGTTGCGCTCCACCTCGTTCAAGATGTCTTTGGAGGCGCCTCTCAACAAGATCGTGCACGCCGTGGGGTCCTTGCACTCCACGAGGTAGGTGAAGTACTCGTCGCCAATGAGCTCGACGTTGAAAAGACCGCACTTGGTGCCGACGTCCAGGTCCTTGAGGTCTTCGATGCGGTTGACGATGGTGGCGCCCGTGGCACGGGCAATGCGGTTGTTGTCGGACTTCTTGACTCTTCTCAAGGCCGTGACGCCGCCCTTCAAGAGGTAGTGCTGCGCCAAGTCGGAGACGCCCTTCTCGGTGATGACCACGTCGGGCTTGAACTCGAGGAGATGCTCGCAGAGCTGGCGCACCTGCTCCTCCTCGATCTGCAAGATGCGGTTCCAGTCCTCCTCCTTGGTGATCTCGATGTTGGTCTGCGACTCGCCCTTCTTGTACTCCAAGGGGCAGTCCAACAAGATAACGCGCGGGTTCTCGATGCGGCGCTTCATCTTGGGGTGGGTCACGTCCTTGTTCAACAAGATGCCGTCCAACACCGCCAGGTCGGTCACCTCGCCACCGGGGATCTTCTCCACGCGGGCGTAGCGCTTGATGTCGATTTCCTTGTGGTCGCCGTTCTCGACGGTGACGGTCCGCACCGCCTTCAACGCCAACTCGCACATCTTCTGCGACCACTTGTTGATGTACTTGGTGCCGATGGAGGCCTTGATCAACTTGACCATGGCCTCGTCGCTGGCGGTGTCGACAGGCACCGAGACCTCGTGGATGATGTCCAACGCGTCGGCCATGGCCTGCTTCAACGCCTGGATGATCACCACCGGGTGCAAGTTCTTCTCGATGTAGGGGAAGGCCTGTGCGAGGATCTCGCCGGCCAAAATGATCACGGTGGTGGTGCCGTCGCCCACCTCCTCGTCCTGGGTGCGGCTGAGCTCGATCATGGACTTGGCAGCGGGGTGCAGCACGTCGATCTCCCGCAAAATGGCGTGTCCGTCGTTGGTCAAGGTGATCCCACCCATGGGGTCCAACAACATCTTCAACATGGCCTTGGGCCCGAGGCACGTGCGGATGATGTCGGCGACGGCCTTGGCGGCCGTGATGTTGGCCACCTGTGCCTGGCGCCCGCTTTGCCTCTCCGTGGAGGCGTTGAGGTATACCACTGGCGCTTGCATTGGTGAAGAAATTTCGCGCGCAGCACCGGGTGTAGTAGTACATCATGGAGAAGTAGAGGGTGTCCTCGAAGTTCTTAGGGCGAAGAATTGGCAAATGGCAGGAAGTGATATATGGTTCTGCCCAATTACTTCAAGATTGGCAGAACTTCAGCTAGCAACCATTTGTGTGCTGAACTGTCCCACCCAACGCGCCGAGACAGAGCAGCACTACTACTTAGGTAGACCACACAGGCGTAACACATGTTTAGAAGGATCTACTGTTTCAACTTACATTGAGCCTAAGCAGTGACCCTTTCCAATACGACTGAACCACTTTCCCAAACACATGCATATGCCTATTCCTCATTTCGTAGACCACTCCAACCGTCCCCGCCATTCGCACCAACGCGCAAGTGCCAGGCCAGTCACCATGGACTACATCAACACCCATTTTGCAGACCTCCTGGACCTCGACGACATAGACAAGCACATTCTGCTTTTGTCTGAGCGCAAGGCCTTGGTCGATGACCACCTAGCACGCAGAGCCGCGGGCGTGCCCCATGTTTCCCACAGAGCACAGGCCTTGGTGCAAGCCCTCAGTGAAGTGGACCCCGACAGTGGCCCTGCGGCAATTGACGCGCTCATAGCCGAGTACGGCGACCAGCACGTGTTGGTGGAGCTCCGGCAGACCTTGGAGTCACAGGCCAAGCTCCAGGCATCCGCTGCTGCTCTTGCAAAAGCTCTAGCGCTAGAGGAGGAGATCTCGGCTCTCGATGCAACCTCTCCAGTGGAGAAAATCGCCGGCTTGGTTGCCGCTGTGAGTGGCTTGGAAGACGGCAAGGCGGCTCTTGAGGCGCAATTGCAGGCTATCATCCACGAGAAGCGCCACCACTTGGCGGCGGCCTTGGCCGAGAGCCTCCCACCCAAGTGGCTTTCGGAACCGTCGCAGATCGCCAATCTCAAGGAAGTCTCCAGATTGACCAAAGACTTGGTGGACTTGCAGGCGTGCCTAGGCGTGCCCAAGTACCCGGAAGTGTGGTGGGCGCTCGAAGCACTCCTAGATCCATTCTACGCCCGCTTCCACTACCATTTCCGCGAGGCTCCAGAGACCAGCAAGCCGTCCAAGCCCGAATGGGCGTTCCAGTACGCCGAGCAATTTCTCGAGAAGCTGCTTCCCGTGTTGCTTCTTGTCGCTGATGTCTTCAGCGCACACCACGCCATCTCCACCTACGAGATCATCACCGCCGTGCTAAAACCCGTGCGGGAGAAAGTCTTGGTGCTTGCCTCCATGCTCTCCACAGACATCGACAACGAGAAGCACGGCCGGCTCTTGTCGCATCTCATCTTCGAAACAGCGACATTCGACCAGCGGCTCCGCACAACTTACAAGTACAACCCCCACATGGTGCTTCCACAGCCTCCCGTCAAGAAGTGGGCCGGACTTGTGGGCGACCTCATGCTCGAGGATAAGCGTGAAAGCAGCACCGTCGCCACATGGTTGGCGTTCGAGCTCCGCTTGGCCAAAGAACGCTTCGACAACGACATCGTGGCCCCTGCAAACGCTTTCGAAATCGACCTCGAGTACGACGCCACCGCAACACACCCTGAAGCAGTGATCCGGCCCACGTATCTGGCTTTCGCCCTCACAAAGTTGTTCGACACACTCACGCTGCATTTCCAGACCATCGGCATCGTCAAGATCCAGTTGCGCTACGTGCTGCAGATCCAGTTGGTGTTCTTGGACCAGTATCTTTCTGAGCTCAACTCCCGCTTGGGCGTGTTTGACGAGTCCTGGGGCGCAAAACTCATCCTGAACCTACGCCCCGGGAAGAACGACTCGACCAACGTCGCTCAGGCTGCAACTTCCCATGGCTTGGCGGCTTTGAAGATCTTGGCGGGGTCGCACTGCCTGATTCGATTTCTCGTCTCCAAATTGTACGAGTGGGCCGACGACTTGGTCTTTGTCCAGCTCTGGACCCACTGCGACGATAAGGACCAGCTGATCTTCGACTCGGCCATCCGGGACTACAACGCCCTCCTCGCCAAGGTGCAAGTCAAGTACATGGAGTTTTTCAGAAAGGAAGTCCGTGGTGCCATGAAGGCATACGTGAACGACGCACACTGGGAAGAAGACCACAACGGGGCTCTGCCTGCCCTCATCGGATTCACAATCACCGTTCCCGCATACATGCTGTATCTCAAGCGAGTGCTTCCTGAAACCGACTTCCTCTTGGTGTCCAGCCAGGCCCTCGACGCGTACGCCCATGTGGTGACGAAGTACATCATCACCAACCACCAGTTCTCCAAGCATGCCCTTGCGCAATTGTGGACTGACCTCGAGTACTTGGAGTCTTGCATGCGTGAGCCCCTCTTATTGAGCAGCGATCTACGCTACAACAATGCTACCCACAAAGGCTTGAGACGGGTGTCGCAGTCAATTGAGATGATGCGCCATTTCGATGCCGAGGGCGCCAAAATGCTCAAGAAGCTGTTTGACGGCGGGCAGACCGTTCGGAAACAATTTTCCCATGCCTTGGATGCGTTGTCCGCCAATGAGATACTCGACTTGTTGTTCCGCATCGTATAGCGGGTACCGAATCACTGGACCGACAGCCGGCGCGTCAAGCTTGAGGCCGCGCGCTACCCCAAAACACTACTCGGTCAGCTATTCATCTCTGACTTCGCCCGTCGCTGAAGAACTTCCAAATCTCGGGCTATGTCCTTGACAAGAAAAAGAGTATGTTGCAACTCCTTTCAAAGCGACTTGCTAACGACAGCACATAATCGAGACGTCAGAGTCTGCCAAACGCTCCAACCATAAATATGACGCGGTAGCCAAGCTCATAAGCACCAATGAAAACACCCAGCATCTTCTAATCCGCCAGGCTCCGAATGGTACCACAGTCGGCCGTAGCAGCGCGTGTGACCTCCAAGTCGGTGGAGGCGATGTGTCGTCAAAACACTGTCACTTTGCAGTCGTCAGCAGCAACGGCAAGCTTCTCATCACACTCACGGACTTGAGCACCAACGGGACGTATGTCAACGGGGAAGTTCTCGGGAAGGGCATTTCAGCTCTTCTACGGAGTGGCGATAAGGTTGCGTTTGCCAAGAGCAACGCCTTCATCTTCCGCTATGTCAATGAGAAGAGTGGTCGGTCGTTCTTTGATGACTACATTCTCCAAAACCAGTTAGGGACCGGTCATTATGCCGTTGTCAAAGAGGCTCGCGACCGTACGACAGGCGATATCGTTGCCGTCAAGATTTTCCACCCAAGCAAAAATGGGGGCGATCAATCCGGAGATGGGAAGCTTCGGCAGGAAATGAACTTGTTGCTCTCCACACGCCATCCGAATATCGTCAGGTTCATATCCCACTACGTGGAGCCCATCAATGAGTTCTCTCTGACCACATACCTCGTGCTTGAAAAAGTGAACAGTGGAGAGTTATTCCAGAGAATCATCAACAAGCTGAAGCTTCGTCAGGACGAAACGCAAGCGTTGTTCCGTCAGCTACTAGAGGGCCTTCAGTACTTGCATTCCAAAAACGTCATCCACAGAGACATCAAGCCGGAGAATATTTTATTGGACATTACACCGAAGTCCCCAAGCTCGCCCAACCAGACAGGACCGTGGGATGACAACGAATATGACGTGAGAGTGAAGATAGCGGATTTCGGGTTGGCAAAGTTCATTGGCGAACTCAAATTCACCAACACCCTCTGCGGTACACCAGCCTACGTTGCGCCCGAGATCTTGAACCACGATCGCAACTACTCCACGAAGGTAGACATCTGGCTGACTGGCGTTTTGCTTTACGTCTGCCTCTGTGGATTCCCTCCCTTCAGCGACGACCTTGGACCACCTAGCATGCGAGACCAGATCTTACAAGGTAAGTACGCTTTCTACTCCCCATACTGGGACGAGATTAGCGACGCTGCATTGGATTTGATCAGCAACTTGCTCATAGTGGATCCGCTGCAGCGTTACGACATAACTCAGACGTGCCAGCATTTCTGGTTGCAAACACAGGTGAACGAGCTGAGCGGTGTGCAAGAGGAAGCCATGAGTCTAGAACCCAAAGAAAGTATTGAACCCCACTTGGCACAGGAGGTTGCGAACAAGCGGTGCCCGCTGCTGATCCAGCCCATGACACTACAGCAAAAGTACACTTCTGAGCTCAACTTTTGCTAAACACCAAATTTCGAAGACGTATGTGATGCAAGTATATACAAGAGGGTTACCGCGGGGTTATGCGACGGATGGTCGCTGCTCGCGTGGCAAAGAATGTTTTGAGAAGGGTCTGGTTGCTCTGAGCAGCGTCACGGTAGGCCTCTGGGACGTTTTCGAGTCCGCGAGCGAAGACCTTGTCTAGTTTTTCGTGGAGGCCCTTGAGGTTGGCCAAGATGTTGATGGCATTGACCTCTTTCCCGGCCCTGACGTGAGCGTCAAACTGGCCTATGAGGCAGGAGACGTCACTGTTGGCTTCGACGCCCAAACGAAACCACTCTAGCGCCTGAGGGATATTGTCAAAGACATTGAGCTCGAGGAACCCGAGCGAGGGAAGACTTTCCTGTAGGCCCCTGGACGCCGAGATCTCAAGGTGGTAGCGGGATAAAATCGGGTCGGTGATGGAGTACAACTGGCCCAAGAAGTAGTGAGCTTTGACAATGTGAGAGTCGAGCTGGCCAAATGCCACCGCCTTCTCGAAGTAAGTCTGCGCCTTGGCCAAGTCTGGCCGTGGTCGTAGGTAGTGGTAGTAGTAGGTGCCCAAATTTGCGTAGACGTGGCTGGCGGAAATGGTGTCTGACTCCAAAGTCAAGAACTGTTCCCAGTACTGGGCAGCTTGCTCATGATACTGCTTGCCAAAGGCGAAGTCACCGGCTAGCTTGAACACCAACGGGTGCTTTTGCCCGGTGAGCTCGCTAACCAATTTGTTGGCATAATCGTAGTCTTCCTTCAGTGTTTTGGCGTCGGCAAGGGCCTCGAAAGCCAACATGGCGATGGCATCGTTGTTCCCCAATTCCGCCGCCTGTTCTACCAACTCGTTCTCCAAATCGACGAGGTTTTTGTTGACCAGGTTTGTCACACTCCGTAGATCATGGAGGATGCTTCGAAGGTCCATGAGGTCCTCGTGGCCGGTGTAGCTCGGTAGGCGTATCTCCTCCGGTGTGTCCAAGTGCTGGTACACGTTGTTGAGTATGGGCATGATTTTCTTGTACGGGAGCCGGGCATCGTTGTCGAACAAGAGTCGATTCACTGTTTTCTTTTTCGGGAGGATCAGCGCTAGAGCCGGCCGGGCCGCATTCAGCTGTAGCCGAATCGCTGTTCGGGCTAGCATGAGCTCAGTATGGAGATTTGGAGTTCTTGATGCGCTGCATCACGCGAACGTGTAGGACACATGAAGCACCAACTCAGGCCGCCACTGTTAGCCAAAAAAGACACTCAGTTTAATCTTGATGTGATTTGTTTGATGCAGCTTGTATATTACATTTTGCGGACTTGCACTGCTGTGTCCTGACTCTAAAGATCGACTAGTCTACATGTCCCCATTGTAGTCAATAAAGGTGTCCACATGCGCAGAGGGAGTTTCCATCTGCTTTTCGTGGGCGGCGTCGTGGGCCTCATCGGCACCTGAAGCATGAGTATTGGCGTGCGTGGGTTCACGGGGGGTCTCAGCCAACATCTCGGCTCCGTGGTAGTCCTGTGCCATGCGGAAGTCGTAGGCCTCGTTGTTCCCTTCGTAGATGAGACTCTGCGACGGCTGCGCATCGAACCCAAACGACGGCGTGGCAGCAGGCTCGCTCTCTTGATCTTCTTTAATCACCGGTGTGTCTGCGGTCCGTGCAAGCATGTGGTCATTAGCAGGGTTGACAAAAAAATCGGGCGTCCCGGGGAACATTTGGTCGAGGTCTTTCTTGTTCTCATCCAAACCCAACAAAATCTCATTGTCCTTGAACTTGTAGTCCTGCTCTCTGCCATCCTTATGCTCAGGCGATTGGTCCTCGTAGTCCAATTCAGATGTGCTCTTCAATTCGCCTTGTGCCTCCTGCGGGAACTCCAGCCCGAACTCCTCGTGTTTCAACTGGAATCCACCCTCTGGGGTGTCAAGAACAAGCATCTCTTTGGTTGGGATGTCTGGATTGATGGCAAAGTCCCCCTGCGGGTAATCAGCGGCGATGGCCGAGTGTTGGTCGGACGCCGTGCGACTAAATAGAGGTTCTTCGCTCTTGATGTGGCTGTTCTCTTGCACAAACAAATGCAAGAAGTCCAACAGTTCTTTCACCCCCACGAGCACATGCGGAGTCAGCGTGCCCCCGGGTGCGTAGAAGGCCAGACTGACCTGCTGACCCTCGGAGAAGTCGTCGCAGATGGACCACTGGTTCAAGCCCGAGCTCGCGCCATTGAAGAAGTAGACCGAGAACTTTGGTTTGTGATATAGGTTAAGCCTGAGCTCCATGTTCTCCTTGCTGAAATTGTTGTCAAGTAGTGTGCAAGAAAGCACAGACGAGACTGGGTAGAAGATCCGGAACAAAATCTTGGCGTTATTTGACACTGCGGAAAAGAAGTAGTTGATCTCATTGTTCTTGCGTGAAAGGATCACCATCAAATCCACGTTTGTCATAACGTCGTTCAATGTGAACGGCGAGAGGTTGACCATCGACTTCTTGAGCAAGTCCCAATCGTGCTGACCGCTTTTGATGCGCTGCCACGAACCCACCGATAGCGACGAGCAATCCACGAAGCAGTATTTCTCGTTGAGCTCGGGGGACATGCTTGAATTAGCATTCAAAGCAGCGGTTGAGACGTTGGTGGTCAGGTTAGACCGAGACAGTGTTGTGGAGAGCATTCTGTGAGTGCCGCCCGAAGTCTGGGGAGGCTTGACTGGCTTGCCCAATCTCTCGAACTTGCGGAGTTTAGCACGGCGGTTCTGAAACCAAATCCGCACGGCTTTCTCAGACATGTTGGTGCGTTCGCTGATTTCTTTCCTTTGGTCCGGCGACGGCGTTTGGTTGTTTTCGAACTCTCGTAGAAGATAGTCGAGCACTTCTCCGGAGGCACGAGTCCGCTTCAGGCTGCTTTCTTCGGCCATTTTGTGTGGGTGGGCGGATGTTCGTGAGTGGAAGGAATAAGTCTAGATTGCACTGTGTGGGGTTTGAGGGTGAGATAGTGTTGGTGGTGACGCTTGGAGGTGGTGATGCAGATGAACAGGGAAACTCCGATTCCAGGTGCTTGATTTTGAAATAATTTGGACTCTTAGACCCAGATCGATCTATTCGGAACAACCAGACTCTCGGAATTCTAGACCGTGAGTGTTATCTCGGACTGCGCGGTCGTCAGGCCCGGAATAATTGGAAGGAGCGGAGATAGCAGGCCACGAACTCAGGGAGACAATTCCCAAAGCTGGATGCCTGAAATAAACTTTTGATACTGAGTGAACTCAGTATTTCGGAAACCAAAGAGCTGATGGAGAAGCCGCGGCGGTGTGGGTGCCTTGCCCGAGGTGGTCGTGTGCACACCAGCGTGATGACTGAGCCAGACCTCTGGATGGTGCTGGACATATTGGGTGCGACATATTCTCACGGGAAAAAGTGGAGGTTCACATGGTGGGGCATGCTGTTCCGGGTCCGTAATGTCACACGCCGTAAGTGCCGTCGTGTGGTATTAATTTTTTGGCTCAAACAGTTTTGAAAAGCACGGCTATTCTCCAACCGGAGAAATCACCCCAGCTATTTTAAGCCCGGAAACGGCGAGGCGCCCGATTTGGATATCCGGAGAAACGCCCAAGTCAAGATGCGTAGGAGCCCACGTTCCTCCAGATGCACTCATTTGGAGCGCGGGACATACCGCAGGGATGGTGCGGCATTCATGAAAGCGCCTTTTTGCCATGGCGTAAGCGTTCGTAATTTCCAAGAAAAATCGACACTATCAATGTAATTTCTCCGCATTTAGGCAGTGTATCTTAGATCAAGAGCTGGAAAAAAGAAGTTCACCGTCACACCATCAAGTCCTCCGCTGCAATCTCGTCAAACGCTGCGAAGCACAGCTTGAGCTCTTTCCAGTCCCGTACTGAGGGCTCCCAATTGCCGTATTCGGCCACTAGCTCACGGCATAAACGCATGCTGCCAATGTGCTTGACTTGGAGCAAGTCATGAAGAAGCCCGCGGACGTTCCACGGCAAATGGTAGAGCTTCTGTTCACCTTCTAGGCCCGACGGACCGCCACGCACTGCCGTGGGGCTCCGGGTCCACCAGAGACTGGTGGTTTCCATGCAGAACCGGACTCCCATTTCGTAGACCTTGTCGCTATTGATGAGCGTGTCCCGTGTCTTGTCGGTGAGCAGACCCTGGACATATTCCAGGAGGTCCTGTAGAAGGACCTGGTCTTGGAACCCTACGTTCTCCATGGTGAGAATCATGGCGATCAACTTGACGACAAACTGGGGCACGTCGCTCGCTTTGCTCACGTGCACCGCCTTGTAGATGTTAGGATGCCGGGCAAAGTGGCCTGCTGCCGAGTGCAATGGCACAAACGTGTCCTCGAGAGCGCCCACAAGAAGTAGCTTCACGTTGAGGCGACAAAGCACCCCGAAGCTGTCGCGGATGGCCTTGCCGAGCTCCGACTGTGGCTGCTGAAGATCGGCAAGGTCACGGATGATGTCGTTCTCGACTTGTGTGTAGGCCCGCCGGACAATCTTGGCGTCAATCCCCACGTACGGCCCCAAGAAAGTGCCCCCCATGCTTAGAAGGCCCACTTTGGTGTTCAGGAGGTCAAACTCGTTCCGTGTGAGCAAGTGATGGAGAAGAAACACGGCGGCGGGACTGCTGACAGACCCCAGCACCACAAACAAGAAGTCGGCGTCCAGAATGGTGTCCTTCCAGTTCTGCAAAAGCTCCAAAGAGTGCCTGTTGCGGCTTTTCATGGGGCCCACGCCTTCCAACGCAATTGTCTTGATTTCAATATCGGCATTCCCTTCTGCGAGAGCCCAGGCCGAGATGGCGTTGCCGGCTTTGGTGGCAAACAAGCTGGCGCTGCCTGTGTTTTGGCCAATGGCGAATTTGACCAATTTTCTCGGTAGGAAACTGTGCATGGTGATCACCACAGCCTTCTTGGTGTGTCTCTTTTTCTTCTGGGCAATATTCCTAGGGGTAGCTCGGTAAATGTGAGCCTCTGACGTCTTCTTGCCGTGGAAAAGAGCCTCGCCCCAGAGTCTTAGCTTAGTTCGGAGTGTGACAACTCTGAAATTACTGTCCAAAGCCGGGAGAAGTTGCTCTTCGAAAACGGGCTCGGGCGATGAAGCAGCTTCGGCCGCAGGCCTCGCAAGCCCAGAAATGCCCAGCTGTGGATCTTTGGCTTGATCGGGAATCGTAACTCCTTTCGCAACCGGTGGGGTTTCGTTGGTGGAGCTCGCCGGTTGTTGTAAAGACGACGATACAGGGGCTGGGGCAGGAACCGTGGTCAAGCTCGACTCGAAAAGCTCGTGGATGAGCTGCGGCTTCTTGTGTGGGTTGCACTTTACGGGACAAGTTGCGCTTTTCGTTCCATGAACTGCCAACTCGAGAAGCGGCGAGTCGAAGGTCGAACATATAGCGTAGTGGCAAGTCTCTCGCGCTGTTTCGATGTGCTGCCGTGCTTCACGGAACACCTCGGCGTCGGCCTTGTTTTCTGTCTCACTTTCGGAGTCGCCTGCAGCAGGTGCACCGAAGGGCCATGGGATCCAAGACAGAAATGCACTTTGGGCCTCAGTCTCCTGGAACGGCCACCACGAGGCGGCGGCATTCTGCGTGGAATCCGTCTGGACTTTGTTTGAGTCTTGGCCTGGGCCGTCCAGTGTGTTCTGATTGATGGGCCACTGCCACCAAGACAGGGTTGCAATCCCATTTTGAGAAGTAGTGGACGTTCCTGCCACAGCGCTTGTCGCTTCAGCCTGGCCTGGTGTGGGGGTCTCGTTGTTTGCCAGTGGTGTCGGCAGTTTGGCGGCTTGATTTCCAGTGGCGGCTTGGTTCTCCACGTCTCGCAGGCCCGGTGCCTTGAGGACCGGATCAGAGGTCCACCATGACAAAGGCATGCGGCAGATCGAGAGAGAGCTGGTGTATCACGCTTATCAGCCAGCGCCAGCCGGTATGTTAATTTTAGTGCGAGGTAGTTGCACAGTATTCGACAGGGTTCAGATGTGCAACGAGTGCAAGTTGTGAATAAGAGACGCAGAAGATGTTATCGCGTGTTTCACGATTCCAAAATTGCAGCACTTGACAAAACTCTTGCAAACCAGAGCGCCAGTGGCTCGTTTAGTACGCTGAATCTGGGGTAGTGTAGGTTCCGGTGCGCGATCACCACGGGCCCTTCATCAAAGCCCACTATCGCTCCGCCTTCCTTAAGTTTCTCATTGATACGACTCCTCTGCAAGTCAATTCCAGCCCAACCCTGCAACTCTCAAAAATCCTTACTCTATGGACTGGCTGGAGATTAGCGCCCGCCTCAATCTCCGAGACTCCAAGGAGCAATTAGACAGCAGATACTACCAGGCTTTTGCTCAGTTGGCCAAGACCAGAGCCCAATCAGGCAACCCTGACGTCGACCGGCTCACTAAAGAAAACTCACACCTCTGGGAGGAGAACGAGACTTTGACACGGCGGCTCAATCTGCAAACGTACAAACTAGAACGCAAGGACCTCGAGATCGATCAGCTCAAAGCCCAGGCCCAGGCGTACGAGGAGAAAGTAAAACGGATGAACCGCAAGGTAAAGGAATTGACGGCCCGTTTGGAAGAAAAAGACAAGCTGTTTGCCATGCTCAACGACGAACACTACGTTAGCCAGATGCAGCTCAATGTGCTACGAGACCGCCTCGAGTCGCTCGAAAGTAATGTACCGTAATTGTATACCTCTATCTATCAAATGCTCCCTTACTTGGTAGTGTCAACGACGTATCTGCCCAAGATCTTACCCTGCTCCATCAACTTGTACACCTCAGGCAACTCGGACAAGCCGACGACCTTGATGGTGCACTTGATCAAACCTCTGGCGAAGAAGTCAATGGCTTCGGCAGAGTCGGCTCTGTTACCAACGTAAGAGCCTCTGATGGAAACAGACTTGACAACAGCGTCGAAGACAGGGGCAACGACCTTGGCGCCAGCTGGCAAACCAACCAACACGGCGGTACCGGTGGCTCTAAGGTAGTCAACAGACTGAGCAATGGCCTTCTCGGAGACGGACACGTTGATGGCACCGTGGGCACCACCGCCGGTGATGTCAATGACGTCCTTGACAATGTCTTTGGAGGTGGTGAAGTCAACGAAAGCCTCAGCGCCCATGGATTCGCAGAAAGCCTTCTTGTCGTCACCGCCGTCAATACCGACGACTCTGTAGCCCATGGCCTTGGCGTACTGAATGGCCAAAGAGCCCAAGCCACCAGCGGCACCGGAGATGCACACCCACTGGCCAGCCTGCAAGTTGGCGGTCTTCAAGGCCTTGTACACGGTGATACCAGCGCACAAGATTGGGGCAACCTGGGCCAAGTCAGTGCCAGCTGGGATCTTGGCAGCCTGGACAGCGTCGGCAGTGGCGTACTGCTGGAACGAACCGTCGTGGGTGTAACCTGACAAGTCAGCGCTGGGGCAGTTGGGCTCGTTACCGTGCTCACACATCTCACACTGCATGCACGAGCCGTTCAACCACTTAACACCGGCGAAGTCGCCGACCTTCCAGCCCTTGACGTTCTTGCCCATGCCGACAACGACACCGGCACCCTCGTGGCCACCGACAAGAGGCAACTTGGTGTCTAATGGCCAGTCGCCCTTCCAGGCGTGCAAGTCGGTGTGGCAAACACCGGAGTACTTGATGTTGATCAAAAGCTCGTTCTCCTTTGGCTCTGGGACGGCAATGTCCTTGTATTCCAAGGGACCACCGTTGGTCTCAAAGACGACGGCCTTCTGAGTTTTTGGGATAGACATTATTGTTCTTGTAAAGTTGCGAGTTGAAGTAAAGAGACTTCTTTGACGATGGGTAGAAAGAAAGAACGTCCTCGAAAGTGAGAACATTGCTGTATTTAAGCTCTAGGGCTTATAATGGGAATGCAACCCGTCATAATACAGTCCGAGGAATAAGGTTGTCATAATGCAATAAGCGCATAGATTTTGGCGTAGGATGTCCGCGCTGATACCTTGCATGAGTATGCGCTTTGGCGGGATGCCCAGCTTGAGTGTTCATTAGCGGGCGGATTATCATGCGCATGCCCGGCTCGCGCTTGCCCACTAAGTCACCCCACAAATCGCGTACAACGGGCGGTGTCTCTCCATGGCTAAGCATTCGGCGGGTGTATGTGTGCCGTGCCAAGCTGGCGAGACTTTTGTGGGGCGTGACGTCTGGCTGTTGGAATTGAGGTGTTTCTATCATGTATCAGATGATTCTGAGTGCTTCAAGCCGGTGTTTCCGGGAGCCCACAAAATACGAATTTTTCAGAACGGTGGCTGCGAATTATCGGCGCGGCGCCGTCCGAATCGTATTGTTCTTTCCGAAACTGCGATTAGGAAAGTGCCAGCACACTAGCCCCCCGTTGCTCTCAATCGGCGGAGCTCCAATCTTTTTTTTTTTTTTTTTCGCTGCTCCTTTTTTTCTTTTTCTTTCTGCTTTGTTGTTCTCCCCCGACCCTCATGCGCCAATTCCCCTTGGGGTGTAAGCAAGCCACCCCACGTTATCATCTTCACTCCCTGTGCTCCGAACAATAAACTATTATGTCGCCTTCCCGCCGGGAGTCCCAGTGAAAGTAGCTGTTGAAAAAGCGCTTGCACGGCTTGTAGTGGGGCAATTGCGTGTCAATGACGTGTTGCATTGGCTGGAAAATCACGAGGTGGGTCGGCCACGGATAGGGGAGGGTTTTGAGGAACTGTGCCGGGTTGTCGAAAAAACGGTCCAGCTCGTCGCGGTATGCGCGGATGTTCTCGCGCGTGCCCGAAGCCAAATGGAGCGGGGGCTCACAGGTGAGGAACCACGAGGAGTCAACCAAGTCGGGCCTGTGTAGAGTGCTGTGCCAGGGTGTGGAGTGGCATGGGGTGAACATGCCGATGGACTTAACCAGCGGGTCGTCCCTTAAGGCCTTGATCACGGCGATTTCCCCGGACTCGTGAGTCCGAGCGAAAAATAACGCCACCGACGCGTGGAGTAGAATCGTGAGCACCCACCAGAACTTCCTAAGCCCCGCGTAGAACGGGGCGCACATGACAAGCAACATGGGCAAAATGGGCTGGAGAAACCGAAACTCCTTGTGGACAATGGCGGAAAACACCGAGACCACGAAAACACACGACATACAGAGCACCAGCGTCGGGTTCTTTGCCGCCGAATACACCACCCCGGGGAGGTACAACATGAGCATGAGCGGGAGGCCCTGGAAGAGGTAAAAGTGCCACGGCGCTGCGCCGTAAAACATCGAGAGGTTCCGCACGGCGTTGAACTCGACAAAGTTGACGAGCGGGAAAACCCAACGTCCGTACAAGACCCTGTCTGCCACTGCCGAGAGCACGAGCAGCGCCGCCAAGGGTCCTATGGCTGCGAAAACCGCCTGGCGCCCCGCGGAGCCGCGGTACTGGCCCACGGTCCACGCCCCCAAAAACCCCCACAAAACGGCGTTGGTGGGCCGCACAATACAGCTCAAGAAGCCGAGGAGACAGCCGCACATGAACCTGCGCCGGTCAAACACGTGCCATGGCCACACGGCCAACGCCGACGCGGTCAAGGCGGTCTCCAAGTTGTTCAGGAAGGCGCGCGCCGCAAAGTGCCAGTTCCACGCGCTCGCCAACGAGAGCGCCAACGCGGTCCAGGCGTACGCTCGGCGGCGCCAAAAGGCCAGGCCAAAGTAGAACACCGCCACGTCGACCCACGCTGCAATTGCCGCCCCACACACTGGCGGGGCAACGGCAACCGCCACGTCGTCTGGCAACACAAGCGACGCGAGTTTGTACGAGCCCGCGTACAAGAGCGGGTGCCACGCCGACCGGAGACCCTGGGCCCACTCCCACGTCCAGTAGCCGTACCCGTACACCAACGCGTGGGCCGGCTCGAGGGCCTGGAAGTACTCGTCGGGCTGGAAGAAGGTCCGTGTGGTGGCCGCGTTGAAGAGCCGGAGCACAAACACAAGGCAGTAGAGCGTGACGCCCAGTATCCGAGAGTTGGTCCCCATGTCTGGGGAAGAAAAGCGATGCGCGGCGAAGACCTCAGAGGTCAGTACCATAGGTGAAGTCTTGGACAACAGTGGAACAGGACACGGCTAAACAGCGAAATACTACTGCTGGGCACCGGCAATCACTACCCCGCATCCAAAAATTGGCTTCCGCTGGGAATCGGCCAGTAACTCCAGGACGCCTATCGCGCGACCCCAGATTCTCACAGGTCCGACCGGTGAGTACAGTGAATAGTTGGTCCAAGACTCGCCAAACCCCTTGCAACTATGAACCACGATAGTCACTTGAGCAATGCCTGTTCGTTGCTCCAGAAAAGCCACTTGGCATCGGCCCGCAACGAACTCGACCAGGCTAAGGCCCTAGCCTTGCAAGCATGCAACGCCCTCAATGAGGAGTTGAAGCGGCTCGGCAAGGCGGAAAAAGACCAAGCTAGCCTGCAGCTATGCAGAGCTTTAGCCACCCTTGCCCTAGAGTACTACCAGGCCTTGAAGAGCAAAGGCGCCCAGGCCATGAAAGCACAGGACAAAGTCTTGTGGCTAAGCTCGGAAATCAACGGCACCAACTGGTTCCCTGTTTTCAGCTTTGGTGACTACACCAGTGCTCAGATCCCGCCCCTTCCTCTAGAACTCCCCGCAATGAAGTTGCCCAAGCTCCCGGCCGAGTATCAGATAAAGTTTCGAGTCCCAGAAAACAGCGACGACGTCATCACCTCGACTGAGCATCTCGAATTCTACCAGGACATCTTATCCAATTGTTCCTTTGTGCTGTCTCTCTTGTCCATATCGGGAGGCGGTCTTTCCTCAAGTCTCCAGCTGTTGGTCCACGTACATGGAAACATGGCCAAAGTCACACTTCACTTGAACGGCTGCTTCAGAGAGGTCTCAGTACCCATCCATCTACCCTACTTTGAACCCCCTCATGATAACCGCAAGTTGGTCGTGAGAAGCGAGCCCAGCTACATGTGGCCTGCTGTCCTCGAGAAAGCATATCTCATAGCACTGGGAGAGGGCTACAACTTCTCAGGCTCCAATATTGCAATAGACACGTATGTCATGACGGGCTGGCTCCCAGAGGTACGCAAGTTACTGGAGAACTTGAATAATCTCTCAGAATTATGGGCAGCCAAAGAGAGAGGTGAGATTCTTCTTGGCCTAGGCACGGGGCCCATGCTGCAGGATCTTGCAGAGCAATTGGGTGTAATCCCTGAGCACGACTACGTCTTCACAGGTTTGAAGCACGAGATTGTGACATTGAAGAACCCTTGGGCCGGTCCCGACTTGGCGCCTTCTACATCACAAACACCAGATTGCCCTGAACCTGATTGTGGCCTAAAAGAGAAGCTTCGTAGTTTGTCGCTCGGCAGAAGCGACTCCCTTGAGAATTCGGTCGCAGATCCGTACTTGTATGCTGGCACCGCAGGCGCCCGGCACCTACTGGTGTCTCCAGCAAAGCTTTTTCATTTCAAGTACCTTTATGTGAACTGGCGTCCCGAACACAATCTCAGATCCCAAGTGACATTTGTGCGCCAGCCGTCGCCGTGGCCAACAGGATACTTGGCAGATGAGCCGCAGTACCTTCTCAGGAATCCGTCGAAGGTGCCTTGTGACGTGGACATTTTCGTCGAACAATTCGTCACGGGTGACGTTGACTTTTGCGTGTCGATCTGGAAAGGCTCGTTTCTCTACACAACTTACAATGAATGTGTTGCGGGCGGCGAATTTGTCAACTTCCGTTTGAGCACAGTGAAGCTTACACTTGAACCAGAAACGGACTACGTGGCTACCATAGTGGTGCGGTCTGATACTTCTACCAAGTACTCCTTGACCGTTCATCACGACATCCCTGGGTTCGTCTTGAAGCGTGCGAAACAGACCAGAGAGCTTACACAATTTGACGGTCCGATGCGTGGTGGCAACTGGGCCCTCGAGCTGTACTTGGACAATCCCCAGTACGACTTGGTGGTCCATGACGAGATGGAATTGCTCTTGATGCTCACAGGTCTGGGCAACGTTGCAATTAGCGTCTTCCATAGTGAGCAGAACCAGTTCGGGAAGCGCTTGATCAATTTCGACAAGGCCAAGTTGATCACCAGTGACAATTACCAGCGAGACTTTTTCTCCAAAGAGGTTACGCTCGCTCCCAATTACTACAAATTGGTTGTTTCAGCATACGCTCCCGAGAGTGTTGACTATCACTTGAGTGTTGCACACAGCGGCGCCAGCATCAGCAAGATACTGTCGAGTTTGGGCCTTTTTCTCCTGGAAAAGGTCTTCAACTGGAGCCACCAAAACAGGCATAAGTATGAGGTCAAGCCTCACTACAATCAGACGCAGATTACGCTCCGGGTAAGAAACGGCACCGAGCCGCAACACATCAATAAGTACCGGCCGGCGATGCGGATTTCTGTCTTTGACGCCTTCACAAGAAAACCAATCGTAGTGACCAGCCAGTGGAACGACTCTGTCTACGGAGTGTTCCAGGAGTGCACGCTCGGCTCCAACGATCGCACCTACATTGTGCTAATTGAACGCTTTGAGGTGGGTGATGGATATTGCAGACTAAGCGTCGGCTCCTCAAAGAAAATCTCGGTTGAGGATATCGGCCACGACAACGAATAGATCAAGATAAGTAAATTGTGTAGGTGGCCCTTTGGTCGGCGATCGCTGGCGCTGGCGAAAATGCCCCGGGCAATTGGTGCGCGCATCAACTATTCACACGGTGTTACCATGAAGTGGACAATTGTGCTTGGCTTCGTGCTGACGGTGCTTGCCGCGTACTCCAGAGATGAGATGCGCAGCTTGTATTCCTTGCAGAGCAAGAAGGACTTTTTGCATGTGACTGAGCAAAACTTCCAGCAGATTATCTATGGCGACAGGGACTACGGGATCGTACTCCAGATGCTGTCGAACTCCCCGCAGGTCAATTGTTTGTTGTGCCGGGACTTCCAGCCCCACTACGAGCGGGTGGCCAACTCTTACGCCCGGGAGTACAAGGGCAACGCCACGGACTTGGACGTTTACTTCATGTTCGCCGAGTTTGACGCGGCACGTGCCTTGTTCAAGCTCATGAAACTTGAGCTGATCCCCAAGGTGTTCTACTTCCCCCCTAACCGTGGTGGGGACGCTGACTCATTGCCCACGAACTACCAGGAGTACCCGTTCTACCAAGGTGACCACTCGGCGCTCTTCCTGCTGTGGGTGACCCAGATTACCGGCCACAGCTTTGAGCTCCACGAGCCGTTTGACTTCGACAAGCTTGGCACGAACGCAATGGCTGCGTTGGTTGTGCTCATGTTCTTCCGCAAGTTCAAGCGCTACATCATGAAGATTTTGCTTTCTCGCAAGACCTGGGGTCTCTTCACCATCGTGCTTACCTTGGTGTTCCTCGCCGGATACATGTTCATCCAGATCCGTAACGTCCCGTTGGTGAAGGAGAGCGGTGAGGACGTGACGTACATCTACCCTAGCTCACAGATGCAGTATGGTTTCGAGATCCACCTTGTTGCGCCATTCTACGGCCTTGCTGGTCTCCTCGTTGTGTTGTTGGCGAACAAGGTGTCGACGATCCGGAACGCCAAGGTGCAGTTTGCCGCCACCGCGATCATCTGTGTGCTTATCTTCGTGTTGTACAGCATCTACTTGAACATCTTCAACGTCAAGTACAAGGGCTATCCATTCCACCTCCTCGAGATCATCAAGTTGTGAGCACGAGCCAGCCACGAAAACATTATATACAAAAGAAGTAAAAAGAATTCCATCACTCAGTGGCATCCAAACGCGTGTTTGTCTTTGCCAATGACGTAGAGCACTCGGCTAGCTTCCGGCGGACCGCCTTGACACGTGCATGCACGGCCGGAATATCAAAGTCGTCGGGAGCCACGCCCACTTTCTGCAAGCGGGTCTCTATGGCTGCGAGTCTCGCTGCCAAAAGTCGCTGTGATTCGTGGAGCAGCGAGAACTGCTCGTGGAGGCTGTTCAAGGACCCAGAGAGAAGGTAGTGGGCCGCTAGCTCTATAGGGTGGAAATCCACGGGCTCTTCACTCGTCGGATTAAGGACCGACAACAGCAGTTGCCGCTGCGTGAGGCCATGGGGCGGCGTTTGAAGTTGCTGCCCTTCTTCGCTCTCGCCAGACAGTGTTTCGTCAATGTGCCCGTCACTCTGTGGGGTTGAGTTCATGCGCGGTGAGCTACGGGGCCGAGAGACTTATGTAGCGATTCTTCTTGAAAAATAAAGGTATACCAAAATCGGACTTGGCTCAAAGTGAAACACTACTCCGGTGAATCTTAGAATTTGTACAATTTGAATTTGTCTTCATTGTTAGTTATTTAAATCATAAACGTGCTTCGCAGTATGTAAATATGTCTCGATCTGGTAGATAGATGAGATAACACGAAGTGGTGGCGTGAACAAATTAAAACCGATATTGCAAGAATAAGAGAGGCAATTCACAACAAGCACCAAAGGCATTCATCGAACCACTCGTTTCATGAAATCCAAACTCGGCCTTAACTATCTGCTCTTCTGCCAAGCCATCTCAGACATCGCGACCCACAAAGCGACTCTTATCACAGGCCAAACCCTCGCCAGCAAAGCTAGCATATCTTGCTGACTGCACTAGCTATCTCATCAATGGATGGCGGAGTCTACAGAACGACAAGAGCTGTTGCTATAGGCCAGGTATACCGCTTTGATATCCAGTACTCACCATGTCTGTCACCAGAGGACTACGCCGCCTACCCTCCGGCAGGCCTCAAGCTCCAGGTGCAAAACATCGAGCCCATGGCGATGCGGGCAGCCTATCTAGCAGGGCCGTACTCTTTATATGTCGACTGCCGCCCGCAGGACTACCTGACCTCCGAGAAGATGTTCGTCACTGCAGAGCAACCAGTATACGAGCCGCAACTACATCCCAGCCAAGTCTTCACCACCGAGTTGAGCTGCCATGTGTTTAAAGACACCTATACATGGCTGGTGGATGTTATGTCTCAGATGATCTTCAGCACCTCACAAACAGTCTCGTTCGAGATCACCATCACTCCCATAGATACGGACAAGGCAAAAGAGAAGTCCATCATGAGCACGCTAATAGTCGACATCCACGATACCCTTGACCTCTGGAACTTGCCACTCCCAGACCCAGAGAAACCCATCCACTTGGTCATCTTGACCCACGGCTTGCACTCCAACGTCTCGACGGACATGCTCTACTTGAAGGAGGCCATCAATTCGCTGACAGAAAACGCCGTGGTGAAAGGCTTTTTTGGGAACGTGTGCAAGACAGAGCGAGGCGTCAAATTCTTGGGCTCTCGCGTGGGTGAGTACGTGGTGGACCTTGTCAAGAACGAGTCTCTCCGAAACGCCACCAAAGTCTCGTTCGTGGGCCACTCTCTCGGGGGCTTGGTCCAGACATTTGCCATTGCCTACATTGAAAGCAACTACCCATGGTTCTTCCGCCGCTTGCAGCCGGTCAACTTCATCACTTTGGCTTCCCCCATGCTTGGACTGGTCCACGAAAACCCCGCCTATATCAAAATTGCCCTCATGGCTGGGGTTGCTGGGCGCACGGGTCACGACTTGGGCCTCCAGCTAACAGAGAAGGGCGGTAAACCTCTCCTTCTTCTATTGCCTTCGGGGCCCACACACCGTATCCTCAAGCGGTTTGTCCGGCGTACCCTCTACGCCAATGTTTACAACGACGGCATAGTGCCGCTAAGGACTTCGGCGCTATTGTATCTAGATGACGAGGGTGTGAACGCAGTGCACGCTGGGAATCAGCAGGAGACCACGCATGATGTTGTCGAGGACCGCCCTCTGGCAGGAACAGGGAGCACATCATCAGCTAAAATCCCTCGAGAGCTAGAAGACGCCGACACCAAAATTCTGGGATTGCTGGCCATTTTTTCTTTCTTCATGCCGCAGAAGCAGCGGGCGCCAGACGAGGAGCACGAGGTCATCAAGAAGTTGCCGAAACCACTGATGCTAGAGAGCGCCACTTCCATCCTCCTTCCTCCTCTCCCGCCGAAGAAATACATCACCGATCCTGACTCAAGAGAGAATGTCATTCTCCATGACAAAATCTACACCGAGGATGACCTACCGCCAGAGCAGGAGCCGCTCTGCGTAGCGGAGGATAAAGCTAGCATGGTGCAAATGCTCACATCAAAAAGTCTGGAGATCAAACAACTTCTTCTCGGGAAAATGACAGAGCACTACGAGGAGGATATCGCGAGAGAGTATCATAAAAACATGTCCTGGCGCAAGGTGTTGGTGAATCTTCGCCCTGACGCACATAACAACATTGTTGTGAGGCGCCGGTTCTCCAATGCCTTTGGCTGGCCCGTCATTGATCACTTGGTTGAGAACCACTTTGACGTGCCGGACAAATCGACCGTGATTGTAAAGGAGGACAGCGTGGACTTGTCCAATGACGGCGCAGAACTCACCCGGATCTTGTCCATGGATGTGATTAAGAAGGAGAATGCTGAATTGGACAAGCAGCCCATCTTGGACGGCGAGCACGCCTGGCTTCAATTTAATGAAGCCAATGAGACCTTTGATGGTCCTGCCGGCATCTTTTCGGGGTTGAGCGAGCGTGTGTTCAAACTCAAGCATGACTGGGAGGCCAACGGCATTCGGGCTTTTAGAGGAAGAGCAGATCAGACAGAGACAGAAAGTGTCATGGACGGGTTCATGTAATGTATAGAATCACTAATTACTGGTCGCGTTCTTCCTCTTCTTCTTCTTCATCAGCAGCTGTATCAACAGCCATCTCCTCTTCGTCCTCGTTCGGGAGTGGGAATAGCGAGTCTATCTTGTCAATGATTCCCTGGGAGGTTTCTTCATCGAAGCGTTGGTCGCACTCCTCTACCAACCCATAGAGATGCACCATAGATTTGGGTAGCGAGTTGACAATTTGGAGCTTTTCGGCCTTCATCAAGTCCAACGTGTTCAAGAATTCCATGAGCTGGCCAAAATGAGCAGGCGACGTGACCTGTCCCGCGGGGCTCTTGCCTAGGTACAGCAAGATGTCTCGCGTGATGACCTCCAAGTCCAAAACACCTGAGAACCGCTTTTTCTTGTGTTTTCTTTTGGCGTCTTCTTCGGCTGAGAAGGTCCAGTTGTGTTCTTCTTTGATTCCATTCAAATGCTGTAGCACTTCATAATCCAGGAGAAACGAGTCCCGCTCGCTGAGCACCTTCATAGTGATTGGATGGATGGGGTGGGTGGTGATGATCTGAGATGTCGCACCCGGATCAGATGAGATCTAAATTGCACCCAAATTTTACTTGGCTAGAATCAATTCTTTCTCCTAAATTCCAATTGCTATTTACGAATCCACTTACTTGGAGATGCTCACGAAATCTTTTCGGTATCAGCGGCCTCGTTAGCCCATTTCTCCCTCATGGATACGCCCGCTACAGACAGCTTTTTGAACACCCCAACGAAGCCACCGCCAATGACTCTGGCCCCCACCTTGGGCCGACAAACAGACACCTTTTCGCCTGTTTCTCGCGTGAAGACCGTAGACACATCCCACTCGCGAGTTCCACCACCGTTTCCTGGAGGTAGCTCCACCGTCTTGATCAATTGTAGGTCAATTGGATCATTGGCAAGCCTTGCGTCGGCGAGAGCTTCACGGCATTGGAGGATCTGGGTCACAGAAGGACAGAAAACAATTATCGTGCCGTCGGGTTCCAACTTGTGAGACAAATCTTTGAGGTAGAGATGTGGGTCGGGGAGGTCCAAGAATACACCATGCAATTGAATATTTTGGTGCTCTTGAATCCACGTACTGGGCAGGTCGTGGCGATAGAAATCCACGTCTCCAGCAAACTTTCCCCGCTTGTACTTCCGCACATTGGAACTGCCGAGCTCGAGATGGTCAGCTTTTCTGTCGACCGAGTGCAATATGGCACCTCGCAAAGACTGGTCCTTTTTGAGTCGTGCTACCGCGTTGGACCCGTGGATAGCGTGGCAGATCAGTAGCGTGAGGGACCCGTTGCCGGTGCCGGCCTCCAAGTAATGATGAGGTTTGATCGAGTCAAGACTCTCGGGGTCAATGTCCGGAGCGTCAATGTTGGCCAATGCTACGATGACGTTGGCATCCATGGAGTAGATTGGCTGAGCCCGACGCGCTATCATGGAAGTGTACTCTTCAAGTGTGGGTTCCGTGACAACGTAGCGCTGGTATTTTTGGTTGGTGTCCTTCTTGGAGTGATACTGCAAGAACACCCTCTTGGGCTGCCCGATGATATCATTGTGGTGTACTTCCCCGTTCTGGGTTTGGGCGACGTAGTCTTTCACCAAGGGCTTAGTAAGCGAAGCTTGCGATATGTTTTTGAGCGGTCTCACGATGGCGATATCGCCTTCAGCGAATAGTGATATGAGTCTCTTTTGCGTGAGCACATGTCTTCGTAGAGTCCACATTCAGGTGGGGTATCATGGGCTCATCGCGCTCATCGCGCCTGCGTACGCCATACCGGAGTCTGGGGCCGGAGATGTCGCCTACTGTCAAATGACCTCGGATTTTCCATTCTATAATACATACGCCTAGGCCCGCTTCTGCTTTTTGTGCTTCTTTTCAATGGACTTGCCACTGGCACCAATGGTGATGTTGACCTTAGGAGGAACATCGAAGCCAAACGACTTGGCCACCTTCACCAAGTCCAACTTGTCTATCTGGTACACCGTCTTCAAGTGGTGCGATGCATACGCCTGCAAGTATGACCGGTAGCCGTCCTTAGCACTCTGGTGCAACCAGAAGTTGGACTTGATCAATTTGGTCAACTGACTCTGCACGTTGGCGATCTTGTTGGTGGGGAACTCGTACTCGTTGAGGGGCACGTTAGCGGCCTTCAAATATCTGAGGAAGCCGAGCTCCGAAGGCGTCAAGAACATCAACGACTTACCCTTGCCTGCAGTGCCTCTGGCCGTACGACCGACACGGTGGATGTAGTCTCTTGGGTCATCTGGAGGGTCAAACTGGATGATCCAGTCGACGGCTGGGATGTCCAAGCCTCTGGCGGCCACATCTGTACAAATCAAAATGCCCTGCTTGGCGTTGCAGAACTCGAAGAAAGTCGATGTGCGCTTGGCCTGCTTCTGCTTGCCGTGCAAGTCCAACACAGGGAGATCGATGTAGTTCAACAACTCGCCAAAGTACTTGACACAGTTACACGACGACAAGAACACAATGATCTTCTTCTTGGCGTTGCGTTTGAGAAACGAGAAGAGAAGAAGGAATCTCATATCACTCTCGCAAACAACGTAGCCTTGTTCCAACCCATCGGCGGTGGAGGCCGCGGATTCAGGGACCACGTTGATGTAAAGAGGACCTGGCCTTAAGGACATGCGGGCCAAGTCCTCCACCTTGGTGGTCTGTGTGGCAGAGAACAACATCAGCTGGCGGTCCTCGTTGGGGAGGATCTTGATGATCTGCTTCATCTCTTCCTCGAAACCGATCTCGAGGATACGGTCGGCCTCGTCAATGACAAGGGCCTTGAGGTTCTTGAATACGAAGCCAGGGGTGTTTTGCAAGTGGTCCAACAAACGGCCAGGCGTGGCGATCAAGAGGTTGACACCCTTGGCCAACTTGTCGGCCTCTTGTCTGCGGTTGGCTCCGCCAATGACAATGCCAAACGTCTGGGAGTGGTGCTCCATCAACTCGCGGGCCACACCAAAGATCTGGAGCGCCAACTCACGCGTGGGGGAAATGACAATCACACCGGTTCCGTTTCTGGGCTTGAACTTGAGCAGGTACAAGAGCTCGACGGCCGGGAGGAGGAAGGCCAAGGTTTTACCGGAGCCTGTTTTCGCTGCGCCAAGAACGTCTCTACCGGCCAAAAGCGGCGGGATGGTCTTGGCTTGCACCTTGGTCATCTTCTCGAAGCCCATTTGGTTGATGGCCTTGAGGGTGGGCTCCGAGAAGCCTGCGTTGGCAAAACTGTAGTTGTCGGTATCCTCTGGGTCGTCCTCGGCGACCTGGGTCTTGGTGGGCTTGATGGCGGCGTCTTGGGCCTGCTGGGCCTGCAAGGCCTTTTCGGCCTTTTTCTGGCGCTTTTCGCTCTTGGTCTCTGGGTCCTTCACGTTGTCGCCCAAAAGCTGGGCCACCTCGTCGAAGTCGTCGTCGAGTTTTTCGACCATCGCCTCGGTCTCGTCGCTGGCCTCTTCGCGAGGCCGCTTGCTGGACTCTCTTCCACGGTCGTTTTTGGTCTTCCTGGCCATGTGAGGATACAGTGGTTTTTTTCCCCGATGAGATGCGATGCTTGGGGTAGCGTGGACCGCACCGCCTGCACACAGCGCGCAGCACTCTGGCCGGGGCCTAACCTGGTGCACCATACTCCAGTGCCACCATCACCGAAAACCACCAAGCGCTTCGAAATGGCCTATACGGCAACACTGACAAAGTCGTACATGCAGGCCATGGCGCCAATGCTAGACATCCTACACGCCTTGCCCGGCCTGCGGCTCGAAAACCTGCCCGTCGTGGACACCGAATCGGTGCCAAACGTCGACCTCGATGCATTGTTGCTGGCTTTTGCCAATGTCTCCGTTCCCCAGCAAGAGAGCGGGCTCAAGGACGTGATTGCGGCGTGCCGCCGGATCAGCACGTCCCGTGGCCAGGATGAGACGCAAACCTATGCTTTGGTGAAAGGCATTGTCAAAGATAACACCGACGAGGAGCTCCAGTCGGCGCTATTCGACTTGCTTGGCTTCGAGGAGTTTGACTTGATCTCGCTCATTGTCCAAAACAAGCAGGCGATTGCCGAGGACACCTCACTCGAAACAAAGCAAGGCTCCGACGCCGAGGAGCGGGTCAAGCAACTCATAGCGGCCAGAGAAAAGCGCAAAAATGAACGCCTAGATCCCATGGCAGCCAGAGGCCAGTACCCTCACGTATACAAGAAAACCGTCACAGCCAACTCGGTGGCCATAACAGGCAAACTGTACGCGCTCCCGGTCGGCACCACCAGAGGCAGCTACCCCACGCACGAAGAATTGATTATTCCTTACCCTGAAAACGAGACAAACAAGTACATTACAGATGACAAGCTTGTGCGCATCTCTGAGCTCGACTACCTCTGCCAGGAAACGTTCCCCTACAAGACTCTCAACAAGATGCAGAGCTTGGTATACCCGGTGGCATACAACACCAACGAAAATATGTTGGTGTGCGCCCCCACAGGTGCTGGTAAGACCGACGTTGCCTTACTCACCATTCTCCATACAATTGCACTGTACATCACAGAGCCCGAAGAAGGGGCCATCGACGTCAATTACGACGAGTTCAAGATCGTCTATGTCGCTCCCCTTAAGGCCTTGGCGGCCGAAATTGTCGAGAAGTTCAGCGAGAAGCTCAAGTGGCTCGGGATTAGGGTCCGCGAATTGACTGGTGACATGCAACTCTCTCGTGCCGAGATTATGACGACCCAGGTGATTGTGACCACACCCGAGAAGTGGGACGTCATCACGCGAAAGGCCAACGGCGACACAGATTTGGTTGCGAAGGTCAAATTGCTCATCATCGATGAGGTCCACTTGCTTCACGAAGATCGAGGATCAGTAATCGAAACCTTGGTCGCGAGAACATTACGTCAGGTCGAAAGCACCCAGCTGATAATCCGTGTGGTCGGGCTTTCGGCCACCTTACCGAACTACATGGACGTGGCCGATTTCTTGGGTGTGAACCGCAACATTGGCATGTTCTACTTCGACCAGCTGTTCAGACCATGTCCATTGAAGCAGGAAATCGTTGGTGTCCGCGGAAAAGCCGGCCTGAAAACAGCCCGGGAAAACCTCGATCGTGTCTCTTACGACAAACTTTTGGAGCACGTGAGAGAAGGGCTTCAGGTCATGGTTTTCGTTCATGCAAGAAAGGACACAGTCAAGACTGCAAGATCCTACATCACGATGGCTCAGGGTAATGGCGATCTACCGATTTTTGACTCGTCGGATTGTGACTCGTATGACACATTCAAGCGTGAAATGACATTAAAGAACAGGAACAAAGACATGCGTGAACTCTTCAACTACGGTTTTGGTATCCATCATGCCGGTATGCTCCGCTCGGACCGCAACCTCATGAGCAAAATGTTCCTAAACGGTGCCATCAAAGTTTTGTGCTGCACCGCCACGTTGGCCTGGGGTGTCAACTTGCCTGCAGCCGTTGTCATTGTCAAAGGCACCCAAGTCTACGATGCAAAGCAGGGTGGCTTTACGGATTTGGGTATCTCAGACGTCATTCAGATTTTCGGAAGAGCTGGTAGACCGCAGTTCGAGTCGTTCGGAACAGGTATCTTGTGCACAACCAGCGATCGCCTAGACCACTATGTGAATCTCATCTGTCAGCAACATCCAATCGAGCTGAAGCTTCTGGCAAAACTCATTGACAACTTGAACGCCGAAATCTCGTTGGGGACCGTCACGACCATCGAAGAGGGTGTTCAGTGGCTTGGGTATACCTATATGATGGTCCGTATGCGGCAGAACCCTCACGTCTACGGAATTGACTACAAGGAATTGCAGGAAGACCCAATGCTCTTGATGCGTCGTCGAAAATTGATCGTTGATGCGGCTCATCGACTCCATCACTTGCAAATGATTGTATTCGATGAGAATGCTGGTGCTTTCATCGCAAAAGATTTGGGGCGTACGGCCTCAGACTTTTACTTGCTCAATAACTCTGTCGAGATCTTCAACCAAATGCTTAATCCGAGGGCAACAGAGGCCGATGTGTTGGCCATGATCAGTATGAGCAGTGAGTTCGACAATATCAAATTCAGAGAGGAAGAGAAAGAAGAGTTGAAGAAGGTTCACGAACAAACTCCTTGTCAAGTGGGAGGAGAGGCTGAGTCGAACCAGTGGAAGACAAATATCTTACTTCAGGCATATGTCTCTCAGACAGCTCTTCGCGAGTCGTCTCTCATATCTGATTGCAACTACGTGGCGCAGAACGCCGCTAGAATTTGCCGAGCTTTATTTCTTATCGGTATGAGTCGTCGCTGGGGCAGCTTTTCAAAAATTATGCTTTCCATTTGCAAATCCATTGATCGCCAAACATGGGCATTCGACCATCCCATGGCTCAATTTGACTTCTCGGAGCCCATTATGAGGAATATTCGTCACAAGAATCCTTCCATGGAAACGTTACGTGACCTCTCGGCGCCTGAGCTCGGAGACTTGGTCCACAATGCTGGGGCAGGAAAGAAATTGTACAAGATGGTTGGCAGATTCCCTTACATTGATATTGACGCCGAGATCTTCCCTATCACTAGTAATGTCATGCGGATGCACGTGTACCTCGAACCTGACTTTGTTTGGGACGAAAAGTTTCATGGCAACGCACAGTATTTCTGGGTGTTTGTGGAGGATTCCGACGAATCCAAGTTGCTTCATGTGGAAAAGTTGATTTTGCGTCGGAATCAGATGAACAACCCACACGAGCTCGATTTCATGATCCCCTTGTCAGACCCAGCGCCCACACAGCTTGTTGTCAGAGTTCTCTCGGATACATGGATCGGGTCTGAAACTGTACACACTGTATCGTTCCAACATTTGATCAGACCAACCAATGAAACAGTTCGTACCAATCTTTTGAGGTTGCAACCTTTGCCAATTCTGGCGCTACACGATCGCGAGGTTGAGAGCATCTACAGTCCTAAATTCAAGTACTTCAACCCGATGCAGACCATGACTTTCCACACACTCTATAACACGAACTCAAACGTCTTTGTGGGATCTCCAACAGGCTCGGGAAAGACAGTGGTGGCTGAACTAGCGATATGGCACGCGTTCAATGAATTCCCGGGCTCCAAAATAGTCTATATTGCCCCCATGAAAGCTTTGGTGAGAGAAAGAGTCGAGGATTGGAGAACTCGCATATGTGCTAACACCAAACACAGACTTGTCGAATTGACAGGTGACTCCTTGCCAGGAGCAAGAGAAGTCCGCGAGGCAGATATCATTATTACCACACCGGAGAAGTTTGATGGTATCTCTCGTAATTGGCAAACAAGAAAGTTCGTACAAGAGATTAGTTTGGTGATCATGGATGAGATTCATCTTTTGGCGAGTGACAGAGGCCCTATTTTGGAAATGATTGTCAGTCGTATGAATTTCATATCTGCACAGACCAAGAAGCCTATCCGACTCTTGGGAATGTCGACCGCTGTGTCAAATGCCATAGACATGGCCGGGTGGCTTCGTGTCAAGGAAGGACTCTTCAACTTCTCCCAGCTGGTTCGTCCAGTACCTTTGCAAATGTACATTGATGGCTTTGCGGACAACCTAGCCTTCTGTCCCTTGATGAAGACCATGAACAAGCCAGCGTTCACTGCCATCAAGCAGCACTCGCCCAATAAACCTGTCTTGATTTTCGTCGCATCGAGAAGACAAACTCGACTCACGGCACTTGATCTCATTCACTTCTGTGGTATGGAACTGGATCCTCGGAGATTTTTGAAGATGACTGACGAAGAACTACACGTTGTGTTGGAAAAAGTCAAGGATGAAACTTTACGAATTCTGTTACAGTTTGGTATGGGTTTGCACCACGCTGGTTTGGTAGAGTCTGATCGTCAAATCGCTCACAAACTATTCGAGAGCGGTAAGATCCAGATCTTGATTGCAACGTCTACTTTGGCTTGGGGTGTGAATCTTCCAGCTCATCTTGTCATCATTAAAGGTACCCAATTCTACGATTCGAAGATCGAAGATTACAGGGACATGGACTTGACGGATATACTACAGATGATGGGCCGTGCAGGCCGTCCGGCCTTTGACAATAGCGGTACCGCTATAGTCTACACCAGAGAGTCGAAAAAAGTGTTCTACAAGCATTTTCTCAATATTGGGTTCCCAGTGGAATCCTCGCTTCACAAAGTTTTGGACAATCATATTGGTGCAGAGATTGCCAGTGGCACAATCAAGTCGAGACAAGCAGCTTTGGATTTCTTGACATGGACATTCCTCTACAGGAGAGCGCACAATAACCCTACTTACTATGGTATCGAGGACATATCACCGGCTGGCATATCGAGATACTTGGGTGGTCTTGTCGATGACTCTATTGACAATCTTCATCAATCTCAATGTGTTCAACTTGGAGAAAAAGACAGTCTCAGTGCCACACCCTTCTTGCAGATCTCGTCATTCTACTATTTATCCCACAAGACAATTCGTACTGCTCTCGGAAAACTTCACCCCGGGTGTGACTTCAGAGACTGTCTCCGCATGTTGTGTCTAGCCACTGAGTATGACGAACTCGCTACGAGACATGGAGAAGAGTTGATCAACATGGAATTGTCACAGGCTATGCGGTACCAGGCAGAAGACCTAGAGTGCGAGTACATCTGGGACCCTCATGTGAAGGCATATTTGCTTATTCAGGCATACATGAGCCGAGTCGAGCTACCCATTGCAGACTACGTGCAAGACACGGTATCTGTGTTGGACCAGGCTTTGCGTATCCTGCAAGCCCTTGTTGATGTGGCTGCGGAGTTGGGCTACATGAATGTTGTTATGACGTTGATACAGATTATGCAGTGTCTCAAACAGAGAATCTGGTTTGATGACAGCCCCTCCAGGGCCCTCCCCGGTGTTCTGAAACCCAAGGAGTCATTGAGTTTGAAGAGCATGACAGGCAATGCAATGAAATTTGCGAAACAATTGGGAGTGGACAAGGAACACGAGAAGGAATTCTTGTGGGTGGTGTCTCATCTCCCTCTTGGAGATATGGCCATTGAACAAATGGACTCGGCGACGTTGACGGTGACACTCAACCACACCAATTTTCCCTTGACCAAGGAATTCAAGGTGCATGCACCACACTTCCCCAAGGCTCAGCGTGAATCGTGGTTTGCGATCATTAGTGATCCGGAAAGACAGGAGCTTCACGTAATCAAGAGAGCATCTCCTCGTTTGGTGGGGAAGAAGGGCCAGGTGCAATGCACACTTGACATTCCGGGAGAATTGCGAGGCAAGAAGGTCGAAGTGCTTCTCGTCAATGATGCCATGAATCTTTCATACACGGAATCTGTTGTTTTGAAAGCATGATATTCTACAACGGTCTAATACAAAACACCTTCTATGGCATTCAGTCCTTAGTGATCTAATGGTACAAATTACTATGTAGAGTTGTATGCTACTCGAAGAAATCGTCTTCCTCGATGTCGTTTTCTTTGGCTGGGGCACCTGTTTGCTCCTCTTCTTTTGACCACTTGAAGTTCTCGACATTGATGTGCTTACCTGCCAAGACGTCTTCGAATGTGAAATGTAGTCTGTCATCGTCTATGAGTTGTTCGACTTCCTTTTTGAATTTGTTTCTGTTCTCCTCAGTGATGAGCATACCCTTCTTGACATTTGGGTCCTCGATTTCGGCGCTCAGAGGCCCATTGGGATATAGCGAGATGTACTTTTCCGATTTCGGGAACAAGATGGTGTACGCCACGTCGACTTGACAGTGCTTGAGAACCTTTCTGGCCTTCTTGATGTCCTTCTTGACCTCCAGCTTGACTGCCTCGTCGTAGGCCTTTTGAGCCTGCTTCAACTTGCGAGTCGCCTTTTTGCGCTCAAAGAAACGCACCATGTGGTACTTCTTTGCCCGTTTCTGTGTTCTCAACTCAAGCTGACGGTTCTTGAGATCCACCTTCAATGCTTGGAGGGCTCTTTCCTTTTCGATTCTCACATCAGCTGCCAAGTCTGTTCTTTCGAGCAAGGTCTCGAGCGAGGCAATCTTCTTTTTTGCACGGACTGTCAGCCCGAACACATCCGAGAGGTCTGTGTCGCCCCTGTTGTGGCGGAAGTTGGACTTGGGCATGGTGATGAGATGAGATGCGCGAGATGACTATAAGTATGGGCTTGAGTCAGAAATTATGGACAAGATCAGACAAAAAAAAAAAAAAACTAAGAGAACGAACCGGAAATGTTCTCGAAACTACATAAGTACAATTTATACTTTACACTGAAGTGGTGGACTCTGTTTGTCATGCTCGAGTACCGTAGCACCTATCACTTCTCACTCTTTTTCCATCCTCACCTAGCTCCACACACCTCCACGACGAACCCTTTCAAACACCATGGGTATCCTAGAAAAAATTGCACAGATCCAGGAGGAGCTCTCGAAGACTCAGAAGAACAAAGCCACAGAGTACCACATTGGTCTTCTCAAGGGCAAATTGGCCAGGTACAGAAGAGAGCTCCTAGAGCCTCAGCCTGGCCAGGGCTCTTCGAGTGGAGGACAAGGGTTCGAGATCGCCAAGGCCGGAGACGCTCGGGTGTCGCTTATAGGTTTCCCGTCTGTGGGTAAGTCGTCTTTCCTTCTGAAGGTCACCAACACCAAATCGGAGGCTGCCTCCTACGAGTTCACGACGTTGACGTCGGTGGGCGGTATTCTCGAGTACAACGGCGCCGAAGTGCAGATTGTGGATTTGCCTGGTATCATCAAGGCTGCTTCTCAAGGTAAAGGTCGTGGTCGCCAGGTGATTGCGGTGTCGCGTACCCTGGACCTCATTTTGATGGTGCTTGATGCCACCAAAGGCGGCGAGCAAAGAACGATATTGGAAAACGAGTTGGAGAGCATGGGCATCCGGCTCAATAAGGAGAAGCCCAACATTTCGTTGAAGTTCAAGAAAACCGGTGGCGTCAAGCTCAACCTGATCACGCCGCCAAAGTACTTGGACGAGAAGATCGTCAGCGCCATCTTGAAGGATTACAAGGTGCACAACGCCGATGTTCTTGTGCGGGACGAGAACTGTACTGTGGACGACTTCATCGACGTGATCAACGCCCAGCACATGTCGTACATCCGGTGTCTCTACGTGTACAACAAGGCCGATGCTGTTTCCCTCGAGGAGTGCGACCGCTTGGCCCGGGAGCCCAACACGATGGTGATTTCGTGTGAGTTGGAGTTGGGCATAGACGAGCTCAAGGAGGAGATCTGGAGACAGCTTGGTCTTGTGCGGCTCTACACGAAACGGCGTGGAATCATGCCCAAGTTCGACGACCCGATGGTGGTGCGTGCCGAGCTGACCATTCTCCAGGTGTGTGACGCCATCCACCGTGATATGAAGAACCAGTTCAAGTACGCCTTGGTGTGGGGTCTGAGCGCCAAGCACTCGCCTCAGAAGTGTGGGTTGCACCACCCGGTGCACGACGAGGACGTGGTTCAAATTGTTACCAAGTGAGCAGAGGGTAGAGAAAATAGCAATATTTGAGGATGTAACTGTTATAGTGGGTCAATTGCCCTGGATCAGTTCGTGACCCAATCTGATGCCCCGCCTAGTATACAGTCGCGCTGTTGACGTCTGATTCGTGATCGAAGCACCGTACTGCGTTCTTATGGAGCCGGAAATCTACGAGACCTCCGATGTCGAGTCGATACGGCTGTTTGAGAAAACACCGGCAGAAGGCCCAGACATCGATCTGAGTGCGTTGGAGGTGGAGCTAGCCCGCACCGAGTTCAATGCCCTCAGAACTACCCCAGACGTGGACTTCTCTGGCGCCATCCACAAGCCAGACCCTAACGCCACCGGGTACCGCATAGCGCCGTGGCTGGAGACACGGCTGCAGAAGGTTGCCCGGCTCCAGCGAGAAATCGCAGAGTTGGCCTCCGAGTCTGAACAAGAGAAGACGGAAGCCGAGCAGTTGAAGTCGGCTCTCCTGTTGACCGTGGACCGGGGCGGCTGGGGCGGCTACAATGTGGATATCGAGAATGCCTTGAGAGGGCTTGTGCCCGAGAGCGTGGAAGCCGCCTCGACAAACGACACTCTGGCCAACTCCACTACACTACAACTAGACCAGAGACTCCAGGCCATGGAACTCGCTCTCGAAGGCTTGTCTGGCACGGGACTAGCCGCCACGGTGCAGGACTTGGCCCGCAAGGTCGACGTCTTGTACGACCCCAAGCACGAGTTGGGTGTGCTTCGAGAACAGGTGACCTCGCTCCACAAGGAGTTGGAGCAGATGGCGCTCAGCAAGCGCATGGCCCAGTTGGCTCTAGGCGAAAACGTGCCCAAGCGGAAGACGATGCCGTTTGAGGAGAAGGTTGACGCAATCTACTCCAGGTTGGCCGAAACCGAAGACGCCCGGACCAAGCTCCCAGCTACTATTGTCCGGCTCAAAAGCCTCCATCAAGTCCACATGGATATCCTGTCCACGGTCGCTACAGTGGGGGCCTTAGACGAAGCCATGCTGGCGATGAAGACTGATATGGACTCGTGGAATTCTAGCCTCGACTCATTCAGTCAAGCCTTGGATGTGCTGGAAAAACAATTCGAAGCAGACAAGGCAGCCATGGGCGAGCGGTTGGCCACCTTGGACTCAAGACTACAAAGCATAGAGGACGCCCGCCAGCGGTGAGGATGCACACCACCAGAATTGCCAGATTTCTCCACATATAAATGACTCAGATAAGGCTCGCCGAAACAGACCCCATCTCCTGTGCCGAGCCACAGTCTGCGCGATGGCCCTGGGGAAGCGGGGTGGTGGTCCCGCCAAGTTACGACCCCGCCAGACCAGAAAAAAAATAATCAGGCTCAGCCAAAGGCCTTCTTCAAAATGACGCAAACGCAACAACACAGTCTTTTCAGTGTTTGGAGGTGTGGGCGACAGGCGGGCCGAGTCTGCCCTCTGCCTCGGCATAAGCTTCCATCTTTCAAGCCTCCGCGCCGTATGCACACCGGTCGCTGTCACCTACCACCGATCTGCATCGCGATCTTAGTGAGGCATAAATACCAACCTGGCCCCGCGATTTTCGTCCCCACGAAAAATGTTGAACAGAGTCAACCGCTTGGCGCTTTGCACCCTTCGCCCTCGTTTCTACAGGGCAGCTAGCCAGCTCGCCCACGTGAAGGTTCCTCCCACGCTCACCAACGAGCCCATCAAAACCTTCTCGTTCAACCACCAGAAGGACTGGGACCTCTTGAGAGCCTCCATCACCAAGTTCAGCGACTCGCCCTTGGAAATCCCGCTTGTGATCAACGGCAAGCGCATCTACGACAGGCCCACCGTGCCTCAGGTGAACCCCGCTAAGCACTCGCAGGTGTTGGCCAATTTTGCCCAGGCCACTACTGAAGATGTTAAGGCCGCTATCGAGGCCTCCAAGCTGGCCAAGGCTAAGTGGGCCGCCATGCCCTGGACCGACCGTGCGGCCGTGTTCTTGAAGGCGGCAGACTTGATCTCCACCAAGTACCGCTTCGACATGTTGGCCACCACCATGCTCGGCCAAGGAAAGAACGTGTACCAGGGCGAGATTGACTGTGTCACCGAGTTGGCCGACTTCTTGCGCTTCAACGTGAAGTACGCCGAGGAGTTGTACCAGCAGCAGCCCATTGAGTCCGCGCCGGGTGTCTGGAACAGAGCCGAGTACAGACCCTTGGAGGGTTTCGTGTACGCCGTGACGCCGTTCAACTTCACCGCCATTGCCGGTAACTTGGTTGGTGCCCCTGCGTTGATGGGCAACACCGTGGTGTGGAAACCCTCCAACACAGCCGTGCTTTCCAACTACCTTCTCTTGACCATCTTGGAGGAGGCGGGTCTTCCAGCAGGTGTTGTGAACTTCATTCCCGGCAACCCCGTGGAGATCACCGACGTTGTTGTCAACCACAGAGACTTTGCCTCGTTGCACTTCACAGGCCTGACTGGCGTGTTCAAGAGCTTGTACGGCGCAATCGCCCAGAACTTGGCCAAGGATGTCTACAGAGACTACCCCCGTGTCGTGGGTGAGACTGGTGGCAAGAACTTCCACTTGATCCACGAGTCTGCCGCCGTGGACCACGCCGTGTTGTCCACGTTGAGAGGCGCTTTCGAGTTCCAGGGCCAGAAGTGCTCTGCCACCTCCAGAGTGTACGTGCCCCAGTCGATGTGGCCTGAGTTCAAGGCCAAACTCTCTGCGGCCATGGAGAACATCACCATCGGCAATACCAGCGAGACGTCTTCGCTCCACGACTTCATGGGCCCTGTGATCCACGAGCAGTCGTTCAACAAGTTGGCCGGTGCCATTGAGCAGGCCAAGAGCGACCCTGAGTTGACGATTGTCAAGGGCGGCAAGACAGACAAGACCACCGGTTACTACGTGCAGCCCACGTTGATTGAGACTTCCAATCCTGAGCACGAATTCTTGTCGCGGGAGTTCTTTGGCCCTATCTTGACCGCGTACGCGTACCCCGACGGCGAGTTCGAGGCCATCATGGAGAAGATTGACAATGTGACCACGTACGGTTTGACTGGCTCGATCTTCGCCCAGGACAGAGACGCGATCCGTCTTGCCGAGGAGAGATTGCGCTACTGCGCCGGCAACTTCTACATCAACGACAAGTCTACCGGCGCTGTGGTTGCGCAGCAGTGGTTTGGAGGTGCCCGCATGTCTGGTACCAACGACAAGGCTGGCTCCGGCAACATCTTGACCAGGTTCGTGTCGATCAGAAACATCAAGGAGAACTTTGTTGAGTTGTCTGACTTCAAGTACCCTTCCAACTACAATTAGCATGAATGAATGATATATGAGGCGAGCTCGCCTGGTTGTAGATGTATATTTGCTAGGTCTAGTTGAGTAAGCGGCCGAGCCCGGCACACAAGGGACAGAGCTCCTGGTCGAGGAAGAACGTGACCGTGCCTCTGCCTCGACACTTGCCGCACAAGACACCGCCCAAGCGAGGGTCGCCCGGTAGCACTCTCTGCGGAGGGCCTGCGTACTGGCCGTAAGGCATGGGGTTGAAGATGTTTGACACTGTGGAGGAGAACATGGAAGGGGGCGGCACGCTCATCTGGTTTCTCTTGGCAAACTTCTCGTAGCAGTTCTGGCACGTGAGGCCGTTCTTCATCTTCTGGCCGGTGTTCATGCACTTCTCGCATATGTAGCCCGGTGGATACTGGAACGGTAGGGTTGGGTTTGGGTTGTAGGCCCCCTTCAAGTGCGTGGTCCAGCACGCACGGCAGAGCTTGCCTGGTTTTTTGAAGCCGGTGTTCTTGCATGCCGAGCAGAAGAAACCCCGTGGGTACGTGAAGGGCAAAGTGTCGTTGTTGGTGTAAAGTGTGTTTTGGGGCGGTTTCTGCTGTGGTCCCTGGGGACCCTGCGGCGGCCTCTGTGGCTGTGGCGGCCTTTGTGGTGGTCTGGGCGCCGGCTGGATATGGGCCCAGTTCTGGGGACCGGGACCCATGGGCGGAGTCTGCTGACCGTACGACTGAGTGGGGTACTGCTGGGGACCCGGCCCTGGGGCGGGCCCTGCCGCGGGACCGTTGCCGGACCACTGTTCGCTGGGTCTCGGTGGCACGTGCGGGGCCGAGCTGACGGCCTCGTTGTACGAGGGAGGAGCGTCCTCTGTATGGGACATGGAGGTAAACTTAGTGCGGGGCCCAGGGCCTGGATACGCATGGAAAACCCTGCGCTCACACGGCCCTGCACTGGCGAGTATACAGGATATTATACGGGCCGGTGCAATTAGGGGGACCGGCAAATATTGGGAGAAGCGTCGGGGCGATATTTGGTACGGAAAGTGGCGGGAGAGTGCTCGGGTCGTGTGACGGCCTTCCGAAATTTCGACCCTACCTCGGCCGCCTCAAGCCGATCTATGCACCTGCTTCCCCGGTGATGCGCGGCTGATGTGACCGCGCCTCTCAACGTCAACTGCAATGCTCTTCGACTCGACATTGTGGCTCACTGAGCGCCAGAGTATGTACTTTGTTGTGTATCTCGATTGGGGTCGCGTCTCAGCTTGCACGGAGTAACCTGGTGGTAGCTGGCCTCGGCCCGGGCCCGCCTCCAGAGACACCTTGCCCTATACCCGAACAAAACTAACCTCAGAGTACGGCGTGGCCTCCACCGCTGCAGGCGTGGTGTTCTTCTTCTTGGGCGTCATGACCTTCTTTGACGCCAGTCTTCTTGCCATTGGCAACATCCTCTTCATAATCGGCGTGGTGCTCATCATCGGCCCGTCCCGAACCATATACTTTTTCGCCCGCCCGACGAAAATCAAGGCCACCTTGTTTTTCTTCTCGGGAATTTGCCTCATATTGTTGAAGTACTCATTCATCGGTTTCAGTGTTGAGGCTGTGGGGATCTTGTACCTTTTTGGCGATTTCTTCGGCACCATCGTCCTGTTCTTGCGCTCTTTCCCCGTGATCGGGCCCCTCTTGAAACACCCCATGATCGAGCCCTACGTCAACAGAGTCGTGGGCTTGGACACACTTCCTGTTTGAGCTCAAGCTGAGCCCTGAGCACTTGTTGAAGAAAGAGCCTTAGCATCTCAAACCCATGTAAACAGGCAACACATACGTACAATTGCCAGTTTATGTTAATGATAATAATACACGTTTAGGAAGCGAGCTGTTGGAGTCTTTCAGCATTAGAAGGCCGCGAACTATATCAGAAAGAGATGCCTGCGGAGGAGAATGTAGGTCGGGGATGGAGACGAGCTAGGGGCCAAAAAACAAAAAGACTTGCCTCAAGTCAGGAACACGGTGTTGGGATCATATCTTATCTACCAAGTCACAAAACGCCTGGCGGGCATCGATCGCAAAACATAGATGTACCAAAATAAGCATGCCTCGGGTTGTTCGTGTTCAAGAGATTCGGCCGCTGCAGACAGGGTCTTGGTTCAGGGGTTGGACCCTGGTTTGAATCAGGATCGGCTCGTTGGACTCTCTTGGTTTTTGGGTCTCCCCGTGGTCAAGCAAAGCTGTCTAGGAGCCAAGGGTGTCACCACTGTACGTACAGCAGTTTTGAAAACTTCTCAAAAGTTGTTGATGCCCTTCTGTCTATCGGTTGCACATGCACGACTCAGTCCATGAAACAGAGTTGTGTAGAGTCAATCGAGTAGGTGTCAAACGTTGATAAAAGGACCGTGGTTTATGGCGTGATGTTGCTGATCTTACATTCGTGGTCCCGGCCAAATCGCCCACGGAGAACTCTTCTCCTGGCATTTTGAGGAGTGGACCCACAGATTGCTATGAATGAGGCCCTCAATGCAATGAAGCAACCTTCACTGATCATTCAGCGCTTAGGTATCCAGACGAAGTTCAAATCAACAGAGATTGGTCCGAGAATATCTGCTCGTATCCAACCCTCTAGATTGTATCAGGGTCAGATCATATTCAAACCAACGATGGCCACAAGAAACTATGGGTTTGTGGACGAGAAGTGAAAAACGACTACTTGAATTGCCGGACTGATGACGAAAATAATGGAGTGGAAGCAGGGAGCAGTGACGAGTTGATTCGGACACATTGACCAATGAAACCCCTCGCTTGCCTGAAGTCGAGTCGCGTACTGAGCCTATAACAGAGATTGACGTTACAGAGCTTGGAATGTTGTGTGATTCTCGATTAGTTTCTCTAGCCAAAACTCATGTTGGAAATATGGTAAGTAAAAGTCAACTCAAGGGGGTCACTGGTTGTCTCAACCATGCATAAGATCCAGAATTAGGCTTTTGAGATGCTTTCCAATTTTTGTCTTGGCTTCTTCAGGGCATACCAGACCAAGAGTCCACCTCGAGCATACCTGCTGATGTAATAGCGAGGGACGTTTTGCCCGTGGAACCTTATTCTAATTAAAACTACTGTTTTCATCTAGGAAGAATACCCTTGGATAAAAAGATCAGTTTACGACTAAGCTCTTTGGCAAGCTGTGAACTCAAGTTTCAGTGATTGCAAACTTTCGCTCTTACACGTAGCCTGCCTTTGCCCCTTTTGGAGAAGCCGTAGCCATTAGCGCCAGACAGTAGCAAGTACCTTTCGACCATCTGAATGGAAGGCAACCTGCGCTTCTTATCGCATGCTTACACAACGGTGGCGCAACTACGCTGGAGAAATTATGTAAGCGGTGAAGATACCGTTTTTCCGTAACGCCCAACAATACCGAAAATTAACGTATCCTGCTTACGAAAGAGAAAGAAAGCCTGTCAAGTGATGTCATGGCTTCTTCTATTCGATGAGTGCGTTTGGGGGCTCATTTGGACAACTTACGACGGCGAATGAAAGTGAATTCCGACTTAAGCGCCGTGTAAATGACTCGCAATTCTCAGCTTGACGTGTCGTCCATTTGCCTCAGCGCTAGTTGAATTCGAGCTCAGTTCTCTGTTCGTTTTTGTGGGTTGCAAATCTCTCGTCTACCATGATTCATGGTGGCGATCGCTGATAGAGCTTACTTTGACTTTCGCCAAGTCTTTTTCCAGAATTGCCTTGCGGTGTTCCTCACGCATCTAACCCGCCAGAAGTTTATTCGACTTGGTCCAGTCACTATTGAGCAGATTAATATGCAATGCAACGTAAGATGACGTGTTGAACGCCCTGGAGTAGAGTTTCTTATCGACTTGTTCAAATCTTCGGCCAAGCCAGTACATGTCCGCCCCATCTCGAAGGCCGTCACCAGTATTGCGTATTGGGTAAGCTGAAAAGAAGCGCTTAGCATGGCTAAAGGCTAATTGTTGAGAATGGAAAATTCGACGAGAAGCACCCTGTCTTGCATAAAAAAGGAGTCAATGTTGGCCCGTTTGATTTCTTTTTTCCCGTTTTGCCACACGATAGATGCACCCCGGACAAAATTCATGTACTTTTGGATCTGATCCTTCAGACCAACTCGCTGAGTCCGTCGTACTTGCTTACATGGCTTGAAGTGAAACCACGACATATTCTTTACATTCTATTTTCGACATAGGCATGTTTAGCTCGTTGTTCAAATCACATAAATTTCCAGGGACAACAATTGCCGCCTCAGAGACATATGAATTTTGCTGCCTAATGCAGGCGAGTTCCACGCTTGATGCATATCCTAGTCAGGTCTATGTTTTAATCTAGGGCGGAATGTGTACAGGTTTTCGTTGAAAGCGACAAAAATTTCGACCAGAATTTTTCAGTGTTGGACTCCAGGCTCATCGTGCTTACGCTAGCTTCATCAAATTCGGGCAGATTCATTACGTGGGAGCAATTACATTTACGCTGCACGTACGCTGCAGGGCACTTTAAGATGCATGCAAGAAACTGTGCAACACTCGTTTAGCTGTGCGGCTCGCATGCAGTTACTTTTTCATGCAGCGCGGGCAACTATGCATGCCCGGTCTGCTCGCCCCTCATGTCTTAGATCATGCAGTCAGACAATTGCGCCCAACATTATTGCACACTTGAAAATGTCAGCTGTTATGCATAGATGGGAAAAGGGGCTGATCTATTGTTCGTCGACACTTCCAGCAAAACTAAGCTGACGGCGCAATCGCATTGATCAAACAAGGCGTGACCGGAGATACACGGGGTTAAAGAGCGGTTAAGAGATTCCTTCCATAGCCAAAAATGTCACTCTGGACTCAACTTACACTCTCTAAGATCATACTTCGGGACACCGAGTTTATATCGCAGCACACATTAACCCGAACCGGCTTTTCACTTTCAATTGAGTCATGACTTAACTACCAATTTTAACTTCAACAACCATCCGCGATAGTTTAGTGGCTAGAATTACCGCTTGTCGCGCGGTAGACCGGGGTTCAATTCCCCGTCGCGGAGCTTTCTCGGCGCAAGTGGTTTAGTGGTAAAATCCAACGTTGCCATCGTTGGGCCCCCGGTTCGATTCCGGGCTTGCGCATTTTTTTGCTCATTGTTTTGGGATGCTCATCTCCAACAGCTGGCCCTTGGGTAACAGCATCCACTCTCACCATGTCCAAACCAAACCGACGCGAGGAAATACAACAGAAAGAAGCACTCCAGCTTAGATTCCAGCTTGCATTGCAGAAAAACTCGCAGAATATTTTGAGCTGGCTCCCGAACGGCACCGATGTTTCTGAGCTGAGCACAGACCGGACCCAATTTCTAAACCTACCGATTTTGAGTAATGGAGCACCTCTAAGCCAACTCGAAGATCTGAAGGTTGCTACCATGGGCGACTTCTTGAGCAGTGAGGACTCGCTACCGAAGAAAAACATCAAGGAAAGCAGAGAGGCCAGGACAGGCTCCAAGGCCATGTCAGCATTGATAAACAGGATGAGAAACGATCTGAGACGAAATATCGAAAAAATCGTGAAGAATAGAAGTCATGTTGGCAAAACTCCGCTAAGGCGAGACGGGGAACCAGTGCAGGAGAAGAGTGACAACGATGAGGACGAGTCGAGACTGGCACATATGGTGAAGAAGCAGAGACCAACCTTCAGCAAAAAGAAGGGCCGCCCGTTCTGATCGGTTTTTCGCTGCTAAGCTACGAGACACTATTCCCACCAAATTGCATAATATACACACAGAACTGAAGTCTATAAAAAAAATTGAAATAACTAGGTCACATTGAACAGCATTTTGCTCTTTGTAACATCCTCATCATGGGACATAGAGTGACATGTGCGGTCGAGCTTTGCCCTTTTGAGAATGCTGTCAGACCTGTCCAATAAAAAGTCGAGTCTTGGGGCCCGGGGTTCGAGCTCAGCCGTCTCAGACAGCCTCTTGCTAGATGGCTCCTCGAAAATCGTTGACACGCTGTTTTTGGGGCTTCTTACCTTCGGGAGAGGGAGGGGAGAATACCTGTCCTTGAATCCACCGCTGGGGTTGTCACAGATCAAGTGCAGGATGGAGCCCAAAGACAGGTTCCGGTCGGAGCCCGACACACCAGACTTATTCAGAAACACGGACAGCAGGGTCAGACCATTGTAGCTCGGCTGATTCGGATCGAGAGGGACACTGGAGTGGGGCGAGGGCGACCGCCTGTGGAACTCAACCAAGGAGGGCCGGATTCGGCTAGCGAGCAGCGTCGAGGCAGAGAGCAGCGGGAGAGACGTTGGAGCGCTCCATCCTGACAGGGAAGTTGGTTTTTGCTCATTATTATACACCTCTCGTCCTCCTTTGCTGGACTGGGCACTAGACACTTCGTTTTCTGGTAAGTAAGGCCGGCGAGGATCCGACGCACTCAGGTCGCTGTTGTTCCTCGAGTCCTGAGAGGGTGCACGTTGTGGTTCCGTGCTGACCGAGACCTTGGGACTTTCACGGGGATACGCCTGGGATGAATGGTGAGGCAGGGCATAGTGCGTGGCATGCGGTGGATACAGAACGAGCGTTGTAGAATGGTACACCTGAGGGTAGGCGCTAGTGTAGTGTTGAGGTTGAGGTCCGCCGAGGACAGGCTGGCTGTGCAGGGGACTATACATCTGAGCAGGGACATGCTGGGCTTGTGGCTGGATGTGAGAAGTTGCCAGCGAGATGTAATGCTGCGGGTGCTGAAGATGTGGGGCTTGCGAGATGACGGGAGGAGGCAAGGTTTGTGCTTGCTGGGCCTGAAATTGAGGCGCGGGCCGGAAGTGATGCTGTGTGGGTGCCACGACTAGGTGGGACTGGGGATTGTGTGGATACGACGGGCTCGACGTCGGAGGGTGCATTTGGGTGTAGTGGTGCATGACTGGTATCATCATGGGAGGACCCTGCGGGTGGCCGAACACCGGCGAGTATGGTGCCCGCTCCAGAGCCAGCATATATACGAGTCGGGTTTCTTGAGGACGGGTCTCGTACAAGCTATGGTGGGATCTGTACTCGGGACTGCGGGCTGTTGTTTCTGTGGGCGTCGCTTCGTCGGGCACGGTGCTGCGCTGGGAACTGGCTTGCAGACGGCGCTTGATAAACACGAGTGACTCCTCGTCGTCTTTCCTGAATTTGCCCAGCGAGTGCCGGAATTCCCAATGAGGCAGCGACCTGTCGCTTGTGATCACCAGAGGATCGGAGACCTTGTGGAAACCGTACATGTGGAGTTGGCGGACAAAGCTGGCGACGTTGCCGTGTTTGAAGTATCCGCTCAAGGCGTTGGCAAATTCTTTGCTGGGATGCCATGAGAACGTCAGGCCTACGGGAGTGCCGGACCACCAGATAAGATGTGATAGGTCTGGGTTTGAGAGCATGCCATATAGCTTGTGCACAAAGGCATTTTTCCTCAAGGGCTGTTCGTGTTTAGCACCTGTTGGGGCCATTGTGATGAGGAGAGATTGGCGGCGGTTATTTTGGGAAGTATGGAACGACCGATGTACAGAAACGTGGGACAAGGGCAAGTGGGTGTGGGCCCGTCTCGTACGAATTGAGCAGTTTTGTGGATGAAGCAGTTGAGCGAAGGCCGGTGAAGAAGGACGCAGCCGCGGAGTACGACTGTGCTATGACGAGTTCAAGCTGGAAGCTGGAGAGATTGGGTTATCGTATATGGGCCTGAACGCACAGGTGTTGGTTGGTTTGGTGGAAACGGTAGTGCCCAATGTGGGATGGCAACGTGAATGTAGAAGAAGGGAAGGAATGCAGTGAAGCGAAATTTGTGGGCCTGGGGCCGTTAAGAAGAAATAATGGATCCGAGTAGTGTGGCCCACTCGGGGAAGCGATGGTACATATAACGGAGACGCAAATTCATCGAAAGGTGGCGGCTGTATGACGTCTACGCACCTCATAGTGTAGGAAAAAAAGAGCGGCATCTGCAGGTCTGCATGGTGTCTGCGTGTTTAAAATTGGAGCATCCTCAGGTTAGTTTTGCGGACGAATATTCAGGTTACGATCCGGCTTATCGGAAAATAATTGGCCTGGAAACGGGTGATGTCTTGCACGAGAGCCGTGGACATTTTTTAATTTTGTTTTCGATGTGTGTTTGACGAGAGATGCAGCGAGATAGAGCTTGCTAACGCGTGGCACGCCTCGTGGACCCTCCGAAATAACAGGCGGGCCACGAAATGACCACTGTCTCCACCACGGTTGGGCCACACCAAATCTCATGAGATGCGACACAAGCTTCGTCTGCTTCGTAATTCGTGTGTGCAGGACGGCCTGTGATCAGTCACTCTGCATCGCCCACGGTGCAGTGCCACGACCAATGTACGTTGGCGCGCGCGCCCGAACTGAAATGCACAGCAATCCACACTTAGAATTCGCTCGATGGATATGGAGAGCATGCTGAACATTCCACAACCCGAGAGTATTTACCACAAATTCCGTTTCCACCGCACAGCGTGTGTTTCCAGTCACGACGTTTGCCCACGCAGGCAAGACACAAAAATAGCTGGAAGACAAACGTCATCAAAAGACACCCTGTGTTAGTACTGTGTGCGTGACAGTCTGTCGTTGATGTCGCTTTTTAGGCGCCAGGCGACCGTGGCGCGCCTATGAAGCACAGCACCCTTCAACCGACGCTCTCTGCGACTAGGCCGTGGACTCTCTGACCTGAAGGCGCCTCTAGGTGCAGAAGCCTCATCAAACCGCGGCACCAGGTCGGCGGCATTTGGCCGCCTGTTATGCTGCCTGCATGCCACCGCTCTCGCCCAACGGCATGGTGGGGGCGAAACATGCGTCAGCGAGGTTGTAGGTCAAGATAAGGCCCCGCTGCATGCGCGACATGCCACATGCAGCTTGCACAAAGCCTTGACAGGCCACACCTCCATATCCTCCCATACAACTGCCCACTTTGAAACGCGAATGCTGGCATTAAGTGGGATAGCGGTCGGCCGACGAAGAAACGGTGCAGCCCAAGACAGCGCTCCTACATGTCGTCTCCAGCATCCCCACTAACCCCCACGACGCCCCTGAGTGCATGTAACCGTTCTCCGCTCGCGAACATTGCCGTTCTCAGACTGTTGACCGCATCTTACATGACGTCGGTGCGAGGCGAAGTTGGTGAGTTCATTGGAAAAGGGTCTTGTGCCTGAACAAATAACACGCCCCGGCCTTGTTCCGTTCCGCCGCGCTTCTGAGCAGTACGCGGGCAAGCGTCTCTCTGCCCACATTTTGACTTTGGCCTCGGACGATGCACGGCTGTTGCCACTGATTGTATGGGATAGAACTGACGCGTGTCGATAGCCCTTTTCAGCAGCCGCTTAATTAATGCGTCTGCAGGCGCAAATGAAATAAAAAATGCTTCCGTGCCCGAAACATGCCTCGCCTTTGTTCTACAAGGCCCGGCTTCGAGACGCTTCGCTGGCGTTATCTGTGCCTTGGCGGGGGGGGGGGGGGGAGGAAGGCGGGTGGGGGTGGGCCCAGGTGGGGGGGGGGCGAGGGTTGGGTGGGGAGTTTTTTTTCCTGAAGGGAGCCTTTATTTGGTGCGGTGGTTGAGGTTTTTTTTTTTTTTTAGCAGCGCCGGGGGAAAAACCTTGGCTGGCGGCTATTCGGCGTATTTGCTTAGGCCC